>OZ020614.1:40205687-40563187 GCA_963971575.1 Liopterus haemorrhoidalis | reverse complement strand
CAATAGTCGCTCAAGCAATCGACGGTATTCCTCTAGAGCAGTGTTCTTCAACCCGTGGTCCCGACATCCTATTGTGCGAAAATACTTTTTCAGCCATGTCAATAATAAAAACCAAACAGAGAAATCAAAAGGATGTCAAAGCAGCGTTTCGTCTGTCAGAAACAACTCTGCAGCCACGTATATCAATTTATCTTAGCTTTCAGCCGGTCCGCGTTATGTTTATCCTATTTTCACTGGTCCGCAGGTGCAAAAAGGTTGAAGAACACTGCTCTAGAGAAGTATGCGTATGCGCTTGGAAAAATAACGGAACCAAAAAACATAGATTGTATTTCAAAAATATCCAACAACAGATTCCGCATACATTTCATATCTCAAGATGCTGCAGACCAAATTATAAAACCAGTGGCGAAGGGAGGCCTCCGCTAGACTTGCCCTTCCATAAAAACAAATACTAATAAAAAATAATAATAAAATAAAATAAAAAAAATTAAAAATTAACAAAATTAAAAAAAAAGATTTAATTAAACCTTCAAAAATACATCATATTGTTTTTTACAAATTTTTGTTCAAGGCTTGGTTTATGAGTTATGATTTTTAAAATTGTTTAAAGTTAAACAACTTCCGTTTCCGGTTTCGAATCTTCATAAAAAACAATAGGGTTCTTCCCAATTAATAGGAGAATTTTTTAGTACCAGAACGAACTCTCTAAGTTGAACCGTTCTTGAGTTATCGTACACACACACCCACGCACGCACGCACGCACGCACGCACGCACGCACGCACGCACGCACGCACGCACGTTTAAATAAATTAAAAGAATTACGGCTACAATTAACATCACCGATGCATTTCATGGGTGCAGGATTTAAGAAAAAAAAACAAGGTACGAGCATGAGAAGTCATCCCGTAGATGGGTGTATATTGTAAACAACGCTGAGAAAATACCTGAAACCATCAAAATAAAAATCAGAAATACAACGCACAGAATTTTCATTTCAGACGACTCCGAATTTTTCACGTACTGTAAAAAGCACGGACACGTCATCGCAGCATGTAGACATAAATTAAGATACTAAAATAATAAACAACAAGAAAAACAGCAACAAGAACAACAAAAACGGCAACACAATTATAATAATAATGCACAAAATGAAATGTGCACAATAAAAAAAACTTACTAAAACTCTTTTAGTTTAACATCATATTCTTTTCTCTGTACAGCTGCCAGTTCATTGTATTTCTCTTTAATCTCTGGAGGTAATTGTTTATACATTTCAGCTATATGCTTAGAGAGTCCAGTCTGAAATAACAGAAAATTTAATTCAACATTTTAAATTATTATTTTCATTATAGTACACAATACTGGTCGAAATGAGGCGGAATGGTATTCTATTACATTTTTAATCATAAAACCATCTGATATTTATTTTTAAACTTCCATTTGTTAACAATAAGTTTTATTGGTTCAATATGTTTATTACTTATCCCGCTGCACTTTTTTTTCATTCTGATCAATGTTATAAAATCGTAACTTACCATTTCCAATCCAGGATGTTCTTTCAAAACTTTATCTTTCTTCTGCATGTAAAACAACATATATGTTGAAAGAGGTCTTCTTGGCAAGTCCGGGTGTCGATTCTATAAATAACAAACATGTAATTTTAAATATTATACTAAACATCATTTGTCGAATGATCTTAACTCTTTAAGGATTATTGATGTTTTAATGCGACAATAAAAATATGCCCTTCAGACTGTTGACGATTATGTACGTCAGATCATTATAAGTGCTTTTTGAGCTAGTGTCAGTTAATCCAACACTTTTATTAAATTAAAATGATACTCGAACTACTGATTGTTTAATCGGTTTAATATAAAAAGTGCTAGTCTACTGTAGGGCATATTAGTCGATAACGGAAATATAAATATGGTATGTAAAAAGTAAAGTGCGGCCAAGTTAGGTCTTAATACGCTGTAATCCTATTTAATTGAAAAAACATTGTTCTTACTATTTTAATACGTTTCAATCCTAGTCAATTAGAAAGAACAATGTTTTTTTTTTCAGTTGAATAGGATTAAAACTTATTAAGACCTAACTTAGTCGCAATCTAGTAATAAGTAGAGAGCAGCCAATGTAAGAGTTAATGCAGTTCAATCCTTTTAAATTAGTAACAACAATGGGTTTTTTCAATACAGTGTGAAAATCACACTGTACTGAAAAGGTTAAATTTGTCGTTTACTTTGAACTAAATAACATCTCTGTGAAGTTCGCATCTTTCCATTTCTCTAAATATATAAAAGGGAACGTTAGTCTGCCTATCTGTATGTTACCCTAAAACTCGAGAATGGCTGAACTGTTTTTGATGTGGCTTTCGCCAGCGTACTGGACATTTGTCTGAAATGTTTTTAAGCTAAATATCATCATGATATGACACCAGTATTTTGAGAAATTAAAAATGTTTTGAAATAAGTCAGAAAGATCTGGCATGCGGTCCAGTAAAATTGTTACAGAAGCGTAACTGTAAAAGATAAATCGAAAGTATATATGACTGACTTTCAGGTTTAAATATTACTACCAAAAAGTCTGCGAGGGCATATATCCCGGAGTAATAGATAACACACAATAAACATTTATACGTTTTTATTTCCGATAAAAATTATACGGTTAGTTTTCTGCTGAAACTCGTCGTAACCCCTAAAGATGTATGATAAGAATTACATCAATGACAAGAGCAAATACTAATGAAAAAAAAAAAAAAACGGTGTTTTGACCTATATAGCTGCGAATTATAGATAGGGAGTGATCATGGAGGTTATATAA
Organism: Liopterus haemorrhoidalis; assembly: GCA_963971575.1. Classification (NCBI taxonomy): domain Eukaryota; kingdom Metazoa; phylum Arthropoda; class Insecta; order Coleoptera; family Dytiscidae; genus Liopterus; species Liopterus haemorrhoidalis. The sequence continues at coordinate 40,560,366 of OZ020614.1, read as the reverse complement.
TAAATATATTCACAAGGCATAACGTATGTCAAACGCTTCACGTGGCTGGCGTAGACTTGAGCGATGAGCGAGAAAATAATACAGAGGAAAGGAATCGCGAATGTTCGTGTGTGTGTGTGTGTGTGTGTGTGTGTGTGTGTGTGTGTGTGTGTGTGTGTGTGTGTGTGTGTGTGTGTGTGTGTGTGTGTGTGTGTGTGTGTGTGTGTGTGTGTGTGTGTGTGTGTGTGTGTGTGTGTGTGTGTGTGTGTGTGTGTGTGTGTGTGTGTGTGTGTGTGTGTGTGTGTGTGTGTGTGTGTGTGTGTGTGTGTGTGTGTGTGTGTGTGTGTGTGTGTGTGTGTGTGTGTGTGTGTGTGTGTGTGTGTGTGTGTGTGTGTGTGTGTGTGTGTGTGTGTGTGTGTGTGTGTGTGTGTGTGTGTGTGTGTGTGTGTGTGTGTGTGTGTGTGTGTGTGTGTGTGTGTGTGTGTGTGTGTGTGTGTGTGTGTGTGTGTGTGTGTGTGTGTGTGTGTGTGTGTGTGTGTGTGTGTGTGTGTGTGTGTGTGTGTGTGTGTGTGTGTGTGTGTGTGTGTGTGTGTGTGTGTGTGTGTGTGTGTGTGTGTGTGTGTGTGTGTGTGTGCGCGCGTGCGTGCGTGCGTGCGTGCGTGCGTGCGTGCGAGCGTGCGTGCGTGCGTGCGTGCGTGTGTATACACGATAACTCAAGAACGGTTCAACTTCGAGAGTTCGTTTTGGTACTAAAAAATTCTCCTATTAATTGGGAAACCGGAAACGGAAGATATTAAACTTTAAAATTTTTAAAAATTCGTAACTAGTAAACCAAGCATTGAACAAAAATTTGTATGAAACATATTTTGATGAATTTTTAAAGGTTTACCTAAATCTTTTTTTTTTATTTTTTATTTTTTTAAATTTTTTTTATGGGAGGGCAAGTCTAGCGGAGGTCTCCCTTCGCCACTGGTTTTATTTCAATATAGCAACATAAATTTTAATGGCTGACTTATAACGCCGGGCACAAAAGAATGTACATACCACTTTAATGTGACACTTGGCATAACTCATCAGCTAATTTCTTGTAATCCGGCATGTAGGTTGAATTCCTAGTTCTCAGGCAATGTTTCAAATGAGTTTGATTTTAAATGCTTCATAAAAAAAAAAAAAAGATTCACACGAATATGTTGAGGCACGATAAAGATGTATTTTTAGGGTATGTATTTTCTCTTAATAAATGGTAACTATTTTTATCTACCAAATTCCAAAATAATTCATTATTTCCAATTCCAAATTTTCCACATCACTATTTTGAAACTAATTAGCAATTTTACCAGACACATCCTCGTCTGTAGTGGTAAAAGGATTTCCATGAAATATTATAAATGAATCCAATTAAAAAATTTCCTGAAATCTAGAGCTAAACTCTTCCAGGAGTGTGTCAAAATGAAGTGTAAAATGAGCAATTAACATTCTTTTCAGCGAAGCTTTCAAGAATATTTTTAAAATTTGGAAAATTATTTTTCAATAGATATGATTTCCAAAGTGCCAATTTACTTCTAAATTTATTTACTGTACTTATCATTTGAGAAATATGATGATTGTTGCGTTGTAATTTCAGATTAATTTATTAAATTTACCCATTAAATCAGTTAAAAATCCCAGATCCAGTAACCATTTTTGTCTATGAGTTGCAAATAACATTCATTCTCTGATATTAGGAACTCCTTCATCTGACGTAATAGTGATAAAAACCTCTCAGGTACATTTCCACGGCTAAGCCATCGCACTTCCGTGTGAGTAAGAAGATCATCAAATTCCACATCCTCTTGTTGTAAAAGTAATTTAATTAATCGGTGTTGCATCGGTGCACTATTGAATTTATAATTTTCGTCACTGTTCTTATTATATGTTAAATAGGTATTACTTTTGCGCATTACATTTTCTGGTGGATTACGCAGTGAAATTATGCAAATTTTGCGAATGAAATGATTATTATTTTTTCCTTTATCGTCTATTTTGCCAGAAAAGTTTTTCAATTTTATGTATATATCATATTGGCTGGAATAGGAAACGGAACCTACCAAGTTACAAGATTTCTTTGAAGCGGGCAGCACATAACAATTTCAGTAAATAATTCAAGGATTATCAGTGGTTCTAAAACCGAGAACCAAGCGGACCGAGCTACCTATCTTCTAGTTTAATGACAAAACACTATCTTAGGTTAGGTTAGTAAGAGTTTGGTTAGAAGAAGCCGAGCGAAGCGAGCTACCCATCTTCTAGTTTAATGACAAAACCTAGTTTGAAGACATCCGCCCTAATAATGCCACCTGTTTAGAATCTCCGTACATTGAACAAATCACGTGTGGTATGAGGCATGCGCAGTCGGGTAGGTACCTATTCCATAGTCTTACCGGGAACAGACAAAGAATACAAGAACGCGATTTTATTTAAATTATTACGCATAAAATATTGAAAATATAAAATGAGCATTTTTGTTGTAAAATTTATTTGTTTTCATTGTAGTAAATTAAACATTAATAGGAATACAGACACCTTTATTTTGGACGTTTGCCATTGCTGATAGTACTAGGCTAGAATAGTACAATATAATGAGTATTAGTATCAAAAAGATATAATACTTCAAGAGTAATAATAAAATTCGGACGTTTCGCGTTTCTCCGTTCGTTCGTTTGAAGCGAAAGCTTTAAAAGAAGCCAAGTACAAACCGAATAAATGGTTAAGATACGTCGATGATACTTTTGTCATATGGCCACATGGTAAAGATAAACTCCACGAATTCCATCAATACCTAAATTCAGTACACACTAACATTAAGTTTACTGTTGAACTGGAAGTTAGCAATCAACTGCCTTTCCTAGATGTATTGATAATCAGAAATGGCAAGGGGGTTCTAGCAACCACGGTCTACAGAAAACCAACACATACAGGTCTATATCTTAATTTCAACTCATTCCACCATAATAGCACTATGAGAGCTGTTGCACTGAGTCTAGTTAATAGAGCCAAAGTATTTGTTCTTCTAAAAAGCTTCTTAAAGTTGAATTGAAGAACATCCGTTCCACCTTACAGGATAATGGCTACAGTCATAAAATTATTACTGATGCTATCAATCATAAGAAAAATGACACACCTAGAACTGACGAAGTGAGATATGTCTCTATGCCCTATTATAAAGGAGTATCTGAGAAAATTGGTAAGATACTAAAGAAGCATAATATCCAAGTAGCCTTCAAATCGAGTTCGACTTTAAGATCTATCCTATCGTGTACAAAACCCAAATCTGTCCTAAACAAAAACTGTGTCTACTCTATTCCCTGCCAGTGCGGGAAACAATATATTGGCGAGACTTGCAGACCTCTACATGTTAGGGTAAACGAGCATAAGAAGAAAGTTCAACAGGGCGAAATTTACAGTTCCAAACTGGCTGAACATGCTTGGGAAAATGAACACCATTTCCAATGGAAAGATGCTAAACCCTTAATGTATGAGGAAAACAAGTTCAAGAGAAAATTGAAAGAGTCTGCTTTGATCGAAAACTCTGGAGATGCTGTCAGCCAAGCCAGCATAGAATTTCCTCAACTCTGGCTTTCCATTATTCAAAACAATCCTGTTAATCCTCAAGTCACTAATCCAGTAACAAACAACTCATTACCACACAATAATGTGACAAACAACCTTAATCCGGTCGTTAATACTCAGCAGGTAGTCGCGTCCCTACCCATACCTGATCCCAACCACCCAACCAATAGCAACGCACCTATAACCTGCTCCCACTCTTACAATACTAGGTATAAAAACTCGAAGAAAACTGAAATGTTTATCACTTCTCGTGATCGCTGAAGACGGAAACAGATTGTTGAGCAGTTTCCGAAACGTCCGAATTTTATTATTACTCTTGAAGTATTATATCTTTTTGATACTAATACTCATTATATTGTACTATTCTAGCCTAGTACTATCAGCAATGGCAAACGTCCAAAATAAAGGTGTCTGCATTAATATTGGACCATTGCAAAATAATTTCAAAGATATTATTAATAGGAATACAATAGGCGCTTTCCTTTTACCACTTTACTTAAGTAATCTAAGCTAACCTAAGTCGTAAGAGCGATCCCTTTCTAAGACTACAAAAGATTTTTTCCTCCCCCCTTACCCTTACTAAGGCTATTGTCGAACTTGTGTGCTTAGCTAAGCATTTTTACTTGTAAAAAGAACGCACCTATTATATTCGAAACCAAAAAATCCGTTAGGTATACCTGTTGTATAAATATTTAATGTTTTATTTATTTATTATTTTTATTTTTACATGGAGGATCAACAGGGAGGTTATCCCCTAAGGATTCTCTCAGAAATACATTTTAAATAATAAAGAAATAGTACATAGTTGTAATACAGGAACATATTAATAACAAAAATAGTACAAAGTACGAAACAGTAAGTTATGACATTAATAATGTTAATTATAAATGTAAGATTTTATTAAAGATTTGAACTGATGAAAACTAAGGAAGAAAATATCACAAGAATCAAAATATTTATCAAAAGAGATTGTGCATCTGTTTAGTGGAGAATTCATGCCTAAATTAGATGTTGTGTTGTTGTTGTAAAAAGTATTATTTCGTCTTGTATTCCTCATAGGTGCATTGAAATTTATTAGTTCTATAATATGTGTATTAGATTGACATAATTTTTTCAAAAATTAACTGATATATAATTATATATATATAGATGTAAATTATTGACGAGTAATATTAAGTTATAAAATGTTCTTCTTTAATCGTCAGTTTTAGGTTAGGAAAATTAAAAAACAAGATTTATGGTACGTTTCGCGTTTATTAGTCAACGCATCTTCAGCCTAAAATAATTAAATGCATGGAATTACAATTATATAGTAATATAAGTAATGGTATAACAGGATTTTAAAAATATAATCAAAATTAGGTAGATATAATTGTAGTTTTGTAAATATATTGAGAATAGAATTAAAACTACTTACTGGTGAGTTTTTAATTCTATTCTATATATATATAACTCTGAAGTGCAATACCTGGCAGCGGATGGTTTAGACCTAAACCAATACCACCCTATATATATATATATTTGTTTTACCGCTTATGCAAGCCAATTCTATGTACTCAATGGACGGTGTCAAACCAAAATTGACGTTTTCAGACCAGGGGAATGGTCTGAAAACGTTTTTCATGTTTTTTGGAGCTCTTGCACCCTGATTATATAGCAGCGATGACAGAGAAAATTTCACAAATGGTCTGAATACGAGGGTAGGTCGTATATTTATATACAAATTTAGTTCACTGATTTGTCGTGAAGAGCGCGCGCCAGTAGTTTTTGTATATAACTTTTTATACAAAAAATGTACGATTCCGACTTTGTCAGACCAACACAATTCAGTCGACGTTGTCAAGCCTTAAATCTGGCAACACTGTATAGAATGAGCTAGATAAACATTCCAGTCATGATAATTTTAGTTCATTGTAAGAACTTAAATATTTTCTTTCAATTTGTCTTACAGAAAAACTTTAAACTCAAATTTAGTTTTGGCAGACTCGTGGATACTTGAAAACAATGCATATAACCGATTTGTATCAAATTTGTTCAAATTAAAATTTTGGTATTTGCGCCATGAAATTCTTCTTTTTTTTCCAATTTAGAAATAATTACATTTTTATAGTTTATAGATTTTTTAAAGCGTGCTGAATGTTACTGCTTCAAATGAGACGTTAAATTTATTTAATATTTTTATTAGAATCCCAAATAAATGTACATTTTAATAAGTTTGAACTTTGTTCATATATTTCACAGAAAATTATTCTAATACGGACATCAATGTCCATAATTTATTCTTAATTCCAAAGAAGAACACAAAAGGTTTCAAATTACAAATAACTCGTTTGAACAATTACTTTTCTTAATTGTAAAAAATAAAAATAATTGTAAAAAACAAAAGTTCCCATTTCATTTTGAGTATTGAACATTTATGTGTACGTTTAAGAGCGTACTGTACCTGGGTTACGCTCAACGGATACGTGCATTTGAAAGGGCCAAAGAATTTGAACCAAATGTTGTCGGATCAATTTGATTTTTTTTTTAATTTGAAGATAAAGATTGGCTCCGTTGGATTTAAGAGTTAAAATTTGGTTTTATTTTTAATTTTCAGTTTTACAATGTCCTAAACTTTGTCTAACTTCACATCACTGTTCCTCCGTAAATCAATAACAATTGCAAATTCCATAGCTAGAATCCTATAGATTGTACTTTTATCTTTAAAATGAGCCCTTATTTATGAAAATTAATTAATATTTAGCACCAATTCTTTGGCCCACACCGAAACACTATTTATATGAAATACTGGCATTTACAAGCATCGAGAGATGTATCCATCTGGTAGCGTGGTTTTAAACTAATCTAATCATAGTAGAGGGAGTCTTAAGCTCCGCCTTCGTTTCCTACACATATCTTTGAATTCGGTTGAAATGGGTAACAGAAGATCTTTGGAATAAAACAGTTTGTGACGTCAAATTTACCTGTTTTATTTTAGACTTTCCGTGGTAGAATACAAATTCATATTGACACAAAAAAATGGTCCCAAAAATTAAGTTAAATAATTATGGCCGGCTTCTGAAAGCTTAGTTAACTATAACCAAATGGTCAGAACATGGTTGTTATGGTAACGTATGGGATTGTTATACTGTAATCGAGTTTAACCAAAAGGTTAAATCAACCCCTAAAGGGGTGAATCTATGATTATTAACATAATTTTTTGATGATAAAAAAAAAACTATTATTTCTACAAAATTATCTGTAAAATCAGAATTGGTAATAAATATTAATCACTTTTCACATACAAGAGCTTAGTTTAAAGATAAAATTACAATATAGAGTGGTTAAGTGTTAACATTTGTAATTTTTATTCATTTACTGAGTAACAGTCATGTGAAACTGAAAAAAGTATAGCACTGTAAAATTGAAAATTAAAAATAAATCAAAATACAAATTTAAACTTATTAAAATATTTAATTTATTTACTTTATTTTTTATTAAAATTTATTTAATTATTTACTTATTAAAATTTTGATATTTTCTTTCATATCTTGAAATAAAAAAAAAAAAAATCAAATTGATTCGAATATATTTAATCTATATTTTATGATTCCCAAAAATACAGGTTGATTTATAAATATTAGCACTTTTCCCTCTCCCTGTAAGCTACTTCCACTTTGGTCACTCCCCCAATGACGTAATACGACTTCTCGCCACCGCACCCCACGTGCAACGATGGACTTTGGAGGTGGCTACATTCGCCTCTTAACTTCAAATTTTAAGATGCCATATCATAGGCTCGAAACCTGGTTTCACTCTGTCATCACATTAAATTACGAGAAAATATATATAGCTCTTGTTTTTTGAATGTCAGATAAATAAACCCATAGAAAAAAAGCATATCAGACAGACAGAGAGATTTTTTTTGTGAATTTTGTCTTACATTCACTTGGAACATGTAGAAACGAAAAATGGGTACCAAGAAAAAATTATGTGAAGTGTGAATTTTCACAAGTTTCAGGGTTTCGCAGGTATTTAGTGAATGATGATTATTTGGGAAGCCAAAACAAATTTTATGTTAAAATATTTTTTTATTAGTTTTAATTCGAATGCCTAATTTTTTTTTTATATAGCAAGGTTCATTAATATTTTGAAAATTGCGCCTACGGCTTCCATTGGTTGTTTAAGTCATAAACTCTGCATCTCTGATTTCGTATACATTCAAACATAGAATTAAATTATAATATCAACACTTCCCACTGGTTATTAAATTTACGCTTTTAAAAATTAAATGCAACATTTGCCAAAATATAACTAGAATTTTGACAAAATAATTTAAACAAAATAAAAATGCAAAAAAAAAAACAGAAAAAATAAAAATTGACGGGAGTTGAACAGTAGTTTGCAACTTACGAAGCGAGAACGTTACCACTGATCTACGAACGTTCACTCCTTTACTGTGTTAAATAGCGGATTAAATATTTTACATATTTTAGTTAAAAACACAAAAAATGCGTTATTTTCCGACAACATAATCTGATCAAAAATTCCTGTTTTACTATTCCGGTTCACACCAATGTACATTACTTAGAATTTTTTCAGATTTTTAGTTTAAACCATCTGGGCTCAGGGTGTGGGACAAAATTTTGCACAATTCTCGCAAAAATCGCGTCAAAATAATTTATTTTGCAAAAATAAAATTTTGATCGTTAATTCAGGTTTCAAGGGCTTTCATTTGATACCATACACAGAATTGTAAAAAAATTTTTTTTTTTTTTTCGATGAGCATATATTTGCTTATATTTTTAGGGGAATATGTTTTTTAGATGTTTTAGTATTTTTCCTATGTGCGGGTCAAAGAGTTGTATAAGCATGTCAAATTTCAACTCTCTAGGTTTAGCCGTTTGGCTACAATTTTTACCGAACAGACAGAGAGACAGACAGACAGACGACAAAATGACGGTATAAAGGTTTTACAAAACCCTAAAAAAGAACAGATTTAACCTCCAATTTTATTTATATATGTAAATTTTCCACAACTTTGTAAATTTCACTTAGAAGATAAAAGGTTGTTAAATGATGCTTGTTGTTACGTTTCACAGATTAGTTCACTGACTGTAGTTTCGGCTCACCGTAAATTTGAGAATTGCCAGAGCCGAAACTGCACTAAAAAAATATATATATATATATTTAGACAAATTACGGGCTCTGCTTAGCAACCGGCTATAAGCTGTACGGGCATTACTGTGTGCGCTAAAAAATAGACGTAATCCTGTCTATATTACTCCTACACAGATGTACACAGATTGAAAATGTGGTCACAAAACTTGAAATCAAGAGATCTAGACTCATCTCGCGCTGTCGCGTCAATAATGATGATGACTTCTCTTTATTTTTCATATGAGAAATATAATTGTAAATATTACCTTTTATTATCACGACAGTAATAGTTTACTGAATTTATACAGTAATAAATGTCCTTAATAACAAAATACGTAAATAATACGCCAATATAATTAAAACCAAGATACAATTTGTAAAAATATATTTTAATGCGCAGTACAACCTAGTGGCTGTGCTTTTCGGGTCAGGTATGCGACAGTATTGACTAATATTTCTTCATTTTATTGAGTAACAAAATTATTTAATTTGAAGTGTAATCATTTTCAAAAACGCGTGAAAAAAACAGCACAGGAGGATCCCCCGAAAATATAATAATAGATTTATTGAATTAGAGGTACCAGACAAAAGTCCTTACCCTCATTGTCGTTACATTGTCAATACAATTTTGTTAAATGAGTATCTTAAACTATACTTATCCTAACTTAACCTAAGCACATATTATGGATATTTACAGGGAAAAAATAAAATGTAAGAATACAAAAAATAAAAAACCTGTCACATATGAGAACATATTGTGTTAATTTATCGTTATCGTCTTGCAATTATTATTTTTGGTTTCTTGTGTTTTGTCCTGCTGTATTCGTCGTAGTTGCCGAGGTTTTCAATCAGTGGGTTCTGATGTCCTTTGAGTTGCCCATACAGTGTTGTGGCTTGTTGAACTATGATGTCTTGGATAGGTATTACTTTAAAATCGTTTAATAGAGTTGTGTTGCGGACATAGTATGGACAATTTACCACGATTCTTAAAAATTTGTTTTGTATAATTTGTAATTTATACAAGTGTGTTTTTGCGGCAAAGGCCCAGGCTGGTGATGCGTAAGTTAGAATAGGTTGTATTAAGGATTTGAATAGAAGGATGGAGTTTGAATAACTGAGTTTGCTACGTCGATTGATCATAGGGTATAGTAAGTAGAGTCTGCTATATGCTTTGTTTAAAATATTTGTAATATGATTATGCCATAATAATTTTTTGTCTAGTGTGACGCCCAAGTATTTACTGTCGTTACTCCATTTTATAATTTTACCATTTAGTGAAATATTCTGGAAAGGCAGATGTCGTCTTTTAGAGAATAGTATTGCTGTGGTTTTGTCTGCATTTATTTTGATTCGCCATCTTTTATACCAGTGTTCGGCTTTTTTAATATAGTCATTTATGGTGATGGTTATATATTCTGGGGATTTATCCTGACAGAATATAGCAGTGTCATCTGCATATATCGCCAGATGTAAATCTGGAGTAGCTGGCTGAGGAATGTCATTAATGTAGATGTTGTATAGGGTAGGGCCTAGGATGGATCCCTGAGGTACGCCGGCAAAAGCTGTTCGAATTGCTGAGCTAGATTTATTTATTTGAACAAAGAACTGTCTATTCTGTAGGTAGGATTTTATTAAGTGAATTATTCTGTTTGAAAATTTGTAGTGTCTTAATTTATGTATTAATCCGTTATGCCAGATTGAGTCAAATGCTTTTTCGACGTCCAGAAATATTGCACCAGTTGATTTAAATTCGTTGAAGCCGGTAGTTATGAGCTCAGTGACCCTGAGTAGCTGTTGAGTTGTAGAATGATGCGAACGGAAGCCGAATTGCTGGTTGATCATAATATTGTTGTTCTCAATGTGCTTATTTAGTCTAATTAGTATTATCCTTTCCATGATTTTTGACAGTGATGATAACAAACTTATTGGACGGTAGCTACCAGGTAGACTTTTGTCTTTACCTGGTTTTGGGATGACTATGATTTTAGCCGTTTTCCAGATGTCTGGATAGTTACCAAACTTAAGTATGGCATTGCAGATGTTAGTAATGTATATTATGCCTTTTTTGGGTAACATTTTTAATGAGGCATTTGTTATAGTATCATGTCCTGGGGCCTTTCGAACTTTTAATTTTTTAATAATACATTTTACTTCTTTGGGTGTGGTGAAATCAAATACTTCGTTAACGTCTATTGGTGGCAATGAAGCAATTTGTCTGTTTATTTTAGCGATGTGAACTATGTTATTGTAATCGGTGTGTGGCTGAAATGCTTTTTGTAGGGTATCCGCTATGACATTCGCCTTTTCAGTATCAGAACAGGCATATCCACTTGATGTTTGTAAGGGTGGAATGCCAGAATATTCCTTTAGTATGGATTTAGTAGTTTGCCAGAGGGATTTGTCCTGTGTATTAAGCTGTGCAAGTTTAGAGTTCCAGGTATTTGATTTATGCTCCATAATTACTCTTCTCAGGTTATATTTAATTCTGTTGTAAATAGTTTTGTCTGATATTAAGTGATGTTTCTGCCATTGTTTACGGGCGGTGTTTTTCTGTTTGATTAAGGAGATAATTTCGGGGGTTGCATTTTGTAATTTAGAATTTATTTTAACTTTACATTCAGAATTTTTAAGAGCCAAACTAATTAAATCATTAAATTCTTCTATTTTTCCAATTATGTTTGCTGGGTCTTTAATTTTGAAGTTACATTTTATATTTTGTTCGAGAAAATTGTTAAAGTTAGACCAATTAATTTTTGTTTTAAAATTGATGATTGAATCATTTTTAGGTGTATTTATGTTTAAGTTAAATAAGACTGGATTATGATCCGAGTCTAGTTCCGGAATAGATGACAGATTCATAGGAGTGGAGATACCTTTAACTAAACAAATGTCTAATACATCTGGTAGATGGTTCTTTTGCGTAGGTAAGTATGTGTATGAATTTGGTGCAGTAATCGAATAATTGTTTTGGTTACAATGTTGGAATAGTTTTCTACCTTTGGTATTACAGACACGGCTTGACCAAGTAGTATGTTTACAATTTAGATCGCCAGCTAGTATGAATTTTCTGTGCGTAGTTAACAAGTCTAGATCCGCGAGAGCCGCTGCATTTAGTTTAGATTCCGGAGTGTGATAAACTGCACCTATAGTGATTTTGCCCTGAGGGGTATTGATATACATTAGAGTAGATTCTATTGTTGTTAGTTGTGGATTTGGTAAAATAGTATGATCAACGTTTTTGTGAACGATTATTGCTGTGCCTCCGCCATATTGGTCTCTATCGTTTCTATAAACGAAGTAGTTGGGTATCCTTAATCTATCTGTATCGGTTAGGTGTGTCTCGTTGATAAGTGCTAAGTCAATTTTATTCTCAAAAATGAATAATTTAAATTGCTCAATTTGTGGACGGATGCTATTGGCATTCCAGTACATTATTTTTAAATTGTTAGAAATAAGGTTATTGTTGGCAGTAGCCATTTTATTTGTTATTTAGTTGGCAGTTTATTGTCATGACAGATTTCATTAATTGTTGTAATCTTAATTGGCAATTGTTAATTACGTGAAATAATTCATTCATTTCTCTAATTATATCGGATAAAGGTATTGAAGTAATACCCTCATTAGTGTCTTGTGTAATTTTGTTTATGTTTTTTGTCACGTCGGCGTATGAGTTGTAAGTTTTGTTACTTTTATTATTATTATTAGCGTTTTGTTTATAGTTTTTAAATTTATTATAACGTGGAGTAAACGACAAGTCGTTATTGGCAGTACATTCGCTTGGGGCATTTAATTGAACTGATGTTACATGTTTAGTTGCTGTGGGTTTAGTATTTTTTATTATAGATTTATAATAAGGGCAATTTAGAAAATTTGAGGGATGTTTTCCACCGCAGTTTACACATAGTGCAGGCAGTTCTCTAGATTTTTTACAATCTCTAGTCAAGTGTTCTTGAGCACATTTCATGCATCTAGGGGTTGCTGAGCAATAAGTGGCGGAATGAAAAAATCTTTGGCAGCGGTAGCATTGAGAAGGGCCAGTTTTACCGCGATAAGACTCTATACAAACCGAAATTCTTAGTATGTATTTAGTTTGATAAATATTTTGTGCGTTTACATTGTTTGGTAATGTTACAAGAAAGAGTGGCATTTTTTCTTTTGTTCTTGTTGAGGTTAACTGCGTTGTGTTTTTAATGTCAAATCCTTTGGATAAGAGGTCTTCCTCAATATCTTTTATTTCGGTATTTATGGGAAGGCCCCTGATTACTGCCTTATGTGGTTTTTTTTCATTGTCAATTTCATACGTGTGGATTTGCACGTGGTTGTCTGTAAGATATTTTATAGCAGCTCTGTAATCGTCGGGCTTTTCAAATATTAGCTTGATACTATCATAACTTGAACTAGCTTCAAAGTTTATGTTGCTACTCATAGTTTTGAAATGAGTGGACCAATTTTTTAAGTCATAAATGAAAATGGGGGGAACGTTTTTGTCTTTATTTGCAGCTTGTGTGTTACTTGGTTTTGAGGGTGGGTTCGAGGGTGGAGTTTGTTGGATTGGAGTTGGGTCGATTTCTAATTGACTGTATCGATTTACTACAGGGACGTTATATATTAAAGAGGGTATTGATGAATTTTGCGAGTTTGAGCATTGAGATATTGAGTCAACTAACCTGGGCCGTTGTGATGGATGGTTTACACTGTCACCATATTCCATGTCCATATTGGTATTGTACACTGGAGTATTGTTGTCTTGAGATAATGTTCTTTTAACACCCGTAGACGTGAGTATCACTTCACTATCGATATTATTGTCATTATTCAAAATTATATTAACTGATTCTGCAATGAGCCCTGCAGTGGTGGTTATCGAAGTTTGGCCCCCGGGAGGGTCAAACATTTTATCGTGATGTGAATTCACAGCACTAACGCGATTTGGCACACTAAATTTATATATGATGTTGTCGCGACCATGGATCGGACAAGACTGTCCCCCGAAAATATTTTATGTATAAAATAATAATCGGCTTATATTAAATGTAATTACTAACTTATGATCAAAAAGTCTTTCAGTCTCAGATGGCTTATGTATTATAAATCGCAGATCTTATTTTGTTAATTGAGTATTCATAATGCACGTGTCATTTGTCGAAAAAAAAGGAGATTTTCTTATATAAAACATAGCCGCCCGAAGAAAGGACATTTTGATCCACATGTTACATTGCAAATACGTATATGAATTATCAACAAGTGTTTTTTCACATATAATATTATTATTATTTATTTAAAATGCACTCTTGAGTTTAAACATACTCCTGAACAATAGGAATGAATGAGTCGGTTTGAATGTTTTCAACTTTACAAATCATATTATACACTATGATAAAATTGGCAACGTCGCAAGGCCTGACAATGTCGATTGAACAACACTATTTTATACAGGTGATACTGAAAATGCGGTTCCATATACTGGGTCTAATAATGTTTATTAAACATAGCGATTTTTTTTTTGAGATTTTCTTACCCCTTTCAGTGTGCCCTGAGAGTTATAACTGGTAGATTCTATATCTGGCATATATACACGCGAAATCCTTTAAATAACGGTAGGTCTTAGGTCGCCTGTTGGATATCATTGGTCTGACCACGTCGGTTGTATCAATATAGTAATGTACATTGATGTGAACCAGAATAATATGTTCAGATTTTCTGATAAGTTTTTCAAAAGATATTGCATCTTTTGTAACACAATGAGACACATAAAATAATGTCCCATATTAATTACCGAAGAATACCGAAATGGCACATCAATTTTTAAGTATTAATTACACAGACTTAGCAAAGCCCTAGCTGATCCATACTATGATAAATGATGAAAATTCTACCAAGTTATTGAGTATTAAACTCTTACTCCTGTGCTCCATAGTAAAACAGTTCCTACGGAACGCAGATAATAATAATAACATGACACATGACAGTTTATTGAATGTTTGTAATGCTAAATGGAACATATTACAAAAATTCTTTTTACTTACTGTTTTACTGCCACGATAGAAGTTTGTCCAAGGTTTAGAAATCCACAGCTTAGCATCTTCAATAAGTTCCCGTAATATTCTGAATCGACGTAGCCTCTTCTGTATAGCATCCCACATTATTCTGCATTCTTCACCACTATAAACTGCAAAGGCAATTTCATTCCAATCAAGACGGTCAGCTCGGGATTTGTATGCCAAATATTCTCGCTGAGGTAACACGCTTTCAATTCTTCGAAGCAATTCTGACATATGTTCCTCAGGCCAGTTTGGTACATCTAAAATAATATAGTAAGTTTATTTTTATTGGTGTATGTATTTAAATAATATAATAAAATAGAATCGAATAGTTAACCTGAATTCATTGGATAAACCGTTTCATCTTCCTTTAATTCCGTTTTAACAGCGTCAACAGATACATCAGCCATCTCACTGAGCTCTGAAGTTTTCTTGTCATCAGTATCCAAGTTTTCAGATTCTGCATTCTTTACATCTGTTTTTTTCTTAAGTTTTCTCGGTTTTTTAGCTTTTATTTGAGGATTTTTAGTTACATCTTTTTCTTCAGAATGAGATTTTTTTGAAGGTCCTGCTTCACTTTCAGATGCGTTTTTACGTTTTGAGACCATTTTATTTTTGTACTGATCAGTTAAAAGTTTTCTTAATCGTTCTATTAGTGCTCAAAATCCTGTTTTGTAAAAGCTAACCTCTTCAAGTATAATCGCATTTCAACTGACTATGTAATTGAGTGTAATAAAAGTTTTACTTTAAATAAAATACAATAATTCATGTGCTCAAGAAAATTGCGATCAAAATCAAGTAATAAGAACTGCATTCTTAGATTAAACATACATGATCAAAATAAGTTCGCAATGTATTTATTTACCACGAAAAGGTTTACATACATATGCGTTTAGTATTTAATGTTTTATCACATTTATTATAAAAGTTATAATTTTGCCACTATAGTTTAATAGCACTATTAATTACACTAAACAAATGTTTTTATGATTTTATAAATATATTTATTAAGTTTCAAATAAATTACTAAACATGCGAAAAACGGAATTAAACATGTATATGCGACAGAGACAATTTGGCAAATATACTAAATTTACTGGCATGCCTGAATAACCAGTGTTGCTAGATGTCGAAGAACAAAAATCGTACAAACTAAAGTCACTAGATTATATAAAATAGCACGGGGCTTGGGTCACCGGTCCGAAAAAAAAAAAAAAATTAAGTTGGGAACACTGAAATTTTTGCCAACTGTAATGAGAAGTTACTAGTTACTAGAAGTTATCCCTATTACACGATAACAATTATGAAATTATTGATTTTATTATAATTTTCGTTCCATAAAATTCCAATATAGTACTCTTATAACACATATAACATCATTCTACTTCCTACAGTAGTACTACTATATTTTTAACGATTGCCTTCAAATAATAAATTTTAGTTCTAGAGATTTTGCCTCTACAATGTTACCACTAGATAAAAGTGAAATGTTTTTCCACTTCTTTTTTGTAATATTGTCGTAATGCACACAAAATAGCGCGCACTACAAATTAAAATCTGTTTTTATTATACACCAATTTATAATTAAATACTTTAATTGAACATATTGATCTATGAAATACGTTTCTATTATTGTAAAGCGAATAATACTTAGAATTTGAGAAAAAACAAATATATAGATTATTAATATACTTTAAGAAAAACATTAAACTGAAGGAGATCGAAAGTGTTAGAGGCCAAGAATAAATACGCCAATAATAATTCGAAATAAATATCTCGAATATTAAAGACATTTAATTAAAAAAACGCCTTACATAATAACTGATATTTTTAAATCTCATATATCAGCAGAATATAATTTTACCTACGATAACCTGGTCTACAAGATATGCCTGGAAATTTAGAACATTTAACTCTTTAACTGATTTATTTTTATACATTTTTGCAATGAATTTGTAATCAGTGTTTCTTAAACTCTGGTCCGCGAGTAAAGGCCTTTAAGTGATTAAATTTGTTTTATATTGGAACTAGAAACTGTACAACTGCGGATTGGATGTACCTGAATGATATTAATTATAAAAAGGAAATTAGGAAATATGTAAATCCATTATATTTAAAATAACATACATACCGCGACTTGAAAAAGAGGATAGTGAGACAACTATAGTCTCCATATAAATTATATTTGTAAAATAATGATTATTTTTGTAATCAACTATTTGTGGAAAACCATATAACCGCAATCAGAAATTTTATTGAAATTACCTAAATAAACAGAATACAAAATTCTTGATATGATTAGAAATATTCAAAAAGTAATCAAATCTTTACAAAACTATGTTAAAATTTGGAATTTTTCATTTTCTCAAAATATTTAGGTCTACGGCCAACATCGCTCTTAATTTTCGCTTCCCTTGAAATAAAACATTCATAAATAATAATTAATACAATTTATTATTCTAAAAAAACATTAAATTTTTCTTACATTAATCTTCACAAAATATTACAGTGTAAATAAAAATATATTTAACATACAGGTTTATTATTTGAAAACATTTATCGTACGTATATGGAGGGCATATATTCAAAATAATAAACCAGTTAGATAAAAAAAAAAAAAAAACACTAAAAAATCTGACGAGAAAAAAAAATTAACTGTAGTTGTAGCTCTAATTATTTTAATAATTATCATACAATTTGTTGATTTTTAAAAATTGTTGATGTGGTCATTTGCCAAAAGTAGAAACTAAGTGAAATCTTTTTCTGTACCTGGTATCCTACTATTCATTTTAACAACCAGTATGGAAGTATTTCAATATTTTAAGAACTGATATGCTCGTACCGGTTGAATATCGTCACTGCATAAATTTAAGTATTTATTACAATATATAGTTTAACACATTGGTATGCGAATTTTTGTGACGGAATGTCATGACAATGTTTATTTAATAATTTAAAATAAAAATACGCCGTTAACCTGCCAAAATTAAGGTAAGCATCAACTGCGTTCGAAAACAAGTTCGGTTAACGTGTATAAGCATGTAGCTGTTTATCGACCGGTAGGTTTACTGGGGAAGATTTACTATACCCCACTCAATATAACCTTATTCTAGCTAAACTATTCTAACATAACTAGTATTCTAGCTAAAGCCTAGCCTAACCTAACCTTTTTAAGGATTATTTAAGCCTTCTGTATAGAGGCAGCACATAAGTTTATGTTCAGTGGGGTACAGTAAAGATTGGCCGATGTACCATATCTACCGGTAGAGTTTTCGTAAACGCCTAGTGATTTGGCCAAGATACACTTTAGGTATGCATATTTATATATAAAAAGAATGCTGTTTGGATAGCAGGATCACCAGACCTGTATCTTTTTCACTAGTTTATTGCACTGTCATTTATTATTTAATTATTAAAATTAATTTAGTTAACTACAACTTTTCTTATGTCTGTCCATTTGAATCCGGTCGCAGTAGCACTACAAATATTGTAAGTCGCAGCAAGAAAACCTTTTTCACTGTGCCCAGCACGTATTTTCTCGTTCTGATATTATAGTCCAGGCCTTATAGTGTTACATCGGACAGTGTTTCTTTGTTCCTCATTTTTTATCACATTTGACCATCTTATATCAAGATTCATTGTAAGCAACGGTTTTGAAAAACTTGGCAAAAATAATCTGGAATACAGAAAAATATTTAAAAAGTTTCCCTCAGTAGTCAAAACCAACATTTTTTAATAATAAATAGTTTAAATGTCATTTATAACATTTCAATCTATTATAATATCTACTTACATTAATTATTTAAAATATGTACATATGTTTATTAAAGGTTAAACAATAAATGACATATGTATCAAAATTTTACTAGTAGTTCTAAGTTTAGAATAATAAGGTCTAAATTAATATTATATATAAATAAATCATATGTATTGATGTAATTTACTTTCTAAATAATGTTCTTTATTAAATTGTTTACAAAATACTTCAAAATGAATTAAATATTACATGAATAAGTTAAATTAATTTACGGATTTTAGAAATGTTATCCAATAAACACGGCTTCTACTTTTCACATATTTTTTTATTTTTTCGAAGTTGGGAACACTTACCTTATCAGTTTTAGTACATTTGACACAGATTCGTGTGGAGAAGGTTATACGGAATGCGCACATAAATGATACAACTAGATCCAGCTGACCAGTTTCGAAATATTTTATTTCTTCATCAGAGCTGATCTAAAATGTACGAACATTGTGAGATAGTAAAACTATAGAAATTAAACATTAGTAAAAGTCATAATGTCAAATAATAAAAAATAAATAAAATAGTCAGTAGTTAAAATATAAATAAATAAAAAAGAAATAAATAAATAAATAGTAAATGAATAAACTAAAGAGGTTTACAAAATATTAATTACGTAGCACACAAGTTATAATATAAGATGTCGCCGAATATGTGGTGCGCTGCAGAGTCTGCAGCTCACCACATTTTCGAAGTTTTAAATTAAAGTTTTAAATCATCAACAGATGATTTAAAACAGAAACACACCAGAATTTGCACTAGCGCACTAGATCGCAATTTTGGTCACTATAGTGCGTTCGAAGGTGAGTTTGCAGTATAGCTCTTATGGAAAATGGGAGCGGTGTTGCCAAATGTTGTAAAAGTGTCAAATGTGTTAATTATAATAATATGAAAAACTCGTATGATTTACAAAAATCAACTCTTATAAAACTCAAAATAACACTCAACAAAAACAAATGGTCATTTGTAGAATACTGCGTCTTCACAGATCAGCGCGTTTTAGAGCTGGCAACGTCGACAAGCAAGAAAAGGATAGTGTCATTGTGTAAACCCATTAGAGAGTATGAAAAAGAACTACTCCATATGCCCTGTACTGCAAACTCACCTTTGAACGCACTATAAATAGGCTTTCAATACACCAGATCTAGTGCAAAATGCACCAACTTGGCATCACTGCTGATTATAGTACTAATCACTGTACTGTGTACTGTACTCTGTGGTACTAAGGTGTTGGTAACAAGTGCTAGTTATAGAAGTCTAGTTGTAATTTAAATTAAATTTTGAATAAAATGTCTAGTAATTTAAATCCCTTTGAATATTTTGTGTGTGGTGGATTTGGAGGAATATGTACTGTATTAGTAGGACATCCCTTGGATACTGTAAAGGTTAGTAAAAATAAAAAATGTTAACCTCATCTAAGGTTATAAATTTAAGTTTATTTATATTTTTGTTAATGACACAATGATTAAGTAATCTATTAATTTAAGATGACTACTTACCTGTAGAGTAATTGGGTTAATGCCATATGCATATTTCAATTTTGATCTACATATAAGATATAGGTTATATACCAAAATGAGGTTAACATATGCTGTTTTTTAAAATTTAAGAAATTATTTGTACTGAATTGCTTACTTTGTACTTCCGAGAAAAAATACATATTCGTTTAATTAAATTATAATGTATTTTAAACAATTTGAGTTAAAAATAATTCTTTATTGGTTAAGTTGGTTCAATAATTTTCATTTTATGTAGGTTCGTTTACAAACTATGGTTACAGTTACTGGTCAAGCACCGCTATACAATGGAACGTGGGATTGTATTCAAAAGACTGTTAGAAATGAAGGTGTTCGTGGGTTGTATAAAGGAATGGCGGCTCCTTTAACTGGCGTTTCACCAATCTTCGCTATATCATTCTTCGGTTATGGCTTAGGCAAAAAGCTTTTCAAGGCTGATGTTCATGAAAATAGCATGACTAGAATTTTTGCTGCTGGAGCTTTTTCTGGTATTTTTACAACTGTAATTATGACACCAGGTGAACGTATCAAGTGCCTTTTACAAATACAACAGGGTTCTGCCAATAAGAAATATAATGGTCCAGTTGACTGTGCGAAACAATTGTATAAAGAAGGGGGAATGAAGAGCATTTATAGGGGAACTATTGCTACACTGCTAAGAGGTAAGAATGATTTTTTAAGAGTTAAGATGGTTAAGAAAATTACATTTTTTTCTTGAACCTCCTCAACAACTAGAAGTTCATCCAAGACTCTTTCTTTTGGGCTAAATAACTAGAATAATATCAAGAGAAATAATCAATTTTTTGATCAGAAATAAAAATATTTAGTAAAGAATTATTTGATCAAAAATAAAAAAAAAATAATTTGATCAGAAAAAATAATGACGATCTGAAAAAATTAATAACTAGATCAGAAAAAATAATGACTTGACTAGAAATAATAATGACTTGAACAGAAAATAATATTAACATGATCAGAAATAATGTTGCTCAAAATATTTTACAAAATAAAAGTAAAGAAATATTTCAGTACAAATATAGTCAAGAAACCTCTGTACCAGTGGTGTTCAACATACAATCCAAAAAAAATAATTTTTAAGTGGCTCACATTAAAATATATTGGTTGAACCAAACTGGTTGAACTGCAATATCATATCCGGTGATAAGCGCATGTCTTACCATGGAACGATGGTGTGATCGTATACTAAAATTATATAAAAAAAAAAATCATTTTTTCTATACTTATTTATTTCAATATAGTTCGTTCAAATGTTAGAATGCAGAACAGGGCAAATGGAGTAGTTCTTTTTCATACACTCTAATGGGTTTCCCAAATAACACTATCCTTTCCTGCCTTGGCAACGTTGCCGACTGTAAATCGCGCTGATCTGTGAAGTGGTGCTATTCTACAAAGGGTTATTCATTTTTGTTGTGTATTAGCTGAATTTTGTACAGAG
The DNA here is from genome assembly GCA_963971575.1 of Liopterus haemorrhoidalis. Lineage (NCBI taxonomy): Eukaryota > Metazoa > Arthropoda > Insecta > Coleoptera > Dytiscidae > Liopterus > Liopterus haemorrhoidalis. The sequence goes on along the minus strand of OZ020614.1, from coordinate 40,538,826 downwards.
TTGATTTTTGTAAATCAACTCATGAAATTCCGTATAATATTTTTGGTTCATTGATGTGTTTGACATTTTTACAACATTTGGTAACACCGCTCCCATTTCCCATAAGAGCAATACTGCATTCTAACGTTTGAACGGACTATAGTTTAAATAATGCATACATTTTAACAATTTAATAATATAAAATACTGGGAACCTGGGCCAGTTTAGGTTATGGTAATAAGGAAGTTAGTACAGAAGAACCCGAGCGGCTCGAATTAAGTTTAAAAAGTCTTACGAACTAAAGTCTGTTTTAATTTTGATATTACAGCTCATAAAACTACTGTGTACCTAAAAATTGGGTCAGGTTAGGTTATAATAGTAAAGAAGTCAGTACAGAAGAACCCGAGCGACTCGCATTAAGTTTAAAAAGTCTTATGAACTAAAGTCTGTTTTAATTTTGATATTACAGCCCATAAAACTACTGTGTACCTAAACACTGAGTCAAGTTAGGTTATAATAGTAAAGAAATCAGTACAGAAGAACCCGAGCGACTCGAATTAAGTTTAAAAAGTCTTATGAACTAAAGTCTGTTATAATATTGACATTACAGCCCATAAAACTACTGTGTATCTAAAAACTGGGTCAAGTTAGGTTATAATAGTAAAGAAATCAGTACAGAAGAACCCGAGCGACTCGAATTAAGTTTAAAAAGTCTTATGAACTAAAGTCTGTTTTAATATTGACATTACAGCCCATAAAACTACTGTGTATCTAAAAACTGGGTCAGGTTAGGTTATGATAGTAAAGAAATCAGTACAGAAGAACCCGAGCGACTCGAATTAAGTTTAAAAAGTCTTATGAACTAAAGTCTGTTTTAATATTGACATTACAGCCCATAAAACTACTGTGTATCTAAAAACTGGGTCAAGTTAGGTTATAATAGTAAAGAAATCAGTACAGAAGAACCCGAGCGACTCGAATTAAGTTTAAAAAGTCTTATGAACTAAAGTCTGTTATAATATTGACATTACAGCCCATAAAACTACTGTGTATCTAAAAACTGGGTCAAGTTAGGTTATAATAGTAAAGAAATCAGTACAGAAGAACCCGAGCGACTCGAATTAAGTTTAAAAAGTCTTATGAACTAAAGTCTGTTTTAATATTGACATTACAGCCCATAAAACTACTGTGTATCTAAAAACTGGGTCAGGTTAGGTTATGATAGTAAAGAAATCAGTACAGAAGAACCCGAGCGACTCGAATTAAGTTTAAAAAGTCTTATGAACTAAAGTCTGTTTTAATATTGACATTACAGCCCATAAAACTACTGTGTATCTAAAAACTGGGTCAGGTTAGGTTATGATAGTAAAGAAATCAGTACAGAAGAACCCGAGCGACTCGAATTAAGTTTAAAAAGTCTTATGAACTAAAGTCTGTTTTAATATTGACATTACAGCCCATAAAACTACTGTGTATCTAAAAACTGGGTCAGGTTAGGTTATGATAGTAAAGAAATCAGTACAGAAGAACCCGAGCGACTCGAATTAAGTTTAAAAAGTCTTATGAACTAAAGTCTGTTATAATATTGACATTACAGCCCATAAAACTACTGTGTATCTAAAAACTGGGTCAAGTTAGGTTATAATAGTAAAGAAATCAGTACAGAAGAACCCGAGCGACTCGAATTAAGTTTAAAAAGTCTTATGAACTAAAGTCTGTTTTAATATTGACATTACAGCCCATAAAACTACTGTGTATCTAAAAACTGGGTCAGGTTAGGTTATGATAGTAAAGAAATCAGTACAGAAGAACCCGAGCGACTCGAATTAAGTTTAAAAAGTCTTATGAACTAAAGTCTGTTTTAATATTGACATTACAGCCCATAAAACTACTGTGTATCTAAAAACTGGGTCAAGTTAGGTTATAATAGTAAAGAAATCAGTACAGAAGAACCCGAGCGACTCGAATTAAGTTTAAAAAGTCTTATGAACTAAAGTCTGTTATAATATTGACATTACAGCCCATAAAACTACTGTGTATCTAAAAACTGGGTCAAGTTAGGTTATAATAGTAAAGAAATCAGTACAGAAGAACCCGAGCGACTCGAATTAAGTTTAAAAAGTCTTATGAACTAAAGTCTGTTTTAATATTGACATTACAGCCCATAAAACTACTGTGTATCTAAAAACTGGGTCAGGTTAGGTTATGATAGTAAAGAAATCAGTACAGAAGAACCCGAGCGACTCGAATTAAGTTTAAAAAGTCTTATGAACTAAAGTCTGTTTTAATATTGACATTACAGCCCATAAAACTACTGTGTATCTAAAAACTGGGTCAGGTTAGGTTATGATAGTAAAGAAATCAGTACAGAAGAACCCGAGCGACTCGAATTAAGTTTAAAAAGTCTTATGAACTAAAGTCTGTTTTAATATTGACATTACAGCCCATAAAACTACTGTGTATCTAAAAACTGGGTCAGGTTAGGTTATGATAGTAAAGAAATCAGTACAGAAGAATCCGAGCGACTCGAATTAAGTTTAAAAAGTCTTATGAACTAAAGTCTGTTATAATATTGACATTACAGCCCATAAAACTACTGTGTATCTAAAAACTGGGTCAAGTTAGGTTATAATAGTAAAGAAATCAGTACAGAAGAACCCGAGCGACTCGAATTAAGTTTAAAAAGTCTTATGAACTAAAGTCTGTTTTAATATTGACATTACAGCCCATAAAACTACTGTGTATCTAAAAACTGGGTCAGGTTAGGTTATGATAGTAAAGAAATCAGTACAGAAGAACCCGAGCGACTCGAATTAAGTTTAAAAAGTCTTATGAACTAAAGTCTGTTTTAATATTGACATTACAGCCCATAAAACTACTGTGTATCTAAAAACTGGGTCAGGTTAGGTTATGATAGTAAAGATATCAGTACAGAAGAACCCGAGCGACTCGAATTAAGTTTAAAAAGTCTTATGAACTAAAGTCTGTTTTAATATTGACATTACAGCCCATAAAACTACTGTGCATCTAAAAACTGGGTCAGGTTAGGTTATGATAGTAAAGAAATCAGTACAGAAGAATCCGAGCGACTCGAATTAAGTTTAAAAAGTCTTATGAACAAAAGCCTGTTTTAATATTGACATTACAGCCCATAAAAGTACTGTGTATCTAAAAACTGGGTCAGGTTAGGTTATGATAGTAAAAAAGTCAGTACAGAAGAACCCGAGCGACTCGAATTAAGCTAAAAAAAGTCATTTGGACTATAAACTCTATCTAATGTTGACGTTACAACCTATAAAACTACTGAGCACCTTTTTAACCTCAGTTTATTTCCATAAAGTATATAATTCAATGGCCTACTATATCTCATATCCCACTTTTTACCGACCGCCAACATATTTATATATGTACCTCTCCTATGGGAGGTATTGTGATCATACCGATCTTGACATTTCGAGATTTCGATGGATATCCACGAATTGAGGTCCCTACATAACGTTTTGACTATTTTTAGCTTGATGTCTGTCTGTCTGTCTCCGTCCGTCCATCCGTCCGTCCGTCTGTCGGTCCATGTACACGTGCAGAGCAAATTCGGCTACAAAGATTTTTATGAAAATTCATATTTAAGCTTTCGACATCAATGGTACGAGTTGATCAACTTTTAGTAAAAATCGGTTAACTATAAATATGAGTTTACTAGTGACGGTTTTAAGATTTTTGCGAATATTTCAAAACAGAGAAATATTTCGGAAAAATTTATTTAACAAAAGTTGCTATAACAGCAATAACTAACAACTTTTATTTGAGACATTTTTTATTTTTATTTATTTTAAAATTTTTTTTTTTTTTTTTGTAGGTGTGCAGGTACGTTTCCATGGTTATTGTAAATTATAAATACGCATTATGAAATTGTCAACGTAATATAATACGTTATTGTCTTTTATAATAATAACTACTCTGCTGCTAGAATGTATTTTATACAAGTACTTTGTGATGGCGGTCGGTCCAGCTGATTTTTATATATACATAGGTTAATAAAATATTTCGCTTCATAAATAAAAACAGGTGGTCCATTGGTGCGCCGTGGACCACACATTGAGAAACACTGCTTTACATGCAGTTGTTTGGTCATAATCAGGACCGTGCCGATCAATTTTGGTGACAAAAAAGGACACACCTTTCAAAATTTAAGTGATGACAAAAAATAAACGAAACAATGGTACCCCATTTTTTTAGTATTCACCTTTACTGGCAAAAGAGGGTCTTTTTCCAGTAAAGGTAAGGCGAATGGGGCACTCGCTTCACCCACCTTACTCTCGGCATGGCGCTGGTCACAATTTCTATCGAACAGACAGTCACACACATGAGTAAAAGTATAAGGGTTTCATGATTATACTTACGAAATTCTGTAAACAAAGAAATATTTAGAATGAAAATATAAACATACAATCAATTTAATGCGGGCATTTCAGAATTAGTTTCGGGCCGGAAACGGCTCGCGGGCCATATGTTGGACACCATCGGTATAGAGCTTTCTTGATCATTCCTATGATACCCTAAAAATAAATAAATATTTATAATATGTTTCTTTACTTTTATTTTCTAAAATATTGTTATTGACAATATTTTTTTTTGATGAAGTCAATTTTTGTTTTGTTCAAGTGAATATTTTTTCCTGATCAAGACATATTCTTCTGATCAAATAATTATTTTTTCTGATCAAGTCATTATTTTCTTCTGGTCAAAAAATAATTTAAAACTGATCACATACTTCTGCTCAATATCAAAAAAATTTCTGATTAAAAACTGAATTAAATTCTGATCAGTTAAATACCAGTCTAATATTAATAATACATATTATTATATTATTTTCCTCTGTGTGAAGAAATCATGATTAAATTAACGCGAACCAAACTTGTGAAGGTGGAAGGGATTTCGTGTAACCCCCTTATCATTTCAGTCAAGTAAGTCTCACAGCCTACTTGGTCTAGGTTTTCCTCTCCTTGCGCCACTACTGTCACTGCCTATTCTGTCAAAAGCTCAACTTAACAATTACTGACCTGCATATGTATAGTGTATGTATCCCCATAGAAGTTAATCCTTTTGATACTTACATATTTGGGACAGATGAATGTTTTGGATTTTATGTTGAGAAAGTGCCAGTGAAATGCAGAATAATAATATATGAGCACTACAGGCTATTTAAGGGGAGACACAGCAGTTACAGGTTTTACAAGTTTCTTATACAAAACTGTCAATCTGAAATTAAATTAGTAACCATTTATATATAAAAATTTACAGAGAATTTTTATCTGTCTAATGAATGGTTTATATACAACATAAGAATAAGAAATAAAAATAAAACTTAAAACTTAAGAAGATAAAACATGGCTGGCTGTACATTGGTTTATGTAGAAATAAAACTATTATATTTTAAGTCGTGTGAAAACCGATTTGCACAGACGCCAGATTTCGGCCGCGGAAATAACAGATGTTTAGATAAACAGATGCTTGAATAAAATGGAGAGAACAATTTATTTATTATTTATCTCTGCAAGTGTGAAAGTTGAATATAAAAATGAACACAAGTAAATAAATCTTTTGAATTAATTTTTTGTTTTTGCTGAAAACTGTTATCTTTATAGGTTATATGAACCACGGTTTATACGAATATCAAACACAGAACAACGCAAGTACGCAGACACCGCAATAACATTATTTCATATGTTACGTCTGATATAAACGCTTTCATATTTCTTATTCTTGTGAACTGTGTCTTATTTTTTATTTCTTTTTCTTATATCGTATTTAAACCAACCATAATAGTATATTTTTAATTTAAAACTAGGAATGTTGTATAATTGTAAATAAACAAATTGCTTTACTGATGCCATTATGTAAACCAATCGGCGCATATTTACGTACAACGCGGCAAATTGTAGCCAAAACTTCATCCTACAAATGTTTCTAGCTATTTTGTTCTATTGTGAAAATTACTTACAACCCGTTTTATTTCTTCCGTCATCTGGAATCATTCGCGGTTCTCAATATAGGTGCTGCTGGTAAAATGTATTTAATTTTCGTGAAGATTACGTGTAGCAAGTGGCATTCCCTTATCATCAAGTATGGTATTTTTCGTCGACGGATGTGACGAAGATTTCGACTATAAACAATCATGTCTAAAATAATGCTGACGTAGTATTTGAACATTTCTACACAAAACTATATGAATTTAAAAACCACAAATATATTTTTAAAAAAATACACAATTATTGGGGGATAACATTTTTACAATTTAAAATATCCTATTAGATAAATAAAAATTAGCTGTAAATTTTTATGTATAGTTTGTTACTAATTTTATTTTAGATAGTTTATTAGAAACGTGTAATCTGTATGGGTTCTGCGTTAATGACTTTATTGATAATCGTTTTCCATATTTGCTTGTTCTTCTGAATCTTCTATTTTCATTATTTGTTTGCCTTTCTTTACTGCTTCTATCCACTTTTCTTGCATGCCCTCTTTTCAGTTTTTTTTTTTTTTTTGATTTTCTTTAGAAGATGTTTTTTGCCACGGTCATTTGGTAATTTGAATAGATGCCCAGTCCACCTTAGTCTTTTCAATTTCGCCATTTCTACTGTTTACTTTTCCATAAAAAGGTCCATCTCTTCCTCATTTGTCCTTCGTATCCACATATGCGCCACATTTTTCTATCAAAAAGTGTTCTTAAAATTTTCTTTTCCCAAAATTCTAGTTTAATTTGATTATACTTCTTATTGCCCATAGTTTATATGATTCACGGTAAGTTCATCGAAAATCAATTCATCGAAAATCAATTCATCTAAATTCAATTCATCGAATAATCAATACATCGAATGATCAATTCATCGAAAAAAAAAATATTTTGTAAATATTTGAGAGGAATGCCGAGGGGATCGGAAAGTCAAAAAACCAGTGGTCAATAAAAGTTGACAGATATGTAAAGTTACACTTATTAAATAACTATCATACTTGGTCTATTAATAATTTTTAAATTTTCCATTCAGAAAATACGCCAGGTAAAAGATATCTGTTGTATTATTTTGAAATCGAACAGGGCTCCTTAGATCAGAAAAACCCGGTTAATGGGATCATAAATGTACTTAATACACCCATTCTTAAAAGATTATAAAAATTGTATTTCCCCATCTGTTAAGTCTTAAGGGTTTTGTGTTATGTACATAGTTTTACTATTCATATTTACTATACCACACATGATTTGGTCAATGTACGGTGATTCTAAACAGGTGGCATTGTTATGTTAGTGTGAGTTTGTTTTGTCATTAAACTAGATGATGAGTAGCTCGCTTCGCGCGGCTTCTTCTAACCAAACCCTTACTAACCTAACCTAACCTAAGATAGTGTTTTGACATTAAACTAGAAGATGGGTAACTCGCTTCGCTCGGCTTCTAACCAAACCTTTACTAACCTAACCTAACCTAAGATAGTGTTTTGACATTAAACTAGAAGATGGGTGGCTCGCTTCGCTCGGCTTCTTCTAACAAAACCCTTACTAACCTAACCTAACCTAAAATAGTGCTTTGTCCTTAAACTAGAAGATGGGTAACTCGCTCCGCTCGGTTTTAGACTTTTACTAACTAAACCTAACCTAATTACCTTGTTTTTAGATGCATAGTACTTAATTTTCCCCCATATTAGCCCAATTAAAATGCGTATCATTGTGTATGAATTTATAAAAATTATTTGCGTGCAATTGCCCATAACCTGTCTTATTAAATCTTAAAAACAAAACATTTATTTCTTTTATTATATAAGTTTTCTTATTATATTTCTTTATTTATATTCAAACACTATGTCACTTTATTTACCTTTTTTTTACCATATAAAAAATTTGACGCGATTATTTCTTAGTCTGTCTACTTTTATTGACCACTGCTCTTTTGACTTTCCGATCCCCTCGGCATTCCTCTCAAATATTTACAAAATATTTTTTTTCGATGAATTGATCATTCGATGAATTGATCATTCGATGAATTGATCATTCGATGAATTGATTTTCGATGAATTGATTTTCGATGAACTCGTCGGTTACCGTTTAGATGAATTCCCTCTGTATAAAAGTTTCTTGTATTCTTTTTAAAGACTTATAATATTTATTTATAATTAAGATAAATGTTATCATCCCATTGTGCTAAAATATATTTTATTATCTAAAATTTACAAAATATTCCTTACATGATCTAAATATAAAAACCTTATATTAAACATTTTTTAATTCTAATATAAATGATTAATTTAAATTATTTAATTCCTCAGTTTTCATTTTCATGAGTTTTCCAATAACTCTTAAATTTTGTTTCTTCTTCTTATTAGCTAACTTATCAATATATTTTTCATGTAATGTGTTAGCATGCATATTAGTAGCAAAATAATGAGCTTTGGGATGTATGTTTAACGGATTTAAATTATTTGGGATATCTTGTTTGCTGTATTGATTATTAGGTATTTCATCAATTTTTTTACTGTAACCGTTGTTAGGTAATTCTTTCATTTTTATATTCTTAGTGTTAGGTATTTTTTCAACATTCTTGATAGTTTTAATATTAGTCATTTCTATTTTTTTAATATTCAAAGAATTGGATGTTATTTTCTTTGAATATTTATATTTATTTATTGGTTTAACAATTTTGTGACATCTTAAATTTCTGCGTAAAACTTGGTATACTCCATTATTTTTAAATTTAAGTGGTGTTGCACATTTGGGACCTACACGATTATCATATTCGTACTTGTAAGCTTTTGTATTATAACAACCTACCCCCTTATCGTGCCTGCTATCGCAAATTGTATATACCCGTTGCTTTATTTTATTAGTAACTCGTGGAGTCCAATCAGTCATCATACAAGAACAATGCCATGGGTTATTGTTTATACGTAGTAATTTTATGAGTTGCATTTTGTTGAAAAAACCTTTAGGCAGTTCTGTAAGGTTGTTATTGTTCAAGTAAAGCTCTTTTAAATTTGTTTGTTGGTCAAAAACTCCGGGTGATAAGATTTGTAGATTGTTATTTGATAAATCTAATATTTGTAAGTTTTCAAGGCCAAAAAAGGTATCCACTGATATTGTTTTAAGATTACAGCTATTTAAAATGAGTTTCTCCAACGTTTTTAACTCGATAAATGTATCAAATTCTATTTCATCAATATTTCCGGAAATAATTAATTCTTTTAACTGAGGTAAACCATTAAAAAAGTCAGATTTTAAAATTTGTGCACTGACATTTATAAGAGTTAGCGTAACTAGTTTGTTTAAACCTAAAAATGAATTTGGTAATAATTCCAAATTCATATCTTGCCCTCCTACTATTATACTATCAGTTGTATTCATAACATCAAATGTATATGGAAAAATTGTTGTTATTGGATTATTTCTAAAGTCTGCTACTTTAAGTCTCGGGAATGGCGGAAAACTTAACTCCGATAATTGAGAAAAATTATTATATGATAGATCTAAATATTCCAGTTCTAATAAGCCCGCTAAGTCAGTTATTTGAATATTAAGTAAATTATTATGAGCCAATGATAATGACTGTAAATTTGGAACTCCAAAAAATACAAAGTCAGGCAAAAATTTCAAACGGTTTTCTTCTAAAATTAAATGCAATAATTTTTTTAAATTGCTAAACATTTCCCAGTATATATTTTGTAGGTTGCAATCACTGATTTTTAGGAGAATTAAATCATCAAATCCTGAAAATGTAGGATTGTTTGAAGCTTTTTGTTTGTCTAAATAAATATTGTATGGTAAAATATCATCTTGACCTTCCATTACAAATACTTCTTCCTCTGTATTTGTAACTGTTTTTTTTTCAATGTGTTTATGATTTCCAAAATGAATGTTGTTAATGATTAAATATTTTAACGTTTTAATTGGAGTATCAACTATACAAGTTAGTTTTGAAGTAACTAGTTCACTTTGCGATACTAACTTAATTCCAGTTATTTCTAAGGCGATTAGATTATGTAAATTTTGAAAGTAGTTGAAATGTAATGTTGTATTCTCCGCACCGGTTTCTTCTAACAATGTTAATACTTCTGTATCACTTGGAATAGATGATATAAATTCTTGAATGTCCTGATTTGTTGGTAGAAGACAAGCCACTATTTTATGTAATGGATTATGATTGGTTATGTCGTCTTCATAAAACACCTTAAAATAAAAAAAAAAATATTATATTTGATATTTGGTTTATACTTGAGAATAAGAATATTTTTTAAACATATTACTTTAATGCCGTTAGCGATGTAAAAAATAAATAAGTATATAAATTACTAGCAGCTCTGGATGACTGCGTTCGAGGACAATTCGTTATTATTTATATGCATTTGTTAAGGGAAAAAAATGGATTTCGTTTTACCTGCTTTCATTATAACTTTGGAACTACGGAACCAATTTTAATAAAACACTGTCTTAAATCTGACCAGATGCTGTAGTTATAGACAGAGAAAACAGAACATGAAAATAGGATCAGCAGTTCTTGAGTAATGCGTGAAATATAAATCGGAAAGATGGATTTTGAATCTTTGTAACTACTGAACCGATTTTAAAAATTCTTTTAATTTTGACTAGCGTATAAATCGGTTACCAATTTTGCTGCTGAGGAAACCTATGTTGTCGCTGATAATTTCATGAAAATGCGTTAAATAAAAATGGAAAACATGGATTACGATTTACCCGCGCGCGCATTTATCTTTATAACTTTGTAACTACTGAACCGATTTTAATAAAACACTGAACGAAAATCTGACGAAATGATGTAACTACATATAGAAAAAAAAAAACTTCATGAAAATTTGATTAGCAGTTCTCCAGTGAAAAGCGCGCATACATGCATACAGACAGATAGATGTTGCCTTTATTATATATAGAGTGATGCGTATGTCTTTGATAGATTTCCGACGTCATGTGCTTCTTATAAAAATCATATACATTACTAAACTTACACACATTACTACACATTTGATTACACATACTACATACCGCTACAGAAATGAAAACTACTAGCGCCGATATCGGCAATAAGGGCAATTTGTATACGTACAGTTTGAAAACAGCGCCACAAACGAATTTGACTTCGACCATATAATCTTTCTGGTACATCCCAAAGCTATTGAAAGTTTGTTTATGTATTTATTAGACGCTAATAGCTGTTGTAGCCAAAAGTTTTAATTAACTTATGTATAATTGAAGCCAAAGTATATTTTTAGGGTTAAATCTTTGAGCCCGAGTGAAATATTTTTAATAATTCTTACCTGGTTTGCATGAGGTTCTGGTTCATATGAAGAATCTTTTTTCTGTATGTACCACTGTGTTAATCTGTATATTGAGAGATCAACAAAATGTTCTTCCCAACATTTACATGACTTGGGACATTCTTCAAATGATTTCCATGAACCAGTATAAGCCTGAAATAAAATATGTGCAATTAATAGAAGAAAAAGAACAAGTGTCAATCAAATTAAGTTAATACATTCCATACAAAACATTTCTTGTAAATAAGGCGCCACCGATAAATTTTAATAATAATATGCAAACAAAATTTAAAAACAATATACCCTCAACATTAGAAGAAGAACTGGAAAATAATACACAACCATAACGAAAATAATAGAGTTCATCAAACATATTAAATTGTATCACAAAATAGGAGGGCATTATATTAAGTGCAATTAATTTATTTGATAAATTTCAAGACTGATACAAAAACTAAAGTAGTGTCATTTTTCAACAGTGTCACCCAGCTTTTTAAAACACGTGGCACGCCTGTCTACCAGCTTTCTAATACCTTGTGCAAAAAATTCTTTAGTTACGCGCTTAAGTACCGCATTTTTAACTTCATTTTATCAACATTATCAAGCGTGTGGACAAACTGTCAACAGTGAACTTTATTGCGAGATGCATAGAGAAATTAAAGTCTGCCATTCGCACTAAACGAATATACATACATACCTATTTTGGATCCTATTAAAAAAATGCATAGAGCAAAAATAGTATATTATGCAACGAGCATGGAATGATGGTCATTTAACACGAGTATGAAAGTTTGCAACGAGCCGCAGGCGAGTAGCGCAATTCATACGAGTGAGAAATGACTATTCCATACAAGTTTCATACTATGCTTTTTCCACGACTATTACTTTATTACTTATTTAATATTTATTCAGTTCCCTTTAAAAACTAACAATAATTTGACAGTTGCTTTCAACCTTTTTATTACGTTGCCTAGCAATGGTCATGTACGTGTTATACGGAATGTAAATTCAGTTAAAATAACAATACTTGCGTCAGCTGATTAACTGACTGACCAATACCAACTCTATCAAAAAATATATTTACAAAATTCGACAACTTTAATTATATTATATAATTTTAATCCGGTTTCACAAACTAAGAATAATTTGACATATTATTTCAACCTATTTATTACGTTGCTTAGCAATGGTCGGCCATTGCTGCTTGAATCTGTTATGTAATGAGCTCATTACGGAACAGGTCAGAGGTGTGTAATAAAAAGGAGTGGGGAACGGGCTACATTTACTAATCACTGACACGTCTGAACGTATATCTATATAGTCGTGGAAAAAAAGTTTTTTGTATCTATAATCAGAGGTTAATATAGAAAAAAAGTCTTGCCGGAACGCTAAAGAACAAGGGCTTTTGGTAAAAATAACCCTGCGTATAATATGTATGTATACATTTTTGTTGTAAAGTATTTTTTTTTTTTGTTTTTTTAATTTGTTTTATTGTCGTTAATAAAATATATTACTTTGTGTGTTGAATATGTACAATAGTGATAGCTTATGCTTCTAGTATTTACCTTATAGCAGGGTTTCCCAAATGGTGGGTCGCGACCCAGTACCGGGTCGCGGTAAGCGAAATACCGGGTCGCATAAAAACTCGCGAAACCTAGGTGATAAATTGTCGTCAGGAATACCCAGTTATAGCAGAAAAAGCCATCAAATTTCTAATGCCTTTCGTCACGACCTATAAGTGCGAAGCAAGTTTCTCAACATTAGTCTTCCTTAAAAATAAGTACCGAAACCGATTCGAAGTAGAACCGGATCTAAGGATAAAGCTATCATCGTTTTCTCCTAATATGAAATTATTAGTAAAAAATAAACAGCACCACACTTCTCATTAATAATTTATTGGTTCTCATTAATAATTTTTGTTTAATTTCTACAAATTTTTGTAACGGTTAATGTTTTTTTTATTATAATTATTATGTGAATAAATGAAAACTGTATGGACATCCATATGTTTTAGCTTACCTATGGGCTATTATAGGCGGAAAAAATGTTGTGGGTCACGAAGAAAAAGTGTGAAAATTACCGGGTCACGGAAAAAAAAGTTTGGGAAACGCTGCCTTATACTATTTACATAAATCTTGTTTTTAAATTTAGCAATATTTAATTTTTTACAATAAATGTTGAATTTTACAGAAAAAATAAATTGTAAAATAAAAAATTTGTACTGATAAAGTTAATAATAACTGAGATCAACCCTCGACCCGACTCGCACTCTTGCATTTAATGTTTTGTTCATTACTTCGATCCGTCTTCCTTTTTGTTTTTTGGTCATACTGCTGTCTATCTTTTTTTTTTTTTTGTTATCACTTCGATCCGTCTTCCTTTTTTACTAGCAAGTTAACATAGGAAATTGCGAGTGGCATGCCCATTATTTTCGAGGCTTGACTGAGTTATTAAGTTTTTTAGTTAGCATCCCTCCGAAATTATCTCTGATGCCGGGTTTACATTAGGCTAGTAAACAGGATAGCAACTAGGTCTAGTGGATAGCCAGTTCACTGTACTATGCCGTAACTAGGATAGTAGGTGTTTACATAATATTTGGTACTGTACTATCTCGTTGTCTCTACTAACCCAAAACCAGGACAGTAAATGCATACACACAAAGTGTCACTATCCTTATATGGTTTTACTGTTTTTCAGGCTAGTCAGCGGATCTGCTTTTTTCAATGCTTAGGCTAATTTTTATTTTACTGAGACGTCGGGAAATTTGCTTTTCCTCGATTTTCTTTTATTATAATTTTGCCCCGGTCGCTCGACCCATCCAAAGATGTTGTTTTTCAGATATTCCCTACTGCATAGGTGTGGTTTTAAGTTTTCTGTATAGTCGCGAGTGTTTGCGATTTTTTAGAGGGTGAAACGAGCAAAATTTATGTTCAAAGATAGAGGGAAGGCCATCGAAATAGCACTTTTTTTACAGATTTTTCCTTACCACTTAGCGAACCGTGTATATCTAGTTTTTAAGCTAAATTTAATTTGGGGGGGGGTCGTAGTTATTTACCACAATTTTTTTTTTAATAAATTTGCTCTGGTCGCTGAGGGGGATGAAATGGGCAGTTTGGGGGGATGAAATGAGCCTGCCATTGACATTTTTCCCCTATGTTACCGACCGCTTAGTGGTAGTTTTAAGTTTCTGAGAAATCGCGATTTTATATATTCTGCATAATTTTTAGGGGTTAAAATGAACAAACTGTACTCTTATGTTTAGGGCTGAGTCCGCTGAATGCGGATGAGCCTTGTTGGACCGGATTTTCCGTATCTAGTAGGGTAGTTAGGATATTTTTCTGGTTGTGGTTATTAGTTTCTTACGATTTCAAAAATCTATCATTGTAATAGTTATATTTATGTATAAAAGTAATAAAAACTATCCTTACTCATATTCTGTAAAGGCAAAAGAGGTTCTTTAACGTTTTTTTTTTATTCATTTAAATAATTATAAAAACCTCTGTACCTGTTCTTTACATTAGTCTACTGGGTACACGAGAGAATTCTGAACAATGAAAAATGTAGTAGTGAGGGTAGGCTATTGGGATAGTAACTATCTGAGCTGCAAAACCACCATCATATCCCAACTACTACCCAATAGGATATTAGCTATCTTTGTTACTAGCAAGCTAGTTACTAACCCAATTACCAGTTTAATGTAAACACGTCATATGATTGGAAATTTGTTGTTACCTGTAGCCTATGTGTGAACTCCGGTTTTGTTCTGTCATCATTACAAATTACGTGTAAATATATCTTATGGTTTTGTGTAAATCTCGGACACAGACAGAAATTGATTTTTTGTAGTTATCATTTTATAGTCACTTAAACTGGTAGAAACGAAGTATGAGGGAAAAATATAAGTAAAATAAATACATAAAATAAAAAACAAATAAAGTCTTCAATTTTATTTGTACAGCTTTAGCTCCGTAATGAATTTAAAATTGCGAACATTTATGTTTTATATAAAGTTTGTGTTAAGAGTTCTATACAAAAACATTACTCAACAACATTCCAAGAACCGGGTGCATTACATTGTTATCTTCATTGTTATCATCGTAGTAAAGTGATAAAATTGTACGAGTACTATTCTTTTTGTGCTTACTAGGGACGTATAAAATTATGTTACAGATTAATGTTGCCATGGTAAAATGAACAAATTATATCAGTGGTTTTTAAACTTATGTAGTCCGCGGACCACGCCTCGAACAACATTTTTTTTGCGGACCCCATCCCAACCCTAGGCATTTTACGTCGTGCTTGAGTCTTAATTTCTGGCTCAATAATCTCATAGGCACTAACGTTATAATAAATATTGGTAAAAATGTATCGCTGGTTATCTTCATAAATGGTCTTGTGCATTTATAGAGATGAACATTTTTATTAGCATATAGAATAAAAAACATAAAATGAATAAAAATAGTAGAAAAAGAATTAAAAAAGTTACAAATCATAATACGTTAAACTCATACAAACCTTTCTTCAAAATATTTGGGTCAAAATAGATCTTATTATATGTTTTCTGTAAATAATTTGTAGTTGACAAACATACTTAAATTTTTACTAATTATTGTTTAGTTATGTCAATAACTAGTTAGATAACAACAAATACAAAAAATCTTAACCATGTAGGATGTTTATTAAATGAGTTATTTGAATAAAAGCGAAAAGTTAGGGGATGGAAACTTAATGTCAAAATTGTTTCACGGATCCCCGGTAATGGCTACGCGGACCCCATTTTAAGTACCGCTGAATTATATAATAAAGCTGAAACTGACGAACACTCTCATATTGTTACAACTTGTTAATTTTTGGCATAGTGTAATAATTGTAGTCTAAATATAAAAAAAAAGTATTAATGACCTTTGGCAAGTTCGCTGCCTTTGTACCATGGATGTGATTTCCGTATGGCCAACATAAAAAAAATGCTTTTACTGGCTTACAAATTTCTTGTTTAAGACACATTAAAAATATAGTTTAAAATATTTTTGCACAATGCTGTTCCATACAAAATCGTTCAACCGCAGTGCCAGCGAATAATGCTGAATAAAGCTGAATGTTCCGGAACAGAAACATGGCATCGCCGACTAAAACCGGATTTTTCCGGTCGGGAACAGTGACATCGCCGACTAAAACAGTATGTCCCGATCGGAAACAGCGGCATCGCCGATTAAAAACGAATGTTCCCGACTTGGAACAACGGCACCGAACCTGCTAATCATTAGACTATTATTGTCCAACTATAATTTAGTTAACCAGGTAACTTATATCAGGCACGACCAAACTTTTACTTACGCGATCCATGTTCTGTCTGACAGAAAAATCTGAGGAAAAAATAAAATAAAATAAATAAATAAAATACTTTAGTTAAATAAAACGATAGATATATGTATTATAAATCAATAATAATTTCCGAATACATTCATAGCTTAACACTGATTGGCGATAGGTCTGTTCGTAGAGCCATTTCTACGGTTTATTATCGTCAGATTCAAGCGCAGAGATCGTAGGACGTGTGTTAAAATAACTGCACTTGCGTCTAATGATAATTAACTATTAGAAATGGCTCTACGAACAGAGTTTAAGATTAAGCAGGATTTTTTTGGCGTGATCGCGTTTAGAACGTATAGTGTAAAGTGTACATGCCTACATGGGCCTCAAAAATAAACCTCGAGGGCCGTACTTTGGCCATGCTTGTTTTAATTTTTGTCAAATAACCGAGTCTATTCTGTATCTTTTGTGGTTAAAAAGATTTGGTTAAAAATGATGGTTAAAAAGTAATATTTTGACTAGGTTTTAAAATTTTAACCTTGTTTCTTATTCTGTATCTCAGGTTATAACTCGAGCGTTAAGTTCTAACTTTTTAACCTTATGGTTAAAAGTATGTTGTGAAATTAGGTACAAGGGAACGTATTTTGCTTGTGTAAGTATGAATTTAATGTAAAGTGTAAACAATCGCCAATCAACAACGTTCAAATATAATAAATCTATATTGCGGAAATGTAAAATATTTATATATAAATAATTATGGGTGCAGAAAGTAAATAATATAATATTACCATAACATGCAAATGTATCGATATTTTTTTCTTTCTTCTATATTAAGATACTTTTATTTTTAGGTTATATTTACCATACTTTCATTTTTAAACAAATGGCGGGTTTAGTCAACAGTTAGTCTTTGTTTTAGTTTTAAACTTGTGTTTTAGTTTTACCTTAAAAGATAAAACATCATATTGCTAGACATGAACCTAACAACCTAACACCCCTATAATAAGTAAATTAGACCCATCCAGACGAAAAATGGTTTCTGCACACTTTTATTGGTGTACTCTTCTCTGTTTGAATCAAGTCTACGGGCAAGTTCATACAACACATTGATTTAGTTGTAGTCTTAACGTTCTTAAAACCGACCTTGATAGACTAATGGTGGGTTTAGTCAACACTTAGCCTTTGTCTTAACGTTAGTTTTAGTTTTAGTGTTACTTTTAGTTTTAAATTTTGTCTTAATCGTAATGAATGAGTACGAGTTTATACAATGATTTAGTTTTAACAAATAACCAATGAAACGCCGAGTTTAAAGCACGCACATAGAGTCCTCATTCAGTGTTGACGAACAAAGATTGTATTAACTAATATTTTAAACGTCAAAATCACAATCTTTGGTTATAGATAACAATTAAAAAAATAAACATTGTGAATAAAGATGTTCCGAAATTAAAATATTAATAAAATTGTTAATAGTGCACATTTTACGTTAACCTGCACATTTTATGTCAGTGTGCACACACGCGCATTTTAGTCTTAGCCGTAAGAAAAGATAAATGTTGGTTATGTCTCAAGGTCGGTTTTAAGAACGTTAAGACTAAAACTAAATCAATGTGTTGTATGAACTTGCTCGTAGCAATATGATGTTTTATCTTTTAAGGTTAAAACTAAAACATAAGTTTAAAACTAAGACTAAATGTTAACTAAAGCCACCATAAATTTTAACTTTTCTTAGGTCTAACACTAAATCAGCACAAATGCGCATGCGCACACGCTGTTAACAATTTTACTATTGTTTTTATTCCGGAACATCTTTATTCATAATGTTTATTACTTTAATCGCTATCTATTCGCGACTGCAAATAACAGTGAGACATCTGGTAGTGACTGGCTAAATTAAACAGAAGCGTATATTTGGATAATATTTGTAGCGTGTTGTGCTGCAGTTTATGTGAATTAAGAAGTATTTTAAAATATAGTGACTTAAATACAATGCTTTTTTGCCGAAATATTGTTTGAACAAATAAATATTAAGAAAAAACCTCTGACATATACGCTTCTCGGCCGTCTCAGCTGTTGTACGCAGCGCCGCCAACGTTAGTTTCACTCGCGAATAACCAAAGATTTTGACTTTTGACGTTTCAAATATTAGTTATAAAAAGCTTTGTTCGTCAACACTGAACGAGGACACTATGCGCGTGCGTTAAACTCGGCGTTTCATTGGTTATTTGTTAAAACTAAATCATTGTATAAATTCGTACTCATTTATTACACTTAAGACAAAATCTAAAACTAAAACTAACGTTAAGACTAAGGCTAAGTGTTGACTAAACCCACCAAAACAGAGAAATAAAAATTTATAAATGTATCACAATTTTGAAGTTTTAAAAATTTACTTGCAATATATCGGTAAATCTTTTTGTTCTTTTCGGATTTAAAAAAAAACAACATTTGTAAAACGTGATATTCCGTAGAAGTTTTCGACAAATTAAAATATTTTAAAATGTTTCTTCAGGTAAATTAAAAGGGTCACTCATATCACCCAGTTGCCTTTGTTTAATTCGAACTGATCTCCTAAAAAGCATTTGTATATATTTTTTATTCACTTACTAACCTCTTTTTGTTCAATTTGTTTTTGTAATAATTGGTTTAAAATAAACAGTCTTGTCATTATTAATTCTTAATATTGATTTTTTCTGGCTATTTGACGTTTAGAGGTTAGAATTACAGCTGGTTAAAATGTTAAGGCTATGCATTTGGCTGGAGTTAAAATTCCAAATATAACCTACTGAATTAACCTCGTCAAGTTTAAAATTTTAACGCCATTGAATTACAGAATAACAAATATTGCAAAGCGTGGTTAAATTTTTTTAACTTTGACCTTGAGGATAATTTTTAGGGTTTTGTAGGTATGACCAAAAAACTCAAATACCGTCATTTTGTCGTCTGTCTGTCTGTTCGGTAAAAATTGTAGCCAAACGGCTAAACCTAGAGAGTTGAAATTTGGCATGCTTATACAACTCTTTGACCCGCACATAGGAAAAATACTAAAACATCTAAAAACATATCCCCCTAAAAATATAAACAAATATGTGCTCATCGAAAAAAAAAAAATATATATATATATTTTTTAAATTCTGAGTAGGGTATCAAATGAAAGCCCTTAGTACGTGGATTAACGATCAAAATTTTATTTTTGCAAAATAAATTATTTTGATGCGATTTTTGCCATAATTGTGCCAAAAAAATTTGTCCCACACCCTGTAGCCTAGATGGTTTAAACTTTAAACTAAAAATCTGAAAAAGTTCTAAGTAATGTACATTGGTGTGAACCGGAATAGTACAACAGGAATTTTTGATCAGATTATGTTTTCGGAAAATAACGCATTTTTTGTGTTTTTAACTAAAATATGTTAAATATTTAATTCGGTATGTAACACACCAGATTAGTAGCTCTAGTAGCGTAGTTGGTTTGTCGTGCGCTTAATAATGTAACTTAATTTGCAAACCAGAGTTCGAATCCTGTTAATTTTATTTTTTCTGTTTTTTTTTTGCATTTTTATTTTGTTTAAATTATTTTGTCAAAATTCTAGTTATATTTTGGTAAATGTTGCATTTAATTTTTAAAAGCGTAAATTTAATAACCAGTGGGAAGTGTTGAAATTATAATTTAATTCTGTTTGACGAAATCAGAGGGCGGGGCTTATGATTTAAGCAACCAATGGAAGCCATAGGCGCAATTTTCAAAATCATAATGGACCTTGCTATATAAAAAAAATACTGCACATATTTAGAAACTTAAATAATGGTATTAGGCGTTCGAATTAAAATTCATAAAAAAATATTTTGACATAACATTTGTTTTGGCATCACAAATAATCATCATTGAGTTACTAAATACCTGCAAAACCCAGAAATGTGTGAAAATTAACACTTCACATCAATTTTTTTTTTTAACTTTTATCTTGAGGTTAATTTTTAACTTTTTAAGACAGAATAGACCCGAACTTGTGGTAATTTTAATCTGCGAATTTTGTCATAAAATTAGCAGACTAATGTGCTACAGCAATCGGCGTTCAGTACATAGCTTATTAACTGCAATAATAAAGTATGTACATACATATTAAATGGGAAAGTTTATATTTAGATCCTTAACGGTACGTATAACACCCATAGATTATAAGATTGTTATACAGAACTAACAATCTGAAATAAAATTAGTAACAATCTATACATAAAAATTTGCTGCGAATTTTTATCTAATAGGATATTTTTAATGGTAAAAAAAATGTAAAAATTGTATCGCTCTATAAATTAATAATATATATTAGACAACAATTTTCTGTAATTTTTTAAATATATTTGTGGGTTTCAAATAACTTATATTTACATATTTTTGTGTAGAAATGTTCAAATAATACGTCAACTTTCTATTTTATTGTTTATAGTTCAGAATCTTCGTCGAAAAATACTTAACTTGATGATACTGGAATGCCACTTGGTACACGAATTCTTTACGAAAATTTAATTTTACCCGTAGCACATATATTGAGAATCGCGGCATATTCAAGATGACGGCAAAATTAGAACATATATATGTGCTGCCCAACAAGTACAATAACTACAAGTAATTTTAAAAATAGAACAAAATAGCTACAAACATAGTTGTAGAATGAAGCTTTGGCTACAGTGTGAAGCGGCTTACACAGATATGTATCGATTGGTTTAAAAGTGTCTAAAATGTAATTTTTACAATAAAAAAAAGATACAAATAAATTATCTTGTTTGATAGATAAAAATTCGCTGTAAATTTTGATGTATAGATTGTTACTAATTTTGTTTCAGATTGTCAGTATTCTATAAGAAATTTGTAAAAACCATACTGTTTTGCCTCCCCTTAAAAAGCTTATACTGCCATATTTGTTAGATAATAGACTCTTAAAATATTGGTTGTTATATTTCAGTATTATTTGGAGTGTGGATAGCCATGGAGCATTTTATGTGTATAAACCTACTCGGAAAATATTCATTTAGACTCCAAATAATTGTTAATTATATTATTTATAGTTAGTACACAATTATTCTTTTTAAGAAATATATAAAAACATTCATATCGAGCAGCAAATATATTATACTGTGTTTAATTCAATATTCGATATTATGTATACAGGTGTTCAATCTTAGTGTGCCACCATTGCTATCTAGAGAACTATAAGATCTACGAGGTTGCTTAAATTAGCAAAGAAATACCATTTTGCAAGTCTATTACAAAACTATTAACAAAAATTTTTTATGGATCTTGGTTCTCCAAATATGGGACCCAACTTTCTTATTTTAAATGAGAACATATTTTTTAATACTTTTATGCGGAAGGGAATTTTATTCTGAATTCAACGAATACACAGTATAGTAAAAATAGTACCCTTTCATCACAAAAATTTTGAGAAAAATGCTTATTAAATTGACGTTAATTTAAATCAAATCGCACAGGAATCAGCGTGCTATGAATGAAACAATTTTCCTTACTTATTCACTTGTATTTGATATTTGACCGATGTCGAAAATCTTATTTCTATGAATGAAACAAATGAATATCAGAATGCATTGAGCAGTTTAATTCTAAGACATAGTACAATTTTAATTATAAATATTGCTCAAAATTGCCTCCATTCTTATTAATACATAGTTCAATCCTTAAAAGTAAACTATTTCGGACCTTTTTTCTCCCATCCATATTAGATATAATATCTTCAATATTGTCTTTCAAATGTTCTACGTTTGGATGCACAGTGCTATAAACAATATCTTTTACATAGCCCCATAAGAAATAATCTAGGGGATTTAAATCTGGTGACCTTGCGGGCCAGCAATGGGGCCATTCATGCCTGTCCACTTATTTGAAAATTGTTCATTTAAATATTCAGCTACTAGGCCAGGGTTGTGAGCTGGTGCTCCATCTTGTTGAAAGTATACATTTCTAACTACTGCTAAAGGCAAGTTATCTAAAATAGTATGTATCATGTTTCTCAGTAATTGTATATAACGATCAGTCGTTAAAGTACCTTCATACATATACAAGTAGGTTTTGTTATAAAAAATCGCGCACCACACATTTATTGAAAATCTTTTTTGAAATCCACCAGCACGCACTAGAATCGGATTTTCTTGACTCCAGTAATGTGTATTTTTTCTATTACACATACCATTGTTTGAAAAGTTAGCTTCATCGGTCCAAATAATAGATTTTAAAATATCTCTGTCTTCATTTATAAGTAAAGTGCAAAATTCCAAACGTCGTTCATGATCGCCAGGATGAAGAAGTTGATTTTTTTAAAATTAAAATGGCTTGTACTTATGTTTTTTTAAATAACGATTCACCGTTCCTACACTTACATTACATTCAGCAGCAGCCATTTAAACTGAAGCTCTAGGATTGGCCTCAAAATATGCGAAAACAATGACTTCAGCATCGAAACTTCCAAAATACTCTCGTTTGTGCTCAAATGCTGAAGTGTTAGCACGCAATCTTAATTCAAGTTGCCGAAAATATCGCCGTCCAGAAACTTCTCTATCAGGATGCTCACTGTACATATTTACCGCACCTCCAGCATTTTTACGGCATAAAATGTATACTTCAAACATATCAATTTTTTGTTCATGTGTAAAATGATACATTTTTTAATTAGATAACCAATTAAACGAAATTCCTCACAAATTAAACAAAATTCTTCACAAAATAGTCGAATTGGCTTTTAATAATTAATCAAACAAACAAAAATATTATGATTTGTTCATTTGTTTCATGGCAATTTAATATGCATTTTTCGAATTTTTCAAATTTTTTGTGATGTAAGGGTACTAAACTGTGTATTCGTTGAATTCAGAACAAAATTACCGTCCGAAAAAAAAAAAAAAAAATATGTTCTCATTTAAAGTAAGAAAGTTGGGTCCCATATTTGGAGAACCACTGATCATAAAAAAAATTAATTAATAGTTTTGTAATAGATTTGCAAAATGGTATTTCTTTGCTAATTTAAGCAACCTCGTAGCTCTTATAGTTCTCGAGATAGCAATGGTGGCACACTTAGATTGAACACCCTGTATATCGTTTCCTTAAAATTGTGAGCATGATTGCGGTGCAATCATCCAAATGAATAACTGTCTTGAAATGTGTCTACAAGTCAAAGTCGAAAGCTTCACTAATTGTGTGGACCTATGTGGAGATAAAATTTTAATGAGATGGATTAATTCATTTCGTGTCATTATTTCTGGGTATTGATGGTTAAATTGATTTTGTTTTTAAGTTTATTTTAAATTTTTAAGGATTTATTTTATATTTAAAAGCTACGCTTTTGCGACATATTAAAACTATAGTCCGTTCAAACGTTAGAATGCTGTACTGCTCTTATGGGAAATGGGAGTGGTGTCGCCAAATGTTATAAAAGTGTCAAATATGTCAGTGAACCCAAAATACTCTGCGGAATTTTATGAGAGTTGATTTACAAAAATTAACTCTGTACACACATCAGGTAACACAGAACAAATATGAATAACCTTTTCTATAATACCGCGTCTTCACGGATCAGCGCGTTTTACAGTTGGCAACGTCGCCAAGAAAGGAAAGGATAGCGTTATTGCACTATAGTTCAAAGCATAAGTACATCCGAACTCTACTAATAACAGAGAGTCGAACCCAAATTTATTTCGTTCCGGTTTACGGTACGTTCCAAGTAAATGTTTTTCGTTCCAGTTTCGGTTTCGGTTCGTCTAAAAATTCTGGGTCGGTTGCGGTTCGAATAACAAGTTAAAATCGAGTCTAACATCAAATATCTACTAGTATAAATTTTGGTTTTATTTTATTTACCAAATTCTCTTCTTATTCTTGGTTTTCAATTATAAAATTGAAAATACGAAAGAAATAGAACTTAATTAAAAAATTTATTATCAAAAACGAAAACAAAATACAATTTAGGAACATAAAAATGAAAATGCAAAAACATATTGCACGTAAATAAAATAAAATTCTAACAAATTAGAGGAAATTGGAAAAATAATTAATAAGTCACTAAGGCGCCAGATGCAAGGAGTGCTGAAAATGTTGGTTGAAGACTTATTTTTGCTCAACAATTATTTTTGACAACAATGAACAACTTAATTTTCAGCGCCTGCAAAAATTTGGGTTCAGCTGGCTAGTAACTTCAACTTAATTTATGCGGAATCATGCAAATCTGAGGGCGCCATATAAAGAGTCTGCCCGGGGTACGGAAATACTTTAGTCCGACCCTAATCACAGTTCATATAATCACAATTATAGAGAAGAAAAATGTTAATAAATAATATGAACTTTTCTTTTACAAAAATAATAAATAACAGTTTGAAGAATCGCAATATTACAAAGAAGAAAACGGAATAACACATACCTTTTTCTTACAGAAAAATCACAGTTGTAAAAATAATATTTTAAATTAAATGAAAATAAAATTAAAAATCCATGTTTAATCGATACATTAATATGTTCTTCAAATTTGCTTCTGATAGATTCATTCTTTTATCAGTCAATATAAGTTTTATTAGTAAGAAAGCAATTAATTAATTAATTGAATGCAAAAAAAAAATTGAACCGAAATTAACATTTCGTTCCGGTTTCGGTTTTGGTTTTTAAATTGAGTAATTTTACGTTCCGGTTCTCTTAAAAATTCCGGTTAACTTCGGTTTTCGGTTCGGTTCAATTCTCTGACTAATAATACATTAAATATGTATTTCCTTCTGAAATAAATAAACCGTATATGGACCACGCTTTGAGAAACAATTTGACACATAAATTTATAAAAATAAAGATATCATCAAAATTAAAATTAAAAAAAAAAAAAAGTATGATTCTGTTGGTTAACAAACTTGTGGGGGCTTCCTGTGGAACACATTTTTCTCAAAGCGTCTGTTATCTAGCAAAATGTATGGACTGTAAGCTCTATATGGATATGCATTTTTTAACATGTGTACACTATAATAGTGATTAAAAATATATAAAATAATAAGATTTCTCTTATTAAACTAAGAACATAATTTATAATTTAATAATTACGCGCCAAAATTGTTGATTCATATGTAATTGATAAGGAATTAAAATTATTATTTATAAAATACTTTTCTCAGCTGATAGTGGAAGACGTTTTGTGCCAATAATTGGCACCAACTAATAAACCCAAAGTATTTTTGGGGAATATATAAATGCTGAACTTTGTAACGAGGAATTCACCATTTCATAATTACAGTTGCGTTTTATTATTTTTATAAACAGGAATATGCTGGATTAATATTCAGTATTAAAAGAAACACTTCTTACCTCACTAATACTTAACAAAACTACAAAAATAAACCACATTGTGATGTTTTCTGTAATGTAATTACAACTAAATTCTTTCTTTTAAAGATATGGACTTATAATAAAAGGAAATACACCCACTTAATTTCCTACTCAAAGATTATCTATTTCATATTATCTTGTAAAATGTTTATGCGGAAGCTATAGTTTCAAGCTACAAAGTTGGTACTTCAGTCATGCTTGAAAATATTTTATTAAGGAATTTGATCTTTATATGATCAATAGAAATACAGTCCATATTAAAATGTAAGAACACTAAATTTCTATGCATAATATCACTTTAATAATATCATGACTATATTTTCGCCATACAATGGCATTATGAAGTGATTCAGATGAAGTAATGAATGGAGAACATTCAATGTACAGGCCCTTATATGAGCCGTTGATTTTGAAAGTGAGACATGTCTACTTTTCGTTATTTCTAGATTTTAATGTTTTGCATTTGAATGGAATTAAAAATATTCGTAAGGATTAATAGACCCATTTTACATTTTTGGTATTCTCAATGCATGTAATTTTATTATACGATAAGCGTTATTTGAAAAAAGTCGTGTACCTCAATGGACTGGTCTCACTTTCAAAGGCAATGATTTGCTGAAAATGTTGATTTCTTCTAGTGAAATGGAATTATAGTAGGAAACAAATGAAAATTTTATTTAATTATTTATTTTATTTCAATATAATTTTATTGTTTGTTAGAAAAATATCAATAAAAACAAAACATAAATTTAATATTATAGGAAAAAATTGATATAATGTGAAAAATATTCAATTATAAGTTGTATACATATAAATTATATTTTGTTAGTTTAGACTTTTACGATTTTTAAAGTATTCATGATGAATGGGTGGTATATAAAGTAATAAATCCATTATATCTTTATATTTTTCTTTAGTAATAGCCCTAGTTTTTTCATATAAAGATGGTTATATTTTTTTTTGCGAAATTACACGGCTTACGCACCTTGGTGACAATTCAAGAGTTTTAAATTGTGAATCTTTTTCTATTGACGTTTTATAAAACATTTTAAATGGCGCATTTCTCAGAAATCTTATCCAGGAAATATTCAGCCAGTTAACAATTTCTCCATCAGTATTTTTCCTTCTTCTTAAAATTGCCTCCTCGAGAGGTTTGGTAGAGTAAAAGTCTTCACTTTTCATTTCATGTACTAAAAAGGGATTATGCTTGCGACATTTTTGTATCAATTTATAATAATCCTGGGGTATTAATCGGGTTTCGGTTCGAGAGAATTTATTCGAGTGGACTTGTCTCACAAAAATCAATGCATTTGAAATACTGTTAACCATGTAAACTAACCGTAACAAATTTATACTGATATTGAGTCGATATTTATTGTAAATGCTTAAAAACATGAAGAAAATCTCAATTTGTAATAAGACGTAACATTAACTCATATTTTTCACAAAATGGACTTATCTCACTTTCAAAATCAACGGTTCATATATTAACAGTACCGAAAAACATAATTATAGTGTTTCTCAAGCTTTAGTGGAATGACTTGACTTCTTAACAAGCAGGGTAATCCCAACGCAACGGGGGTTTTATTTTACCATATGAAAGAGCCAGATTATAAAATGTTTTGTAGAAAGTTGAATAGTGGAACTGCATAAGAAAATGTACAAATTTTTTAACAAATTTAAGTTAAAGCCCACCCGCTATGAAGGTCAGATTAAGTCATTCTCTTGTAGCTTGAGACAAACTATAACAAACGCCTGTACAATTGGGGAATAAACCAAATCTATTTGGTCATTGAGGAACGGTGCAACCCTGCCTCAGATATTTGAAAATATCAGTATCCTAAGACTTATTGCAGTAAAAAGAATATAAGAGGTATTAAGGGAATTTAAATTGAATAGATGTAACCCTAGGTCAATTGATGTTTCTTAAAAACCATTAAGGATATTTTCCAAATTTATAATCCTATTGTTTCTAAATTTTATTGTGTCTAATTTTTACTTGTTTGTTAGTTAATTTTCAACGTTCATAGCGTGCATACATTAACAACATACTTAGAACTGCGGAATTAACTAGTGTTCCATACAGTACAATTCAACGTATGTTCGTGGCAAAAATCAGCAGGGAAAACAACCCGATTTACAAGTTTTCAAGAAAATAGATAGTTTTATGTCTAAAACAATAATAAATAAGATACATGACTTTTATTCGAAAAATATAGTGTAGACTGTGCATCTTTTAACAATAAAGTTGGAAGAAGACGGAATAGAATTTCCATACAAAGTAAGCCATGTATAGTTATGTATAATTATTTGAAGTTGATAGGATTTATTTTTGTTGCAAAAAAAAGAATGATTTTTGTTTGTGCAAATTTGAAGTATTTAATATAGACTATAAAGACTTTAAAACAAAACGATTTTCCTATATTTATCATTCAAATATAGCCAGTCCTAAGCCTGATAAAAATGTGAAGGAATGTCATGTGAGTATATACAGTTCATTCTAAATAGCATATTAGAAAACACGTTTATTTTAAATAATTATTACGATCCTGGCAACTGTTATTAACAGAACCATAAAAGCAGCAGTTATAATGGTTATACTATCAGTCATTATTGGGATCAATAAGTGAGGGTGGCCACTTCATTTTGGAAATACTATAGAGTGATATAGTATTTCTCAAAGTATTGTAACATGGCTTGGTGATTTATAATTATTTAACGACAGTGTAGTGGGATTAACAGCATGTGGCTACCAAAAAGGACAACAGGCCATAAATATTAAAGTCATTTACCTAGAATGGGCCGTATTTCTAAAATTCAGGTATTCAAGTACATTGGTTGTTTATTTTCAAAGACAGACTGAATACGTCTCTGCAAATATACCTCAATGTATTATCCTGACCGCCCTTATCATTACTAATACCCTTTTCACACTAGATCTTTAAGACGAGTGAACTTAAATTTCACCGATGTTTAAGATCGGTATGCTTTCACACTTGATGTTTAAATCTCCGGTGCTGTCATCAGCTACAGTAATTTTGTCCTTAAGTTACCGTCATGAAATTACCAGTTTTGAACTGTCTGCGCAGACGCACATTTTGAATTATTATAAACAAATATGTATATTTCATTTCATTCTACAATAAAGACACTACAATAAAGAATATACTATACCTGTATTAACATGTAAGTTGATACATTTTATCTCAATTATTGTAGCGCTGTATTTTATTAAACACATTATTAAAATAAATAATTTTACTATAACAACAAGTATAAACTTCTTATAACGTCGATATAATACAGTATTCTTGTTTATGATAATATAAAATGTTGACAGCACAAATTCAAGGAGTATTTTTTTATAATAGAAATTAAGTTGGCAATGCGGACGAAGTTTAAGACGCAGATCTCTGTCTTAAACATCGCTTGTATTTAGACGAGGCCATACGGTTTCACATTAGCGTTTAAAGATACATTCACTTTAACATCCGATCTTAAAGATCTAGTGTGAAAAGGGTATAACTTAGCATGCCTATTGTTACAGCCCCAAAAGTAATGTTACAATACTGAAAAATACTATATATGTCAATATGAGAATTAAAGGCTCTTTTAATCTAATATTAAAACTTTCTTGCCTCTTTGACCAATATATATATTTTTTCATGTCTACTTCCACAGGATCCTAAAGAGTATTTGTGAAAATATTTGTATGGATCGGTCAAACGGCTTAGGAGTGTCTTAAGTTTCTTGGTTTTATCTACGAAATCCTACACATTCCTACACACCATTACTTCAGCAGGATCTAAAAAGTAACTGCAAAAATTGGTTCAGATCGATCAAAGGGCCCAGGATTATCTTGAATTTTTTGATTATACCTATGAAATGCTAAATATTTTTATACGCTATTACTTCCGCAGTGCCCTAGATTGTAACTATCCAAAATTTGGTCAAGATCGGTCAAAGGACCTAGGATTGTGTAGGGTTTCTTGGTTATACCTACGAAACCCTACACACTTATATACGCCATTACTTCAGCAGGATCTAAAGAGTAACTGCAAATATTGGTTCAGATCGGTCAAAGGGCCCAGGAATGTTTCGAATTTCTTGATTATACCTACGAAACTAATATTTCTGTACGCTATTACTTCCGCAGCGCCCTAAATAGAAACTATCCAACATTTGGTCAAGATCGGTCAAGGATTGTCTAGGATTTTTTGATTATGCCTACGAAACCCTACACACTTCTATGCGTCATTACTTCCGCAGGGTCGTAAGGAGTCTTGGTCCAGAATGGTTAGAAGACCTGAGTG
The DNA here is from genome assembly GCA_963971575.1 of Liopterus haemorrhoidalis. Lineage (NCBI taxonomy): Eukaryota > Metazoa > Arthropoda > Insecta > Coleoptera > Dytiscidae > Liopterus > Liopterus haemorrhoidalis. The sequence goes on along the minus strand of OZ020614.1, from coordinate 40,508,550 downwards.
TCTAGGGTTTATTGGTTATACCTACGTAACCCTAGAAACTACTATGCCCTTCTTCCGCACTACTTCCGCGGGGTTCTAAAGAGTAATTATGCAAAATTTGGTCTAAATCGATCAAAAGGTCTAGGACTCTATAGCGGACAAATAAACAGTTTTTCTCTTTTATATATATATATATATATATATACTAGCTGAGTACCCGTGCTTCGCTACGGTATATTGACGGTTTGTCAACATCGTGCAATTATTATAAGTCATGGTTCTTCATAGATCACATTGCTGACTCTCTCCTCAGGTGTAGAATCATCCCGTTATAGGCTCATTCCTATAAAATTCGTAGTTTGTTTCTAAACATGTGCACGGGTAACTTTTATAAGCAAAAACCTAGTCGATATCTCATCTGTCCTAAGAGATATTGAGGAATCCGTGAAAAACATTTTACTCCTTTTCACCCCATAGGGGTCGAAAAATCCTTTCTTAGTGGGTTCTTACGTCATATCGAGAAATGCACTCTTAGAATTTCTTATTTCTAATAAAAAAATCTTTAGGAATGAAATTTAAAAAACTGTCAGAACACTATCGAAAGATTTTAAAAAGTCACCTATATGCCAGAAAGGAATGTTATAACTCAAGAAGCGCAGGAGATATAAAGGGTTCGATGCTTACGTTATGGAAGAAATATGTTCCCGGAATTCCATGTATATAATCAAAAATATACCTATTTACCCCTTTATAAATAAAAAAAAGTTTAAAAGACTTTCTAAAGATTAGAAAAAAAATTATATACCAAAAAGGAATGTTATAACTCAACAAACAAATAAGTTACGAAACATTATATAAGTCGCCCTGATTTAATGTAGATTCGCCCCGTTAAGTGTTGATTGAAGCAAAATTCTAAATTACATTTTTATACATGCGTACGGGTAACTATAGTAAGTAAAAAGCAAGTAGTTATTTCATCAAGAGATATTAAGAAATCCGTTTTCACCCCCTAGGGGTCGAATTTCGAGAAATCTCTTCTTAGTGGTTGCTTACGTCATGAAAGAAATATAATCCCCGAATTTCAATTGTCTACTAAAAAATACCAATATACCAATGAAATTTAGGGAAATATAAAAAATGCAATTTAGGGGTGAAATATAAAAAAACGGTCAAAATGAAATGATCTTGAAACTAATGATATTAAAATGACACCTAAATGTGAAAAAGTACAACATAGTTTGCAGTAGAACAAAGACAAATGCTACAAAGGATTCTATAATTCACCCCGAATCTAGAATCGCCCCTTTAGGGATTGATGATTAGAGCAAAGTCCTGAATTTAATTTTTAAACACATATACGGATAACATTGTAAGCAAAATCCAAATCAATATACCATTGGACCTAAGAGATAATGAAGAATCCGAGGAAAAACATTTTATCACTTTTCATCCCCTAGGGGTTAAATTTCGAAAAATACCGTCTTAGTGGGTACTTACGACATACAGGGAATATACTTTACGAATTTCATGTATCTTGTCCAGAGGACGTTCTATCGAGTAAAAAGTACCCATTTACCCTTTTAGGGGTGTAATTTTTAAAAACTGTCATAACCATTTCGATGTATTTTAAAAAGACACCGATATGCCAAAAAGGAATGTTATAACTTAATAAAAACAGGAAATACGAAGGGTTGAATAATTCACACCGATTGTAAACCCTATAGGGGTTGATTCAGACAAAATCCTGAAATAAGTTTTTCGGCATTTGTATGGGTAATCTTTGTAAGCAAAATCCAAGACGATATCTTATTGGTCCTAAGAGGTATTGAGGAATCCTTGAAATCACATTTCACCCCTTTTCACTTCTTAGGGGTGGAATTTCGAAAAATCTCGTCTTAGTGGGTGCTTACGTCATTGAGGGAATATACTTCACGAATTTTATTTATTTATGTCCAAGGGATGTTAAATCGAATACAAAATTCCCATTTACCCCTTAAGGGTTGAAATTTTAAAAACTGTCAATACCATTTTGAGATATTTTGAAGACATCTATATGCCAAAAGGAATTTTATAACTCAACAAACACAGGAAATATGATGGGTTGTATAATTAACCCTGTTCGGAAATTCACCATTTTAGGGGTTGATTAGAGCAAAATCCTGAAATAAGTTTTTCAACATTTATATGGGTAATCTTTGTAAGTAAAAACCAAGACGATATCTTATTGGTCCGTAGAGATATTTAGGAATCCTTGAAATTATATTTCACCCCTTAGTGGTTGAATTTCGAAAAATCCCGTCTTAGTGTATGTTTACCTCTCGGAGGGAATATACTTTGCGAATATCATGTATCTATGTCTAAGGGATGTTATATCAAATAAAAAATATCCTTTTACCCCTTTAGGGGTAAAATTTTGAAAAACTGTCAAAACCATTTCGAGATATTTTAAAAAGACATCCATATGCCAAATAGCAATTTAATAACTCAACAAAGACAGGAAATACGTCGGGTTCTATAATTCTCCCTGATTGTAGATTCACCCTTTTAGGGGATGAATAGGACAATATCCTGAAATAAGTTTTTCAACATTTATATGGATAATATTTATAAGCAAAAATAAAGGCGATATATTATTGGACCTGTGAGATATTGAGGAATCCGTGAAAACAAATTTTACCCCATTTCACCCCTTAGGGGTTGAATTTCCAAAAATTATTTCTTAGGGGGTTGTGAAGTCATAAAAGGGATATATTCCCCGAATTTTATGTTTCTCTGTCTAGACGACATTCTAACGAATATAAAATACCAAGTTACCCGTTTAGGGGTGAAATTTAAAAAAACGATCAAAACACTTTTTAAATATTTTAAAAAGACACCTATATATCTAAAAGAAATGTTATAACACAACAAACACAGAAGATGCGAAGGTTTATATAATTCACCCTGATTGTAGATTCACCCCTTTAGGGGATGATTAGGACAAAAACTTGAAATAGGTTTTTTAACATTTATAAGGATAATCTTTATAAGCAAAAACCAAGGCGATATATTATTGACCTAACAGAAATTGAGGAATCCGTGTAAACACATTTCACCCCTTGTTACCCCTGAGAGGTCGAATTTCGAAAAATCATTTCTTAGGGGGGTTCTTAAGTCATAAAAGGGATATAATCCCCGAATTTTATGTTTCTTTGTCTAGACGAAATTCTATCTAATAAAAAATACCAATTTACCCCATAGGGGTGAAAATTAAAAAAACGGTCAAAACACTTTCTAAATATTTTAAAAAGGCACCTATATGCCAAAAAAGAATTTTATAACACAATAAACACAGAAGATGCGAAGGGTTCTATAATTCACCCTGATTGTAGATTCACCCCTTTAGGGGTCGATTAGAACAAAATCCTGAAATAAGTTTTTTAATATTTACATGAGTAATCATTGTGAGCAAAAACCAAGTCGATATCTTATTGGACCTAAGAGATATTAAGAAAACCGTGAAGCCACATTTTACCCCTTTTAACCCTCTTTTCACCCACTTAGAGGATGAGTTTCGAAAAATCCGTTCTTAGTGGGTGCTTACGTCATGGAGGGAATATACTCGCCAAATTTCATGATTGTAGGTTCCAGTGGTTTGGGCTGGGCGTTGATTATGAGTAGGTAGCTTAGTTACGATTTTATATATATAGATATTATTTTATTAGTGTTTTTTTTTTTAAATCGTCATGTGGGTGAAATAAATAAATTAAATCATGGAACGTTTCGCATTTATTTCAGTAAATGCATCCTCAGCCTGTGATATTCAGTTATCATAAACTGTGCAGAACGATGTGGAAGGTCATTTACCAATCTTAGGTAAAAAACGAGGTTACAAGTTAAAAATTGTAAAACACATGGAAAAAGTACGTAGAAATAAAAATAAAAACATGTAAAAATTAGGTTAAACGAGACGATGTTACCGTGTCAATAATTTAAAATCAAATGTTTGGATCACATTGAATTAGCAAGTGTGTGTATGTGATAACATAACTGGGTAACATTATGACGTCAGCAGATAAAATAACATATAGAAATATCTAGGCTTTCGTAGGCATACACAAGACACTCCTATATCTCTTGACTGATATCAACAATATTTTGCAGGTTTTTTCTCTAAGAATCTACGAATATAATTATATACAGAAATGTCTATGGTTTCGTAGGCATAAACAAGAAACTTTAGACACTCCTATATCCTATGTTCGATATGAAAAATATTTTGCAGATTTATTTTCTAATAATCTGCGGGCAAAATAACATACAGAAATGTCTAGGGTTTCGTAGTCATAAATAAGAAACTCTAGACACTCCTATATTCTTTGATCGATATGAAAAATATTTTGCAGATTTATTCCCTAAGAATCTGCGGATAAAACAACAAACAATTGAAATTTTTATATTATAAATCCGTCATTGTTGACGGGTAATAACCTAATGATGATATAATCCACGAATACTGTTCGATTCTTTTCAAGTAATCAAGAAATAATCTCAAAATAATTCCAATTACTTTCGATTACTTTTGAGTAATCTTAAAGTAGTCAAGTAATCTAATCAATTACTGTCTGACTATGTGTAATGGTAATCAAAGTTTTGATTACGATTACTTGAGTAATTGTAATCAAAATATAATCGTAATCTAATTTTACAGCTGTGGGTAAAACATAGTCAGGGCAGCGTTTTGTAACATTTCATAGATTAGAAAAGGATTCGTGCCTAAATTAAAATTTAAACACATATTTGCATTAAAATAATGTATTTATTTTAGACGAGAAGTGTTTTTACTAAAGTACAAGAATTATAGAAGAAACCAAAGCGGAACTCATATATTAATATGTAATTCCTTTCAGATGTGCCAGCCAGCGGTTTATACTTTTTAACGTATCAAGCTCTGAGTGCAGGTCTCTCAACTCCAGGGGAGAAAACTAGCATCGCTGTAACAATATTCGCAGGTGGAATGGCCGGCATTTCCAATTGGATTGTCGGAATGCCAGCAGATGTCTTGAAAAGTAGACTTCAAACAGGTAAATTATTGTCACTATTTAATAATGTAGTTTTAAGAATTGTAGATCATATTTAAAAAGAGGAATTTGTTAGGTTTCAACCTGCAGCATGATTTATCTCACATTACTATTCATCCCCTCCCGATCCACATTATGGGTTAATTTTTCATTATAGATATTATGAAAATAGGAAATGAAAATTTGGGACCGGAAAATACATGTCCCATATTACAAATACTTAAATAAACCTTTTATATGGTCATTGATATATTGTTTTAAATTTTTAACCGTGAATATTAAAATTTTATTAAATGTATTGAATAAATGTTTAATTTAAATTTCAGCTCCCGAAGGAACCTATCCCAATGGTTTGAAAGACGTATTCAAAGAGCTGATGCGAAAAGAAGGCCCTCTTGCATTATACAAAGGTATTACCCCAGTTATGTTGAGAGCCTTCCCTGCAAATGCTGCCTGCTTCGTTGGTTTTGAGATGGTAGCTGGTCTCTTTAGAAAACTACACTAGCACTTGCTATAACTAGCATTTGTAATTGAATATATAATATATCTTGTTATTAATAGCAATACTATATGAATACAGTTAAAAACGGGGCATGCAATCGATAAAAAAGTAGTACAAAATACCGATTTTTTGTAGAAATATTATAAGCAATAAAAGTATTAGAATCTATATTTTTTAAACCAGTAACATATGAATTTTAAAAATGTGTTTTTAGGGAACATAACCCTGATAATATCTAGGCAGTTACTATATTAGTATTGTGTTCCATTTATATATATTTATATCACAGCACTTTGTATATTTTTATTTCATGTAGTAAATTATTAATGTATTATTCATTTTTCTATATTAAATAAAATGTTATTGATCTTAATTCATAAATAGTACCTAATGCATATAATGTGATGTGACTAAAATTTAATTCTAAATGTATGCTTTTAGTTAATTTTTTAGCTTTTTATTTCTCTGTACTTTAATCGAAAAATTAATTGACTTCAACTAGCTCTGAAAGTGGCTGTGAAATGTTTCTTAATGAAGTTAAAAAAAAAAAATCTGTGTACTGGTTAGTAAAAATTCGTGATTCGATCCGATTGCATGGCCTGGTTGCAAGTAGATACATGAATGCATGATATTTTTTTATGTATTGTTATAAATTTTTTGAATAAAATGGAATCTTCCAGTATAAAATTTTTGGTTGTCGTTCTATCTACCTTATTTCATTTAGTCGATAAGATGTTGTTTTAAGACGTAGTTATTTGAGTAAGAAATAAAATAAGCGTTTAATTTTAACTATTTTATTGTAATTTTCAATATAACTTAATGGACAGTATTGTATTTATATTTTTTTAATATAGTGTATTTATATCAAGGCTACATTGTTCTGCATAACACCAGGGCAATATATTAACAATAATTGACATTATAAGAATTCATTTAATGGATTTTATTGAATCATTCTTTGTTAACAGTGTTATTTCTAAAACATTTTTAAACGTGGTGGTGGCAAATTATCAACTTCGAATATATAACTAATCTTAAATTATATAACTACATAATAAATAAATAGTGTTGATAAACATGACGATTTGTAACCACTAAAACAGTTAACGAAAAATGAATGACACCCAGAAAGTAAATTCTTATCATATAAATAATTTAAATTGTTAGTACTTTTGGTTCCTTCATTAATAAAATCTGTAGTTGCAGAAGCACTTAGACCACATTAAGAAAGGCAATAATGTTTCATAGAAATATGTAGATTGACAGGATGATCAGTGTACAGTTAGTTTGGTTTTATTGAATGTTCGTTATTGAGGATGCTGATATACATAACAGACTAACAGATCGGAAGGACTTCTGATTCATCCTTCAATATAGACCTCCTTCACTTCAGTTAATTTTTATAATAATACAATTTATACAATAACATATATTACATTAACAAAATTTACATATTTTCTTGCGCCATGTGCTGTATTAGTGAATCTAAAGCACATTTATTGCAAGTCGTTTATGCTTCAGTTAGATGCATTTCTGAAACAGAAAAATATAACGTGTAAGAAAAGTTGTACGATCGTACCTGATGGACGGTGACGGTGTAACGAAGGTTAAACTCACCGTTATTATTGGTCCCCAGACGCATATACATTTAATGAGAATGCTGCCAATGTTTCACCCTTTTTACCGATGGCTTTGGCTTGATACTGTCCAATGTCGCTGGAATCGCAAGCCATAATTTGCAAAGTGAACTTATTACCCTCCATTGTGAATCGGTATTTGGAGCTATTTTCAGGCACTGCCTTTCCATCCTTGAGCCAGTTTAGTTTCAACACGGCCTCTCCAGCCTCGCACGTGAAGATCACGTCCTCGCTCTTGTAGACTGTGGCTGACATCGGGAATGTTTTGAATACAGGGCTTTTCACTTGTTCACCAGGGACCAACACATTTAAGGTACAAGAACTGAAACTCTCCCCAGCATCGTTAAATGCTTCACACGTGTATGTGCCTGAATCTTCTGGGAATATTTCCGCGATACTTAATTTGTAGATATTTGCTTCATTTGAATATTGGAAGTCTTTACTTGGTTTGATTTCTTTGTTGTTGTGCAGCCAAACGACATCGAATTTCTCAGATCCAGTAATGCGACAAGATAGTGTGACGGGTTCGCCGTCATTGACAAATGCAGATTTCAAATGACTTACAATCTTTGGTGGTTTGTCGCCACTGGCCTTCTTTCCCTTCTTGCTCTTTACCGCATTACTCATTGCTGTTAAACAGAATAAAATGAGAATAATCATGTTACTTAATAACAGTGCCATAAAATTTTACGTACGTTTTACTCTAAGTTGGCATTTCGTCTCGGTATTGCCCATTGTATTTACCGCTTTACATACATATTCGCCTTCATCTTCCGGGAATACTTCATTGATTGATAAACTCGCTACTCCATTCTTGTATTTCAAATCCATAATATCAGAGGAACTCAGAGGCTACAAAATAATACACCCATTAAATATAGCGCTAGTTAAAGATAATTAGTTATTTACCTTTTTATTCTTATACCAAGTGACTTGTGGTTCTGGGTCACCTTTTACGATACATGATAGTGCTAATGGTTCGCCATCATTCACTGTCAAATTATCTAGTGTTTTCGAAAATTTGGGCGCACACATAAGAGAATCATCAGGAGGCACTAAACAAAAAATTTAATATATAATATAAATTCAATAGTAAACTTTTTGACGGATGTATTTTATATGAAGATGGTTTCTTACATGCAAGTTCTTTGGTAGCACTGCGTGACCTGGAAGGACTTCCCGGCGTGTCTAATTTACTGCCATATTTCTTCATAGAAGGCTTACTATTTATGTCGTTTACGTCAGTACTTAATCGAGAGGTCTGAAATAGTAAGTATGCGTAGTAATATTCTTCAGTTGTGAAAGGTATATTAACAACTTACAGAATTTGTTAGAGTTGTAGGTCTGGTGGGAGGCGTAACGGTTGTATGTTTGGTGATCATTTGAGGAGCAGGTTTAATCGGCTGTTCAATATATTTACGGTCTCCGGAATGCATAATTTTATTAGCTAATTGCGTTTGTTCCACGGTACTTGTCAGTCCCTCAACAATTACGACACAGTTTGTATCATCACTACCATGGCAGTTAGTGGCCACACAAGAGTAGTTTCCGGAATCTTCAGGTCTGCAATCTACTATTTCCATTGTAACGACACCATCCGCATGGGACATACTAAATTCATATTTGCTAAGTTCCCTCCTGTCTTTGTACCATTTAACGGTGGGAGCTGGTTTGCCACTAAGACAGCACAACAATTTGCAAGTATCGCGTTCTTGCATGACACGAGGACGTAACAGGAAGGTAAAGCTTGGAGCGCATTCTTGTTCTTCTTGCCAGAAGGTGTATGGTAGAGGTTCTCTCCTTCTGACTGGTTGCGCTTCTGGTTTGTATTCAGGTATTACTTTGGGCAATGGCTGAACATTCAAGAATACTACTTCTTCCCTGAATCCATAGTGATTCTCTGCCCGGATGATGTATTCACCTCTGTCTTCTAATTTGACTCTATTGATAATGAAGTAATAATCGTCTCCTGCATATCGTTTCATGAATTTTACACTCTGTCTTAATTCTAGATTGTTATGTGACCATGAGAGGGTAGGTGTAGCAACAGCTATGACGCGGCAGTACAGTTTAACACTCTGTCCTTCATAGCAGAATGCACTTTGAGGTTTAATGACGAATCTAGGTGCCGCTTGTCTACGGTCTAGCAGGAAAAAAAAAAAATTAAAATATTTATAAACATGATAGAAAATATAACTTACCGAATGATGAATCGTATATCTTGTATTTCTCAATAAGCAGTTTTCGTAATGATGAGTATTCTGATAATCGGCCAAGTGGAAGAAGGAATGAATCCCAGTCAGCATATTTGGCACGAATTTGGTCACGAATCTTGTTGTATCTGGATGAAGCAATAACCTGGGTACGGTCACTATGGTCACCAGTCAGCCAGGCATGCATCAAACATTCTTGTGCCGTCATACGTTTTTCCTTATTCTTTACTAATAATCTACGAATAAAGTCTTTTCCCTCTTCAGACACAATAGAGAAAGATTCTTCATCGAAGTCCCAATCACAAGCCTTAACATTTTTCAGAGTTTCGATGTCATTCTCACCGGCAAATGGAGACAAACCGCTTAGCAAAACATAAGCGAGAACACCAACTGCCCACATATCAGTATAAAAGCCGACTGGCTCACGTTCAACAATTTCAGGTGCAGCAAATTCAGCTGTACCAGTTGATATTTTGACAACTTCATTTGGATCTAATTTCGTTGCTAGACCGAAGTCAATGAGTTTAATATTGGAGCTTTTGCGGGTTTGACACATGATGTTTTCTGGTTTGATATCCAGATGGATAATATTCTTTTCGTGCATATGTTTGATAGCTTCGCATATTTGCCTCATGTAGCTAATAACTTCGGCTTCTGACATTTGGTATCCTTCAGCAGTAATACGTTCAAATAGTTCTCCTCCAGATAAGAATTCAAAGATGAGTACCATTTCATCATCATCTTCAAATGCGTCATGTAAATTAATAAGTTTAGGGTGGTGTAACTGGTTCATGATATCAATTTCCTTCCTAATAAGTTCCTTTTCAATGGCATGAGAAACAGGAATGAATTTAGCAGCGAAAATGTTTCCAGTCTTACGTTCCCTGCAACGGTGCACAACTCCGAATGCTCCGGTTCCAATTTCCTCCAAAATATCATAATAATCATATACATTCTTAGTGGATATTTCAACTGGTTGTGGAACATATTTGCTATAGACATCAAACACATATTGATCATAGTCCTTGACTGTTTCTTTAACGTTGCTGCGAATCTTCTTGCCCTTTTCATCATATTCATACTTCCTCTTGTGCTCAATCTTCTTACCAGTATCTTTAGTTGTAATTAATGTGCTAATTTCAGATGCGTCAGATCTACCATATACGTTTTCAGCATAAACTCTGAATTCGTACTGGTGTCCAGGAGCCAAGCCGCTAATTGCCATTGACGTAAATCTAGTATTGCCGACGCGAATCCAAGTAGACATAGGATGTTCGCGTTTCTCAACCATGTAGTTGGTAATGTTGCTTCCACCATCCCAAACTGGTGCTTTCCATGAAAGTGCTAATGATTCTGTTCCAATGTTGTCTACAACAGGGTAACGTGGTGGATCAGGACGATCGCTGATTTGTATTTTAATGATAGCAGTGTCTTGTCCAAGATCGTTTTCAATTGTAATTCTGTATGGTCCACTGTCCATTTTGCTGCCATCACGAATAGTTAGAATAGCATGACGGTCTTTGACTTCGACCGTGTAATGGCCACCAGATTCGATCGTTTCACCTTCACGTACCCATGATACCTTTGGCCTTGGGAACCCAGTAAACGGAATCTTGATAACAACATTTTCGCCCTTATCGAAGAAAGCAGTGTCACGGAATCTTGGTGGAACGTTGAGTTTAGGTGCTGTCATGATAACGAGGTCAGCTCGGGTAGATTTAATTCCAGCTTTGTTAACAGCACGGCATACATAGTTATCTGCGTCTTCACCGAAGACATCATTGATAATAAGATTATAAACTTCACCTTCAGAATAGATATTGTACCTTGATCCGCTAGTGATTTCACGAGCTCCTTTGTACCATGTGATGGTTGGTTTGGGATTGCCAGAAATAGTACACTGGAATTGAGCGTTGTGGTTTTGAATGCAGCTGACATTGCGAAGAGGTTTGACGACCTCTGGGGGCGTGGCAGCCAATGGATCTACAATCTTCACGGATGTAGAGGCAGATGACGGCTCAGACAATCCAGCAATATTTTGAGCAAATACTCTGAATTCATATTGACGTCCTTCAATAAGATTTGAAATGTTTATTTGATTTGGAGCACACAACTGCACGTTAACGCGTTGCCAAGCGTTGCTACCAACTTCGCGTTTGTCTATCCAGTAGCCCTGGATACGAGAGCCACCATCGGAGGATGGTTTGTCCCATTCCAGGTTGACAAAGTCACCTCCCACTTGAGTAATCTTGGGTATTCCAGGAGGTGATGGTGGATCGAATGGAGCTTTAGCTTTAACTAAGTTAACTCCTTCTAGAGGCGGTCCCATTCCATTTTCATTGACAGCCATTACACGGAATAAGTATTCCTGTCCTTCGGTGAGACCTTGTACAGTGAACATTGTGTCCTTGCAACTGCTATTGATTATTATCCAGTGTGTCAGAGTAACGTCCTTACGTTCAACAACATAGTGTGTGACACGGAGACCACCATCGTAAGTGGGTGGTTTCCAGTAGAGTGTGCAAGTGTGTTTGGTGATATCTGATACTTCCAGTGGACCAATTGGAGGTCCAGGCAAGCCAGTGATGTATACAGTGAAACTGGCAGAGACACTGCCACTGTCATTCTTTACAGTCAAATTGTATGTTCCAGCATCATCCTTCCTAATACCTTTGATAAATATAATGAGGTAGTCGTCAAACGTTGTATATTTAATATGATCAGAATCATCAACTCTCTGCCCGTTCTTTGTAAGTGTGACTTCGATTGGTTGATCACCAGAATAATAGATCTTAATCTTGGTGTTGTCACCTTCAGGCAAATACAAGTCTCCTGGCATGCGGTCGATTCTTGGAGGTGTGCCAATCTTCAACCTAGCTGTTGTCGTTACTGAACCCATGGCGTTCGAGGCTTCACAAGTATAATCTCCATCATCACCATCCCAGATGTCCGAGATGTGCAGCCAAAAGGTGCCGCTCTTCGCTTCAACTCTGAATCTACCACCAAGAGCAAGCTCACGTCCGTTCTTCAACCAGCGACATGTAGGTAATGGTTTGCCACTAGCTTCACATTCCAGGGAGCATGCTTTGCCCATTGGAACAGATACAGTTGTAAGTGGCCTGATCCATTCTGGATGGACGCCATCAGCAACTTCGCATATTTTAATTGGTGTGGTGCTCGTGCTTGGTTCACTCTTGCCTACAGAGTTAACAGCGATTACACGGAATTCATAATCAGCACGTTCTATCAAGTTCAAAACAGTGTAAGATGTATCAGTGACATTATAGTCATTGCATTTGGACCACATGGCACTGCCAAGTTCACGCTTCTCAACAATGTATCCAGTTATTCTAGAGCCACCGTCACTTGCTGGTCGTTCCCAAGTAAGATCGATGTAGTTTTTACCAACTTTAATGACACTTGGAGTACCAGGTGGTGAGGGTACATTGTATTTGCCTTTAAGTTTGAATTTAGATGAGGAGGCTGATGGCTTGCTGAAGCCAGCAGCATTCTTGGCACGTACTCTAAATTCATATTCATGCCCACTAGCCATGTTGTAAAGTACGTACGTGTTATCTTTGATGAGATAATCATTGGCAATATTCCATTGTGTATCTTCGGCGACATCCCTGTACTCAAGTTTGTAACCTTGGATTCTGCTGCCACCATCGCTATGAGGTCTGTCCCATGTCAGGGTGATGGTGGATGCATCGTATTCAGTGACGCGTGGTGCGCCAGGTTGGTCTGGCACAGTGAACGAGTATTTAGCAATGATCGGTTCTGCGGTCTCTAATGGTTCACTGACTCCGTATTGATTTTCAGCGCGTACACGGAAGCTGTACCTGTGATTTGGTTCCAGGCTCATTACATCATAATGACAACTGCGTACGAAACTGCTAATCTTAATCCAGATCTGAAATGTTAATAAATAAGAATAATAAGTTGCTTTCTGTAAACACGGTTAGTAACACTATAAAGTAAGATGTTTTAAGATAAATACTTACACCACTAGTATCGAGTTTCTCAACAATGTAATTGGTAATGGGTGAACCGCCATCATCTGCAGGTGGTTTCCAGGATAAACTGCAGGTGTCGGGTGTGATGTCGGAAACATCCAGTGGCCCAGTTGGTGGAGATGGTTTATCAACGACAAGTACTTTGCATGTAGCCGAGTCAGAACCTTCAGTGTTCACAAGTTGAATGGAATAATTACCAGTGTCGGAACGTTTAGCGCACTTGTTGTGATATGTACAAGTTGTATCAGTTACATCGTATTTAATTCTGTTATCCGTAAGAACTTCAATGCTGTTGATGAACCATGTAGCTTTAGGTTTAGGAATAGCAATGAATGGTACGGTGATTTTGAACTCTTCCCCAGCAATGACAACCATGTCACGAATACTGAGGTCTGATGTGATCTTAGGTGCACATGGCGGTGCTCTGCACAGAATACTGTCGGACGATGAGCTCCATGGTCCTTGACCAGCAGCGTTAATTGCAGCTACTCTGAATTCATATTCGTGATTTTCGATCAGAGATGGTACTTTGTAAGAAAGACTTGGAATATGAGCATGGCATGCTTTAGTCCATTTATCTTCTGTTATCATTCTCTTCTCAATTACGTAACCAGTGATTGGAGAACCACCATCATTACGTGGTTTTGTCCATTGAATAGTAATAGAATCTTCAGATGTTTCAACGCTTCTAGGGGTGCCAGGTGGACCTGGTGGATCGAATGGATATTTGGCCTTGATTGGATCAGATGTTGTTACTGGTTCAGATTGCCCGTATTGATTTTCAGCCATAACACGGAATTCGTAGTCACGTCCAAGAGTAAGATTGCGAATTCTAATGAATGGAACAGTGACATAGCTGCTGACCTTAGACCATGTTGGTGACTTGGCTTCTCTCTTTTCAATGACATAGTTGGTTATATCAGCACCGCCATTATCTTTAGGCGGCAACCAGAATAGACTTAGGGAATCGCCGCCAAATTCATCAGCTCTGAGATTTTCTGGTGGTGCAGGTCTATCTAGTACACGTACATTTATAGTAGCAGTGTCAAATCCGGATTGATTGCGCAACTGCAATTTGTACTGGCCGCTATCAGTGCGTTTGGAATTCTTAACAACGATACTAGCAGACTCGTCGGAAATAGTTTGATGAACTCTGCTGTCGGTGTCATCAAGGATTGTGTCGTTAGCGTACCATGAGGCAGTGGGTTTGGGGAAGCCAACATATGGGATATTGATGCTAAAATCTTCTCCAGCACGCACAGTGATGTCTCTGATTCCGCTAATGTCCAATCTAGGCTTGTTGGGCTGTTCAAGTATAACAATGCCTCCACTTGGTTTACTGGGTTCAGAATTTCCAACATCATTCACGGCAATAACTCGGAAGTTATATTCTTCTCCTTCAGTTAACTTAGGAACAATAAATACATTGGTTGGAATAATATCAGGAGTAACATCCTTCCAGTCCTTGTCATCCTTGCCCTTTTGTTGCAAAATGTATCCTTTGATCTTAGAACCGCCATCACTGCGAGGTGCTTTCCAAGATAATGTAACACTGTCTTTGGTAATTCTATCCGGTTTAGGAGCTTCAGGCGCAGAAGGTGCCAAAATTTGTTGGCGGGCTACAATTGGCTCAGTTGGTTTGCTTGGCTTACTAGGACCAGCTTCATTAAGTGCAACAACGCGGAATTCATAACGATTACCTTCACGTAGATCTTGTACAACGAAATTGGTATTTGGTGTTGGGTAGTTGTTAACTCTAGTCCAGGCACCTCCTCTTTCGCGTTTCTCTACATAATAACCAGTAATTGGTTTTCCACCAGTATGGACTGGAGCGTTCCATTGCAAGCTACAGTTCGTGGCGCTATAGGCAGTAATTTCAGGTTGGTTAGGTGCATCTGGAGGATCGAATGGACTCTTGGCAATAACTGGCTTGCCTTCCAGAGGATTTGAAACTCCATAAATATTTTCAGCACGGACACGGAAGTTATATTTCTTACCTTCCGTCAATCCTCTAACAGTAAAGGATGGTTTTGGACAGAAACCAGGAACTGGTCTCCAAGAGTCTGATCCGTATTCGGTCATCTCTACGATATAGCCAGTAAGATCACCGCCGCCATCATCGTCTGGTTTATTCCATGAGAGTGAAACAGAATCTTGCGTCGTGGCTGTGTATACCAATGGTCCTTTAGGTACGCCTGGTTTATCGACAACTGTAACCTCAATATCAGCCTGGTCAGCACCATATTCGTTCTTAGCAGTGACCGTGTACTTGCCAGAGTCATCGCGGGTAGATGATTCAACACACAATTTAGTATGTTCACTACTTGTTTCAGTAGATACTCTGATTGATTCTCTGATACCAATAGCGTTCTTCGTCCATGAGATAGATGGTGCTGGTGCTCCAGATAATGGTATGTTAATAACAATAGGCTCTCCGGCACGTACTTTGATCTTGCGTCCAATAATTCCATCAAGCCAGAGTTTGGGTGCTTCTTTCATTGGTTTAGCAGTGAATACATGTGATGTATCACTTGGTTTACCAGATCCAGCAGCATTAACAGCAGAAATACGGTACTCGTATTGACGTCCTTCCTGGACACGATCATCATAGTATTCTTGATGTCTGCATGGCTCCTTATTAAGTTTGATCCAGCGACCGGTTTGCCTGTCACGTCTTTCTATGTCATAGCCGATAATTGGTGACCCACCATTGCTGATTGGAGAAGACCATTTGATCTTAATATGATCTTTGTCGGTATCAACAGCTTCTGGACGACCAGGTTTGCCGGGAACATCGTATTGATTCTTGGCGACTACTGGTTTGTCGGTGTTAAGAGCATCTGAACGTCCTTGTAAGTTTTCTGCTGATACTCGGAATTCGTATTTCGTTCCTTCAAGCAATCTTGGGACTACAGCATGGTTGTATTTGGGATTGACGTAATTAACAGCAGGTACCCAACCACCACCGTGGGTAATATCACGCTTTTCAATAACGTATCCAGTAATTTCACTTCCACCGTTGTCTTTTGGTGGTTTCCAGGACAATGTAACAGTGGCAGCTGTGATTTCTTCATATTCAAGAGGGCCTTCAGGTGGTCCAGGACGATCAAGGACAATAACTTGGAAGGATCCTTCATCCATTCCAGAGCTATTGCGCAGTAAAAGATGGTAAGTTCCACTGTCTGAACGCTTAGTATTGACAGTGTGTATAATTGTGTGGTAGCCAATGGAGGTGACAGTTGTTCGATCATCTGTTTGCAGTGTGTTGCTGCCAACCGACCAGACAACTTCAGGAGCTGGTTCACCAATGAAGTCAATGTCGACATGGAATATTAATCCTGCCTTAATGCGGATGTCATTCAAAGGTGTCTTGATCTTTGGTGCCACTGAAGTTAGGAAATAAAGGTAAGATAAGTTATCTTAGATTAATCTTGTAATTAGAGAAACGTTTTACTTACGGTATCTAGCCTTAGCTGTTATTAGATCAGATGGTTCTGAAGGAACACTGGGGCCTGCAGTATTATTTGCGATAATTCTAAATTCATATTCTTGTCCTTCGGTTAAATCAGGTACAGTCGCCTAAAATTTCATACATATAATATATATATATTTCAAACAGAAATGCATATGTACTGTCTTGGACATTAGAAATAGTTGGTCTAATGAAATGTACATAATATGTTATAACAACGTTTTCGATTTATTTGCACCGAATTTTTTTCAGTGTTTGTATATAACGATTCTCAGAGTAGCTAAAAGGTAAGTTTATAATTTGGTATGAATTAGGGTAAGAAAAAGCTTTACTTACAGCAGTTTTATTAGCAGGTACGTGCACGGCATTGACCCAGTATGGGCTGCCTTTCTCTTTCTTTTGAATAAGATATCCAGTAATTGGAGCGCCACCATCTGATTTTGGTGGAGTCCATTCAAGATCAACGTGATCCTTATCCCAGTCAGTAATAGCTGGTTTGCCCGGTGCTTCTGGTTCATCTACAAAAAAATATATAAATATATATACGATATTACATTTAGTAACTCTTATTTATTATATTCAACATACCGAATTCATTCTTAGCAATGATACTCTTAGTGGTCTCAAGAGGTTCAGATTCACCGACAGCATTGACTGCTTTGACACGGAAGTAGTATTCTTTCTTGTATACGAGTCTGGTCACCTCATGTGTAAGGCTTGTGCTCATACCAGCATCGGCCCATGTGCCACGGGACATGTCCATTTTCTCAATAACATAGTGTAAAATCGGAGAACCTCCATTGTCTTCTGGAGTGTTCCATGAAAGTACACAACTTTCCTTTGTGATGTTGCTTACTGCCAAAGGAGCCTTCGGTGGACTTGGCTTGTCCAGAACTGTTACCATGGCATCAGCCGTAAACGATCCCAATTCATTAGTTAAGGTTACAGCGTATTTTCCTGTATCAGCTCGTACTGAGAATGGAATATCGAATAGAATTTGATTCTTGGTAACGTGAATATCCACTCTGTTGCTTGATTCAATCACTTTGCCATTATTTGCCCATTTCACCTTTGGTGTAGGTGAGGCCTCGATAGGTATGGTATAGCTGATGCGATTACCAGCTTTAACAGTGATATCATGTAGCAATGACTTATCAAATGACGGAGCCATAAATCTAGGTTTAGCGATAACAGAGTTGGAGGCATCGCTAGGCTCACCTGGTCCGCCTTTGTTCACAGCAATTACTCTGAATTCATATTCTTCTCCTTCCGTCAGATCAGGTACTGTAGCAGATGTGGATCCAGCAGGTACTTCCAAAGCTTTCTCCCATATACCATGTTTTGGTTTCTTTTCAATAATGTATCCAGTGATAGGAGAGCCTCCATCTTTTTTTGGTGGAGTCCATTCAAGGTCAACATGATCTTTGTCCCAATCAACCACCTTTGGAGTACCGGGTTTGTCTGGTTTTTCGAATGGATCTTTAGCGGTCACACTTTCTGCGCAATTCAATGGCGCCGATTCACCTTGCCTGTTAACAGCGCGTACTCTGAAATTGTAATCGTGACCTTCGATAAGGTATTCAGCAGTGAAATTGGTGCTAGGTGATTCTCCTGCTGGTACCCAGCGCAAGCTATCAGAGTCCATCTTTTCAATAACATAATGACTAATTTCTGAGCCACCATCGTCTTTTGGAGGTCTCCATTGCAGTGTGCATGAGGATTTAGTGACACTTGTTGGTCTCAATGGGCCTTCTGGTGGTGAAGGAACATCAAGAACTGTGACGTTTACTGTGGCTTTGTCAACTCCATTTCTGTTCTTTGCAGTGAGAGTGTAAGGTCCACTATCACCACGCTTGACATCAACCACACGTAATTTAGTGGTATAATCTTCATTAACAAGTTTAACTCTATCAGTATTAATAATAGTGTTACCCTTGCATTCCCATTCTTTCGTCGGTGGAGGTTCGCCAATAACAGGGACTTCAAATTCAAATGATTGTCCTGCCCTGACTTTGATGTCAGAAAGGTAGTTACGATCGATCTTAGGAGCAAGATTCTTAGGTCTAGCGATGTGAGCTTTGCTTGCATCGCTTGGTTCGCCAGGTCCAGCCTTGTTTACTGCGCGAATGCGGAATTCGTATTGGTTACCTTCGATCAAGTCAGGTACTTTTCCAGTTGTTGCATCACCAGCCACCTCTGCGGCTTTCTCCCAGTTGGGATTGAATTTATCGCGCTTCTCAATAATGTAGCCGGTAATTGGTGAGCCACCGTCCTCCGCAGGAGGAGCCCATTTAAGTTCAACAAAGTCTTTGTCAAAGTCAGTAACTTCTGGGGTACCAGGTTTGGTTGGTTCAGTGAACGGATTCTTGGCTTCAACGGCTTGTTGGGCAGTCAAAGGTTCAGATTTACCTTGTTTGTTGGCTGCACGCACACGGAATTTGTACTTATGTCCAGGGATAAGACCTTCAACATCAAGCGATGTTTCGTTACCATTAGTTTCTCCAGCAGGTACCCAACGACCTGTAGCTTCATCCATTTTCTCAACAATGTAGCTGTCAACTGGTTGACCGCCATCGTCCGCCGGCGGTTTCCAGCTGAGTGTGGCACCATTAGCGTGCACATTCGATACATTCAGTGGTCCGCCCGGTGGGCTCGGTTTATCTAATACAGTTACGACAACATCGGCAGTATCTTTCCCGTTGATGTTTTCAGCTGTGACTGTGTAAGTGCCGGATTCAGCACGAGTGGCCATTCTTACATTTATCTTGGTATTATATTCTGCATGAACAACTTTGGTTCTTTCACTAGATTTAACTTCCCTGCTCTTGAACATCCATTTTGTCTCTGGCATGGGTTCACCAGTAACTTTAACATCGAATGCAAAGTTCTGTCCAGCTTTAATTCGAATCTCAATCAGATTTGTGCGATCAATTTTAGGTGCAAGATTTCTTGCTTTAGCAATGATTGTTGGTGTAGCATCGCTAGGTTCGCCAGGGCCTGCTTTGTTAACAGCGCGAACTCTGAATTCGTAAGGCTGTCCCTCAATTAAGTCGGGTACAGTAGCTGTTGTTTTGCCAGCTGGTACTTCAAGAACTTTATCCCAGTCACCAAATTTGTCTTTCTTTTCAACAATATAACCAGTAATCGGCGATCCGCCATCGTTTGTAGGTGGTGTCCATTTAAGATCTACATGATCCTTATCCCAGTCAGTAGCCTTCAAGTTACCTGGTTTTCCAGGTTCATCGAATGGATTCTTAGCTACAATTGCTTGTTCAGCAGTCAGTGGTTTAGATTCACCTTCTGCATTAACAGCAGCTACACGGAATTTGTATTCTTTGCCTGGTGTGAGGCCTGTGACTTCCATGCCCGGTTCTGTAGACCTGCCGCATGGCACCCAGCATTCAGTTTCAGTGTCCATTTTCTCTACCTGGTAATATTCGATAGGAGTGCCTCCATCGTCTTTGGGACGTTTCCACTTAAGTTTGCATCCTTCTTTATGAACATCTGAGATTTCTAGTGGGCCTTCTGGCGGTGTCGGTTTATCAGTTACTGTGATTTGTACTGTAACTTGATCTTTTCCGGAACTGTTGGCAGCAATGACAATATAGTCTCCAGAATCATCACGTTTAGTGGGACGAATAACAAATTTAGTAAAGTTGGGACTGTTTTCAATATGGATTGTTTTATCACTCTTCAATGGAATAACGCCGTAACGCCATTCAACAGTTGGAGCTGGTTCACCGATAATATTGGCGTCAAGTTTGAGAGTTGAGCCAGCAGATAATGAAATGTCGCGCAAATTACGGCGATCAATGCGTGGTGCCAAATATCTTGGTTTAGCTGTGAATGTCTTGCTGGCTTCTGAAGGTGCACTCTGTCCAGCTTTATTTATGGCGATAATACGGAATTGGTACTCATTTCCTTCAATAAGGCCATGGACTTGTCCAATTGGAGTGGCAGTATTTGTTTCAACCGCCTTCTCCCACATTGGACTGTACTTGTCTTTCTTTTCAATGATGTAACCAGTAATTGGTGAACCACCATCGGTGGCAGGTTCTGGCCAAATCAACTCAACGAAGTTGGCGTTCCAGTCTGAAGGTTCTGGTGCACCTGGAGCACTTGGTGTTGTGAATGGATCTTTAGCAATAATAGAGCCGAGTGTTTCTAATGGCTCAGATTCACCTTCCTTATTAAGCGCCTTGACGCGGAATTTGTATTCGTGGCCTGGTATCAAACCATCTACTTGAGCTTCAGGATTAGTCCCAGCCGTCTTTGTTACTGGTAACCATATTCCCGTATCTGGATCGAATTTCTCAACAAGGTATCCTTCAACTGGTACACCGCCATCATCTTTGGGTTTCTTCCATTTAAGTGTACATCCGTCTTTAGTAACATCGGACACTTCGAGTGGACCCTCAGGTTTTCCTGGCTTACAGATAACATTTACTTCTATTTCAGCAGTGTCAGTGCCATATCTGTTAGTTGCAGTGATTGTGTATATTCCAGTGTCGCAGCGTTCAGGTTTATCATTATAATATTTGGTTCTGTATGGTACATTTTCGATGCGACGGAAACTTGTAATGTTCAGAGATTTGTTGTTAAGTACCCATTTTACTTCAGGAGCTGGTTCTCCGCTAACTTTGATATCATAATAGAACGGTTCTCCTTCCTTAACCGTAATGTTGCGCAAGTCATGGCGATTAATCTTTGGTGCCACTGTGAAAAAAAAAAACATATATTATTAATGGTAATCCTTTATAATAGAAAAAAGCATATTTACATTTTCTAGGTTTGGCAACGATTGGTTTGGAGGCGTGACTAGGTTCGCCAGGACCTGCAGCATTAACGGCACGCACTCGGAACTCGTACTCCTGACCTTCATCAAGATTTTCAGCTGTGCCCTTGCAGTCGGGTCCAGCCTCTCCAGCTTTAACCCATCGCGTTGTACCCTTCTCTTTCTTTTCAATAACGTATCCGGTGATTGGAGATCCACCATCTTGAGCTGGTGGAGTCCATCTAAGGTCGATATGATCCTTATCCCAGTCGGTGGCTTCTGGTGTACCAGGTGCACCTGGCTCGTCTATTAAACATAAATTTATGCATTAATTCATGGTATATGCGCGAATTTAATCATTTAGCTTACCGAATGGATTTTTGGCAACAATGGTTTGATCAGCTGTGAGTGGTTCCGATTCACCCTCTGCGTTGACAGCCATAACACGGAATTTATATTCTTGTCCAGGTTCAAGATTGTCCAGGTCAATTTTAGGTTCTTTACTGCGTCCGGCAGATACCCAACGTCCTGTTTCTGTGTCCATTTTTTCTACTGCATAGAATTCAATTGGAACGCCGCCATCATCTAGTGGAGGATTCCATTTAAGAGTGCATCCTTCCTTATGCACGTCACTAATCTTAAGAGGCCCTTCAGGTTTACCAGGCTTATCTAAAACAGTGATTTCAATTGTAGCCTCATCTTTACCGGAGTTGTTTTCCGCCTTTAGTGTATAAGTGCCTGAATGTTCACGGCTAGCAATTACCAAGACAAGTTTCGTCTTGTAATCTTCAACTTCAACAGTAAGATCTGTTGTGCTTTCAAGCCGGGCCTTGTTCAAGAACCAGGTCTTGGTTGGTGGTGGTTCGCCAGATACTTTAACATCCAACCGTACATGCTGACCACTCTTTACGGTCATGTCTTTCATTGTAGTGCGATCAATCTTAGGTGCAGCATATCTGTCTTTAGCAGTCATCGTGTCGGATGGCGCCGACGGTTTACTTTTGCCTGCTTTATTAACAGCTACGACACGGAACTGATATTTCTGTCCTTCAATTAAGTCTGGCACGGTACCCTCAGTTTTATTTCCTGATATTTCTACTGCCTTTGTCCATTTGGACGTGGTCTGATCTTTCTTTTCGATAATATATCCTGTAATTGGAGCACCGCCATCATTCTTGGGCGCAGTCCATTTAAGATCAGCGCGGCGACGGTCCCAATCTTTAATATCAGGCTTGCCAGGTTCGTCTGGAGCATCAAATGGATTTTTGGCAGTGATGGGAATTTCGGTTTCCAATGGTTCAGATTCACCTTCAGAGTTTAGTGCTTTCACTCTAAAGAGATAATCTTTTCCTTCATTCAGTCCCGGTACTTCAGCTTCAGGTGTCTTTGTAGTGCAAACAGGAACCCATCTGCCAGTTTCAGTGTCCATACGCTCAACTTGGTATCCACTGATTGGTTCGCCACCATCATCTTCGGGTTTATCCCATTTCAGTTTGCAGCTATTAGCAGTAACGTCGGATACTTCAAGTGGTCCTTTAGGTTTAGATGGTTTGGACAGAACAGCTAGTTCCATTTCAACAGTATCAATGCCAGAGGCATTCTTAGCTGTTATAATATAAATACCAGAGTCAATACGTTTAACTTTTTGCAGAATGAATGTTGTCTTATAATCTTCGTTCTCAATTTTAAGTCTGTTTTCAGTTTTTAATATTTTTTCCTTGAATGTCCAAGTTACTGTCGGTGCAGGTTCACCTTTGACGTCAGCTTCGATATGCAACAACTGTCCAATACGTAACACTTTCTTTTGTAAGTTCTTGCGATCGATACGTGGTGCCAAATGTCTTGGCTTTGCAATAACTGATTTAGACACATCGCTAGGTTCACTAGGACCAGCCTTATTTACTGCAACAATGCGGAATTCATACTCATGACCTTCTTCAACATCTTCAACTCTGCCTGTAGTCTTGTCACCAGGTACGGTAGCAGCGTTTTGCCAGCCACGTGCGGCTTTGTCGCGCATTTGGATGATGTATTTTTCAATTGGTGCACCGCCATCATCTTTAGGTGGAGTCCATTGTAATTCAACGAAGTCTTTATCCCAATCTTTAGGTTCAGGGCGACCTGGTTTGCCAGGCTCATCGAATAGATTTTTAGCAATGATAGGTTTATCCGTTTCTAGTTCATCTGATTCACCCTCCTTGTTTACAGCACGGACTCTGAACTTATATGGTTTACCTTCCTGTAAACCAGTCACAGTCGCTTCAGGTTCATTGCTCTTACCAATTGGAATCCATTGTCCTGTCAATGGGTCTAATTTTTCAATTTCATAATAATCAATAGGTACACCACCGTCGTCTTCTGGTTTCTGCCATTTTAGTTTGCAGCCATGTTTGTTTACGTCACTAACTTCAAGTGGACCCTTAGGTTTGCCAGGTTTTCCAAGAACTGCAATTTCCAATTCAGCAGTATCTTCACCGACGCTATTCTTAGCTATAATTGTATATTTTCCACTTTGTACACGTTTCGCACGCATAATGAAGAATTTCGTAAGGTAATCTTGGTTGTCTATTCTAATGGTGTCATTTGAAGTAAGTTCTTTGCCCTTAAACATCCACGTGACGACTGGTGCTGGTTCACCAATGATATTAACGTCCAAGGATATAGAAAGACCGGCCTTAACAGTAACTGCTTGCAAATTTGCTCTGTCAATGTATGGTTTCAAGAATCGGGCTTTAGCCGTGTGCCAGTTAGTTTGTTCTGATGGCTCAGAAGGTCCAGCTTTGTTTACAGCGCGAACGCGGAATTGGTATTGATTACCTTCTTCTAATTTATGCACAACTCCGGTGCAGGTAGGTCCTACTTCAGCGGCTTTTACGAAACCGCCTCCAAACTTGTCCATCATTTCGATGATGTAACCAGTAATGGGAGCGCCACCGTCCCGCATCGGTGGTTCCCATTTAAGTTTGACCATATTCTCGCTCCAGTCTTCAATTTCTGGAAGACCAGGTGGCGATGGATTATCATATGGGTTCTTGGCAGTAATGGCTGTATCCGTATCCAAAGGTTCAGATTCGCCTTCTTCATTAACAGCCTTAACACGGAACTGATATTTGTGATTTGGCTCCAGTCCAGTAACTTCCTGATCAAGTTTGTCTGGATCGGTGAAACCAACTGGTACCCAACGACCATTGGCCATATCCATCTTTTCAATGACAAAACCAGTAATTGGCAAACCGCCGTCATCCTTAGGTTTGTTCCATTTAACTTTGCATCCTTCTTTATGCACATCTGTGACTTCCAGCGGTCCTTCAGGTTTACCGGGTTTATCAAGTATAATAATTTCGACAGTAGCTTCATCGAAACCATTTTCGTTTTCAGCTCTTAATGTGTATGTACCCGTATCCCTTCTCCATGTGTCTGTCAGTGTTAATTTAGTATTGTAATCTTCATTTTCAATTTTAATGTATTGAGTCTGCTCCAGTGGTTTGCCTTGGAAGATCCAGGTGATTTTCGGTGGAGGCTCACCCTTGATATCAACGTCATATTTGACGTGCTGGCCAGCACGTACTTTGGTTGTGTGCAGTTTTTCGCGATTAATCAATGGCCGCAAGTTTCTTGGTTTAGCAATATGTGGATTAGTAGGTTCTGATGGTTCACCAGGTCCAGCTTTGTTTATTGCACGAACTCTAAATTGATAAGTATTGCCCTCTTTTAAGCCCGTTACTTTAGCGTCACAGTCGGGTGTATATGTAGTGTGAATTTCATCCCAGCTTGATGAGAACTTCTCTTTCTTTTCAATAACGTATCCTGTAATTGGAGCACCTCCGTTAGATTTTGGTGCAGTCCATTTAAGATCGACAAAGTCGGAACTCCAGTCTTCAATAGTGGGAGTGCCGGGTTTGCCTGGAGCGTCAAATGGATTCTTAGCAACGATAGCTCTATCGGTATCCAATGGTTCTGACTCGCCTTCATCATTGATGGCTTTGACACGGAATTCATATTCGTGACCTTCTTGGAGGCCCTTGATATCCATTTCAGTATCATTTGTGCGGCCAACAGGCACCCATCGACCAGTAGCCTTGTCAAGTTTCTCAACTTGGTATCCTGTAATTGGTTTTCCACCATCGTCTTCTGGTTTTTCCCATTTGACCTTGCACCCATTCTTAGAAATATCTTCCACTTTCAGTGGACCTTTAGGTTTGGCTGGAGCTGACAAAACTGTTACTTCAACTTCAGCTTCATCTTGGCCATGTATGTTTGTGGCTCTAATCTTATAAACACCAGTATTTTTACGCAGGGAATTATTGATTGTAATTTTAGTGTTGTATTCTATGTTAATAATTTCAACATTATCTGCAGTCTTAAGTTCTGTTGTAACTTGTTTAATATTGGTTTGGAACCATGTGCAGTCAGGAGCAGGTTCACCTTTCACATCAATGTCGTACTTAATAATTTTACCAGCACGAACAATGATTGGTTTGAGATTTGTACGGTCAATTCTTGGTTTAAGAGCCTTGTGCTTAATAATCTGGCTTTTAGAAGCGTCAGATGGTTGGGATGGACCGGCTTTGTTAACAGCAATGATTCGGAATTGGTATTCGCCTCTTTCTTTCAGATCCTCAACCTTAGCTTCAGTGCAGTCTCCTGGAACTTCACCAGCCTTTTCCCAGTCCGGTTTGTATCTATCTTTCTTCTCAATAATGTATTTGTCAATAGGAGCACCACCATCATATTCTGGTTTGGCCCATTTAAGATCCACACTTTGATTGTCATAATCTGTGATTTCAGGCGTGCCTGGTTTAGTGGGTTCATCGTAAGGATTTTTGGCAATAATGCCTTTGTCAGTTGTCAATGGCTCAGAGTCGCCCTCATCATTGACAGCTGTAACTCTGAACTTGTATTCCGCGCCTGGATCAAGTCCTGTAATATCCATCTCCAATGGTTTTTTGTCTCCTGCGACGCGGCCAACTCTGACCCATTTGCCGGTGGCCAAGTCCATTTTTTCAACTTCATATTCACGGATGGGTGCTCCACCATCATCTTCTGGTTTGTTCCAGCCGACTTTGCAGCCATTGGCAGTAACATTTGTAACTTCGAGTGGACCAGTTGGTGCACTTGGTTTGGACAAAACTGTCAATTCTACAGTTTCTTGGTCTTTTCCGTTGCAGTTTTGTACAAATAGAGTATATTTGCCAGTGTCTTTTCTTACAGCATTTGTTAAACTGAAATCAGTGTGATACTCTATATTTTCTATCTTAATACGTTCAGTATTGACCAGTGGAATATTGTCGCGCCACATCCATTTAACGTCTGGTGGTGGTTCACCAATGATGTCCACAGACCATTTGTGATTTCTTCCAGCTTTGATTATAATACTGTTGAAAGTGGTACGATCGATTCTTGGTTTCAAGTTTTTGTGTTTGCAGATGTGGTTGTCTGTTGGCTCGGAAGGTTCACCCTTGCCGGCTTTATTGTGAGCAATTACACGGAATTGATAGACCATTTTCTCTTTCAAGTTCTCTACTCTACCTTCTGCCTTAGCATCAGGTGTTGTAGCTACTTCTACCCAATCAGGAGAAAATTTATCCTTCATTTCAATCGTGTAATGAGTGATCGCACGACCACCATCAGCTTCTGGTTTTGTCCAGCAGAGTGTAACACTCTTGTTGTCGTAATCGATAATTTCTGGTTTTCCAGGGCGACCAGGTTCATCTGAAATAGTATGTGAATATTTAGGCTTTTATTTTTATGTTATTTTTAATAAAATTACCGTATGGATTTTTAGCAGTAATAGCATCTTCAGTTTCAAGTGGCTCTGATTCTCCTTCCTTGTTAACAGCCTTAACTCGGAACTTGTACTTCTTCTTTGGAGTGAGACCCTTGATAGTAAAAGTATCTTCATTGGGTCCAACTTCTCCAGCAGGAATCCATCTGCCAGTGTCCATGTCCATTTTTTCCAAGACGTAGCCAGTGATATCAGTACCGCCATTGTCAGCTGGCTTTTGCCACTTGACTTTAACATGATCTGATCTCACTTCTTCCGCCTTCAGTGGTCCTCTTGGAGGTGTTGGTTTATCTACAGAGTTTTGAAAGTTAATATTTTGCTTAAAGTAAACAAGTATTAAAATAAAACAAGTTTTGGAACTAGCATTGGTATAAAACAGTAAGATATAACATTGGGTATCAATACTTACCTAGAACGACTACTTCCGCAGTGCTCTCGCATACTCCAGAGCTGTTAGTCAGTCTAAGCATGTATTTGCCACTGTCAGCTCTGGTCACCCTACGTGTAGTCAAAACAGTATTTCTGTCATATTTATCAATAGTAATTCTTTGTTCAGTATCCTCTTTGAGTTCAGTTTTATCCTGAATCCAGGCAATTTCTGGTTCAGGCTCGCCACCGAATTTGATGTCGTATTTGATAACTTGGCCCTTCTTAACAATTATGGGGGTAAGACCTTCTCCAATAATAAATGGCTTGACTATAAAAATATAAGACAGATAGAAATAAATCCACAGAGAGCACAACTTTCATGTATGATTATTTTAGATAAATAATAGTGTATGATATGTTTGTGTGAGTGTTATGATTGTGATACACAAATAGTTCGTTAACTTGATTAAGATGTTCCACATGAAGAAACATTTAATATGATATATTGAATAGTAATGCTGCTAAGTCAACCTGCTTTGTGCAACAAGTTAACGAACTTGCACATCTTGCTTATCTGAATTAAAAACTCAGAATAACAAGATGAGAAAACAGATAGAGGTGTTATAAAAATTCTATTAAAAGTACATATCAAAAAAACGTAAAATAATTTTATAGAACACCAAAAATGTTTCTCAAAAATTCCAAAACTTTCATCTGTTCTTTGTAAGGTACATTCTAGATTTTAGAAATTATATAGCATACCCAATTCTAAAATCTAGATGAATGTGTATAAAGATGTTTTCAAGTGTCACAAAAAATCAAATTCGTGAAATATGTGTTTGTCTAAAAAATACAATTTGATTTCTAGATAAAAAATGTACGACATACAAGTGATTTATTTTTATAATTTACTTGTAATAATTTATTTAAAAAATACTTAAAACATTTTATTTAATATGCAGCATTTTAAGTTTGATTATTATTTATGATCAGACTAAAAATGATCTGTCATAAAAATAAAAACGTATTTTTTTTTTAAAATAAATATAAATTATAAAATATAAATCTTATATGTGCATAATTATATGTACAAGTAAATATATATTTACATTAAAATAATAATAACATTTACACATGAAAATTTGAAAGTAACGAACATGTATATCATTATCAATTAAATACATACCAAACCTAGATTTAGCAATAATCGGTTTAGTAACATCGCTTGGTTCACCAGGACCAGCTTTGTTGACAGCGCGAACACGGAATTCGTACTGATTATTTTCTTTTAATCCTGGTACAGTCCCGGAGGTACTATCTCCTGGGACCTCAATACCTGTCATCCACTCCCTGCCGAACTTTTCCTTGTATTCAATAACGTAACCAGTGATAGGAGCGCCACCATCTGTATCTGGTTTTTTCCATACGATATCAGCGTGATCTTTGTCCCAGTCAACAACGTCGACACTGTTTGGTTTGCTAGGTTCATCTGGAAATCGCAATCATATCACTTAAGATCCTACTTCAGAAAACTGCCCAGAGACGTTACAATTTTAGATAAAATTTAAAATAATAGAAAAGAATTTTTGAAATAGTTTTTATTATTGCAAAATTGCCGCGTCTTTGGGAATTTAAGAAAGATTTATACAAACCCCAAGGATCTTTTGCTAAAACTGGTTTTCCAAACATCGCCGGTTCACTAGAACCTAATTTATTTACAGCCCTAATACGGAATTTATATTCCCTTTTGGGTGTAAGATCTGTGCAATTGAATTTAGTAGGTTCCTTTGCATCAACTTTCCCAACGCTCTCCCATTGAGCTAAAATATAATTATTGATAAATACCGAAATATATTTGAATATTTTTTTCTTATACCTTTCAGACTGAGATCTTGCCTTTCAATAACATAATGAAGGAGTGGTGCACCGCCATCGTCTTTTGGAGTTTTCCATGTAACAAGGCATCTGTCTTGGAAGACGTCTGTTACATTTACGTCTAATGGAGCATTTGGCACATCTGAATTTTAATATTAGGTAAGTAAGAATTTCTTCTTGAATAAAATATTGTATGTTATAAGAAAAAAAGCTACCTTGCATGGTGATTGTAAGATCTCTAACATCTTCACCTTGTCCATTGGATAATTTGAGTTGATATAATCCAGAACCTTCACGTGATGGTTTCTTAATTTTATACATAATTTTCTCTTCTCCTACAATAATCTCTACATCTTTAAGTGGCAATACTTTGCCATCTTTAACCAGTTTGGCTTCTACCGGAGTCTGCCTAGTACCATCAACTACAATAATAAATAACCCAATCACACAGTATTCATATGTACTTATTTATTGTTTCATAGCATAACTTTTCAACAAAATAATTCTGCGGTTTGCTAGTATATTTATCTTTTGACTTACTTTTGTATGGTACATCAAAAACGATTGGTTTGTTGCAAGGCGCTTCATGAGTAGACGGGAACTCGATGACTGGCTTACTTTCACCCTTCTTCACTGTCAGTTTCATGGAAGAGGTGAGTTTACCAGATTCACACATTATTTCACCATCATCAGTCATATCAAGTTTATTGAAGACAAGTTGGTGTTTACCACCACCGAGATTTTTAATTTCAATTCTGTAACGACAATAGAATTATCATTTTCAGTATAAACGATGCACTTTCTACTTAACAGTAATTTATTAGAACATTTTTACAACGGAATAGATAAAATGAACATACCTTTCAGATGGTACGATTGGTTTTCCATTAAATGTCCATTCTGCTGGAGCAGTTTGATCTTGTAATTCAATGTCCAGTACAAGTTTCTCACGCTCAATTGCAGTAGTGTCTTTCAGTTTCTTGTTGAAGCGGTTCATGTCTAAAATATTAATTCGTTTAGTAACACTGTGTTTCAACTAAATGTTAAACATTTCAATAATTATAACTTACAGTTTACAAGAATCTCAGCTTCTGTTTTGTCGGCATTGGTAGTACAAGAGTACATGCCTTGATCAGTAACCTTGGCATCCTTAATTACTAATTTACGTTTACGTCCATCCTTAGAAATATTAACACGTTTGTCTTTTGTGATTTCTTTCCCATCCTTGAACCACTGGACTTCACCTAAAGCGTCGTCCAGTTCACAAAGAAGTGTAATATTATCTTTTTCAACTAACTGTTGATATTTCAGTTGCTTGACGAATTTGTAAGGATATTCAATAATATTAACAGCGGTGTCAGTTCTAGCTTCAGGTTGTTTGTCAATACGGCAAGAATAATTACCGGAGTCTTTGAGAATAGCACACTTAATTTCACATCTGCACACACCAGACATATCTTTAGAGATACTGTATCTTTCGCCATCTTCAATCTTGGTTTCTTCTCTGTACCAAGATACAGTAGCCAAGTGTGAGCTGACAACACACTCAAGAAGTGTTTCGTGTAGGGCATAACCATCTGTTTTCTTTTTAAGTGGTCTCAAGAAACTGTAAACTGGATCAGGATCATCGACATTCAAGAAGGCAGTGCACGCTACTCCACCAATTTCAATTGTGTATTTGCCTGTATCCTCTACTTTTGGATTCATAATAATTAACTGGTATATTTCATTTTCGTTCTTGAATTTGTACTTGGACCCAGGGAAAAGTTCCTAAAATACCCAGGTAATGACATCCCGTAAAATATCACGTAAGTTTTAATTGAGCTTTTCTAAAAGAGTTTACTTACATCTTTACGGAAGAGCCACTTCGGTTTGCAGTTTGGTTTAGTGAATCCAGCCTCAAATACAACCTTTTTGTCTTTGCCTTCTTTTGCAAATTTGTCTACCAATGGTTTTAAGAAAGATTCTTGTTTCTATAAAGACAAATGACTCGTGAGTTACAGATTACAAACAAGAGAACACGAGAAAAAAATAACAAAAAATAAAAATTTTAAAAATGATGTTCAACTGCATACCAAAATTGTGGTGTAGATTCAAAAATCAAACTGAAAAAAAGATGAAAAAATGTAAAAAATCTTATAAAATTGTTGGCGTGAAAATTATTTAAAAATGGGGAATAAAATATGATACACTTCATTTACTCATGCATACGATTAAAATTCCAATGCGTAGTGCAGTTTGAAAAAAAAAAATGTAGTTTTGTGTCCAAAAAAATTCTTCACTCGTTTACTAATATGTATAAGACACACAAGCGCACATAAATAAAAATGCAAGTCAAGTAATGTGAATAAATGTATACTGAATCATGTATAGTGTATACAAGTAAAATTGTTTATACAAATGTGTTTTGCAAAAATGTCATTAGTTTACCCAAAATTGTACTGTGAACTGAATGTTTTAAGTTTTGATTGAGAAAATTGAATTTGGTAATGTGAAAGCAGTCTGTTTTTATGTGATGTGCGCTTTTGTGTTCTTCACAATCAACCATATTAATATGAATTAATTGATTTTATCGGCTCTGTCACTAGGCATTTTGCCTGGTGCTCTAGCTCT
This sequence comes from Liopterus haemorrhoidalis, assembly GCA_963971575.1. Lineage (NCBI taxonomy): Eukaryota > Metazoa > Arthropoda > Insecta > Coleoptera > Dytiscidae > Liopterus > Liopterus haemorrhoidalis. The sequence goes on along the minus strand of OZ020614.1, from coordinate 40,476,255 downwards.
GATAAAATAATACTTTGTTAAATGTGTACCACTAGTTCACAACTAACTAGATCCAAGTGTTATGTCATTCAAACATAGTAAATGCAGAACAACATTCATTATTTATATTTTCATAAATTTTGTAAGTCGTTAATGAAAAAAGTTTTAAATAAAGAAGTTTTCTAAAATAGAGCAGGCATCAGGCATCTCAAAAATTAGAATAACATTTTAATAACATCATACCAATACCACCAACAGTAAAGATGTTCTAAAAGCACATTACATAATCCATTCACATGTTAAGCCCTATCTACATCAATTGCAATTTCTCAGAGACTCTTAGATCTACGTGTCGTACTTTGTTGACCATTTAACAAAAATCAACACGGAGAAGAAGCTAAAAACGATTTAGTAAAAATATGAGAATGAGCCAAAAATGAACAAAAACATGAACTTGGAGGTCCGATTTGTAAAAAAAAAAGAATGTGGTTATTCCAAGTACAAAAGTAACGAAAAATAACTTCTTCGCCCTGTTACATTTTCTTCATCGCGCAACATAGCGCGGCAGTTTGTCATTGTTTTTGCATTTAATGTAGATTACGCTTGATAGTTGAAGTCAATTTTAATGAATCAACCACATAATGTCAGAAGAGAAAAAGTAAGTAGAAACAACTGATACACCTGTTTATATAAGTGCACAAAAATATTGCAAAGAGACAATAGATGGTACGTGCACAAAGACCATAAACAACAACATTGAGATTAAATGCAAATGATAAGGAAGAGAATGCTGTTACATCCAACCTCCTTTCGCTGAAAGTGATGTAAAACAGGCCAATCAGGTATAAGTTCTGCGAGTGACTGTCGTCTTGATTGACCAGGAGTCTACAAAAAGAAACTAACACTGAGGTGACACTGGTCTCTGCGAATTACTGTTACTCTAATAATCAGCTCCTTCGGCAGGGTACTGTACTAACGTACATTGCATATCTAGGGGAACTGAAATGTCATACAATATATAACTACTACACGATATGACAGTGTCCTACAGTCATACTAGTACATCGATTTACGTAATGCTCGTATGAATTTACATACTTGCGCGTATCATCTCTCCACAATCATACTGTCATTCATTATCAGTGCATGCTTTGAAATCTACCAGTACTACCACAACCTACTCACAACCATGCCTAACTGTGCTCGTGTTAGTGCTTCGCATTGTCACAAATCATCTCGCTCATCTGTCTTTATCTTCTTTTGTCACATATGCAACCAACATGTCGCACTTGTAATGTTACTCGAGATCATTTCTGTCAATTAATGAGTGTTATTCATAAACGTATGTTAAATATTATATATTATGGGCACATAAAATAACAAAAACATACAAACACAACAACACAATATTATTAGACACAAAACTGTTACAGAATCAAATTGTTTTAGTTAAACTATTTATTTTAGTTCATATTTATTATTAATAAATGTTTAGGATCATTTTTTGAGAAACCAGTATTTGTCTGTTAAAATTTAAGTATAATTTATATGCAAGTAAATGCATTCTTATTATTTACTGCGTGTAATAGAATATGAAACGTATACTCCTACACACAAACAACATAACAATTATTTATAAAGATAATATATATATATATATATTATAAGTTTTATATGTTCGTTTTTATTAATATGTGTAATATAACAGACAAATGATTTCAGTATTGTTTTATTTAAACTATTTTTTTAAAGTTTGAAATTAATGCGAACCTTTTCTTTAACCGTAACAACAAGTTTTGGCCATTCTGTGCCAAATACGTCGCACAACGATGGACGGCGCTGGATATCAACAAACATTTCCTAGAAGCATGTCACATACTAAGCTAACAAGCATTACATCGCACATTGAGAATATTTCAAAAAAGTCATTGACTTTTTACAAGAAATTAGTCTACTAAATTCAAGCAAATATTATTTTACTTTTAACTTTCTTAACTTTACTTTGACAAATATGTTAATTAAGAAAAACTTTGCATAATAGACTAAATATATGCTTGTCTTTTCGTATGAACTTCATGTTAACTGCCTGGTTTGATGCTTAGCGCCAAGTTAAATTTTGAAGCTCTTGACTGACATTACCTATTTATTACTATTTAATTTAAAAAGAGATGGAATTAATGATAGCTAATTATCTTTAGTTTTTAGTTATTATCTGTATTTATAAAATAATGTGATGAAACTATCTTTAAATAAATATCAAGCGAATTGGATTTAGAATCAAATGCTTTTAAATCATTAAAAATTATCGACCAAATCTTTCTGCATTATGTAGGTCAATGATGAGAAATTATTTGATCTAGATGCAAGTTATACATAAATTATTACTAGTGAAATATTTCGTATGCATTATATGAAACATTATATAAAATATGATTGTTGTGTATTAATGCAAAAGTTCTTTAAATAATGTAGAAATAAATGTTGTACCATGGAAAGTGTGAAGACAAAAAATAATGGATTTAGTCAGATTCGCCCTTCATATTTATGGTAATTTTATTATTTAGAATGTTTTGGAAGAGGTTCTAGCAGCTCAGACTACACTGAAACAGTAGCATGCAGTGTGTTCGTATGTGCAGAAGTTAAGAACGTATTCGTTCTGAGCTTGAACATTAGCCGATTGGTGAGGTAGAAAATGGTAGAACGTAATTCTTGATTTCTGCACACCCAAACACTCCACGTAACTGCACTGAAATATTAACAGAATCTATTATTTCAAATGACATAATAATGAATATAAAATTGAAAAATTCTTACGGAAAGACGCCCTTGCGAGATGAAGTCCTTACGATTTGTATGTGTGTTTTAAAGGCATTTTTAGTCTATTATTCCTTATACATATATTAGTAAGAAGGACGAGAATGGAGGTAGGTTGATTCAACATAGACATAACTATAAAAGATTTAATGAATACATATCTATAAAGATGAGTCTCCAGAAAGCTTAGATTGTTACCAACATATAGTTAATGCCACAATGATCAAAAGTTAAACATGAATTAGTAAAGGTATGTAACACCTGTTTCTTTCAGAAAAAATACCCTGTGCACCATTTTCAAACTTTGCTAAATATTCTTCAATATAATACATTTAAGTGTAATAATAATAATGTGCAATTAGACTAGTCCGACAACTAACTACAAACATATAAACAGTGGCGGATTATTCCATTATCAATATTTAAAAAATGTATTTTTTATAATTTTGTATTTACTTTTTACTTAAATAAGTATTCTAAACAAATTTGCTAATATTTTCAGTGTTTCACAACTGATCTGACATATTTTGGATATATATATATATATATATATATATATAGTTTGGGGAGCTATTCAAGTTTTTTAAATTTATTTTCTACTAAAATATAATTGACGAGTAAAAAACATCGAATCTTGTAACAGAATTCAGATTTTCCCGGGGTTTATCTCGTAAAATATAACTTAATAGGCTATTATAAAATTTAAAAAGTGTTTCTTCTTAGGCTATTAACGTCCATAGAATAAATAATTTAAGGTTATTCTATGATTAGTACGTGGCAATTATAACTATGTATATATTTTGTTCTTCTAAATATGATATATATTAATCCTTCAAATCCATATTTGAAAAATTTGAAAATTGAATATGTTTCAAATGTTTGCAAACTAAATAGTTTAATAAAGTTTTTGAAAAAATAATTACCTTTTTACTGGATTTCATTATAAAGTTCCAAAATAATTGCAGAATGGTCATGAAACACAATATTCTGTTAAACAGATTATTAACTGTAGAAAGATTTCTTGCAGAAATGTAGCAAGTATTTAAATGTCAAAATTTCAGCTTACGTTTTGGGGGAAATAAGTGGCATTTCAGGATATAACTCAACTAAACTGACACGTCTCAAAAATGTCTCGTTCTAAACATTATCAACGAGTTTGGTTTTTTTTATTTATATATTTTATATTAGTGATTATATGGGAGGTGTTTAAAATTTGTAGGGTACAGCGAAAATATCGGTTCGTCGAAAATACTGGCCATCAAAATTAGTGTTTAAAATTCAAAAGATACTAGACATTTATTAATAATAATGATAGGACAACACTTTGGGTGGGAAAATCAAAACTAATTTTGAAAAAAAAAAAAAACATGCACCAAACTTATTAAAAGGCAAAAAACCGGATTATGCTAATTAAAATATGTCGTGTATTTCTTTGTCATAAAAATATGAAGCGTTGTAAAATGCACAATATTAGGTCTGTTCGTTTGTCACATTAATTCATTCTGTTTAAAATGTGTCATTGTGTTTGTATTTGAAAATAAAGTCACATCTTGCACAGTATGAAAAAATGTGATGAACAAACGAACAAACCTGTACACAGCATAAATTATTGCAGCATTTTCAAAAATCGTAACACACAAATTGTATGTTGTAGGTTTGATTAAAAAAATAAAAATAAAAAATAAATCGTAGGACTATGGCAACAAGCAGAAATGCGCTTATAAGCTGCAACATTTCAACATACATATATGATACTGAACCAGTCAGCACATGTTTCTGGAGAGTCTGATTGGGATTTGATTTTACATGTATGTTTGACCTTGTGTTACCTATATGTGTTTTTTGAAAATACTGTTATAAATCTACACTGAGATATTAATAAAAATACCGAGCAGCACTTTACATGAAATGTTTCAAGGCACGGCAATTTTCTCAAAAGCAGGTTGTTGAAAATTTGAAAAACACTTTGATTGGCAAAAATATGTAAAAGAGAAAATGTTCGTGTATTCTTCAAATCATATATCAAAAATGTATTGCAGTACATGAAAAAAATAAAATAAAATGATTTAAACAATTTAAAATTAATTAGGGACAGATAAATAATAACAAGCAAGTTCAAGGGGTAAACATAACCATAAACAGTTGATTAGCGTGATCTTGAGACCACGTTGTCTGTAGTAATATGGAAAACTTTAGTTTGATTCAACAATTGATCACTATAAACTAAAACTCACTTAGGGTTTTATTAAATCCGCCTCTGCTTATAAATGGCGAGAAGAACATTTACAAGGAAACAAAAAAATATTAGATATGAAAGAAAACCTCAATTCTCTTCAGTTTGGGCCAATCAGGAATAAGGCCAGCCAAAGAAAAGCGCTTCTGATCATTTGCCTTACCGATAGGTGCGGTGATATCACCATTCTGCGAATGTAAAGCCATAAGCACACATGTAATAAATCTTGTTTCGTATCCATCAATAAACATTTAACTCCAGCTACTCTATTCATCTCATTCGCACACAAGCAACTTAAAAATATGCTATTCTCTCTTGCTCTGTCTTACCAGTATGAATAGTAAGCAAAGACACAATGTTTGGGTTTACAGGGTACCATTTTCATCTTTAAATTATGTCGTTCCATAATATAGCAAATCAAACTATATAGACCCAAACATTCTATCTCTGCGCGCAACTGACTACTCCAGAATTAACAATTCAGCTGACAATCGTGTCAATACATTTAGTACATTTTACTGGTTTATTTATTACCCATAATTCAAGCTCCCTACAAAAAACAGTAAATCACCAGAACTTAGAAGACGAGTACAAATATGCTACCGAAGGGGATATGCTGTAATTGTCAATCCTGGAGAACGTGTATATTCGATGATATTGTACAAGCATTTAAAATTACACAGTCAATTAAAATGTGTAGATCACTGCCTGGTCCTCAAATAAATGCAAATAAAAAATAATGGAGTGTGAATTAGTAGAAGTCATATCAATTCTTCACCTGTGATGGTTACTGTAAGAGAAACTACTAAACAAACATTAAATCAAAATACAAAAATAAGCATTGATTATTTATTGTTTTGCGATTTTAAATTTAAACTAGACTCTATTTAGGAATTATGTATTTTAGGTTTCGTTTTAATTAATATTTATATTTAGTTCAGTTCAGTTTAAAATCGCACACAATGTCTTTTAGTTATGATTGAATAAATCAACCATTTTTTTAGATTCAATTCTATTTATGGAGACACATCGTTATAATATATATATTTTATATGATATATTTATTTATCATAAATATTTAAACATTTTATTTTATATAATATGTTTAATTTAAGAGTGGAATGTTTATAGATAGTGCATGTTTAAAATGATTTAATGATATAATGGAATTTAAACAAGAGAGTGGATTAAGAAGAGAGAGTTGGATTTTCGTTTTGTTGACCATGCCAACCTTTAACCAGCTCCAGTTGGAAGCTCCTTTCTTATCAGCTGGTACTCTAATAAACTCCTTCCCTTCTACAATAACAACGATGCTGCCATCAGCATCCTCAAACCAGCCTGTGTTTACATCTATCGACTGTAAATTGTAATGTCATGGAAATATCTTTAGTTATCTGAACATTATTTATAAGTCTTTTTATATTTATCATATAACAAATTGTATTTTTAACATTTTTTGTTTAGATTTTGTAAATTAACTTATCAACTAAAATGCTTATAAAGCAAAAACATCAAAGACCTGACCTTTTCAACTTTTTTCAATGCTGGCATCGGTTTCTCCACCTCTTTCAGGTCACCCCAATCGGGATCTTCTTTCTTTTCACCCCATTTGGCATACTTGCGTTTTTTCAACATGGCACGGAAATCCATGCCACTAGAATCTACAAACACACGAATATTCAGTCTCTGCCTAATATCCAGTCATTATCCAGTTTTTTGCCTCACGAGACTCTTGCTTTGTTATTTTTTAATAATTCGCATCTTAGGGTGGATATATGTAAATATACTACATAAAATTATAACAACAGAAAATTTTCCTTATAAATATAACCTCAAAACATCATTATTTCAAAATAAATTTCACTTTTTATCATCATCACTGATGTCACCGTGGAGCTATTTTAAAATTGGCAAACCTATAGTATAATTTTCAAAACAAACTTGTGATTTCATCTAAATTATCACGGTATAAATTACAATAAAAATGTCGAAATTTCAATAAAATAGCAGTTGTTGACGTATTAGCAAAAAACGGACTGTGATAAAATATTTACCTGATACGTATAACTGCATTTCCGCAGAATCTTCGCCGTGAATGTTTGAGACAACAACTTTATATTTTCCTTCATCGTTCGGCTTTACCTTTCTCATACACAGAGTAATAGTATTACTTTCACCTTCAGTTAAGAATTTGAAACGACCGCCCTCAATAATTTCGGTCATTCCCTAAAATAATGAATCAGTTTGTAAATATGTCTGAAATTTGTAATAATCCGTTTATTCCATAACTTTCCATAGTTCACCATCAGCAGAAGAATAAAAGTGTTTCTTAAGAAACATTAATCTACTGTCCATATAGACTTATAGGAAGTTACAGAATACGTAAATAAGAATTATATAAAAAGTACCTTATAGAATTTAAAGTTAGGTGCTGGTGTACCTTCCACTTGTATAGTCATGTAACCAGTTTGATCTGCACAGAAAATAATAAAATAAAATAAATTATTTGTACCAAAATAATAGAAATAAATATAGTGTTATTACAATTCATTATTTCAGTGAGCGTATGGAAATGAGTCTACATTTCTGTGAAGAAGAGGTATCTGTGGAATGCGCTATTTTTTGTTGCAAAATAGTAACGTATTTAGCGGGTTATAATCTACCCGACATACTTTGTCCAATATATATGTATGTTATTACCAAGGGTTTTAATTGAACTCGAAGTGGAACAAAAAACCGGAACGAACCGGTTTTTTACCCAGAAAGTTTGGTCGAATCCGAACCGTATTTTACTTTTATATATTAATCGGCACTCGAACTAATCGAATGTTTGAACAGGTTATTAACCGCTTAACAGTGGCAATTTTTTATTTATTTTTTTTATTTACTCCATACATAATTTAAATTCACTCTGCAAATATTCATTTCCTTTCCAGTACAATCAGTGACATAGTTTCCTAGTGGCATTGGGCTAGTCAATAAATTTATTGACTTGCTTTCCTTAGGGTGTCAAGGTGATATTTTCTTTCGAATTCCCATAATGGACGCAATACTATATTTTAAGGGTTTGTTTTGTTATATAATATATTAATGATAATTTCAAGTAAAATTATATTTAATTCTATTATTAAAAAAAAAAAAATAACCGCATAAAACCGGAATGAACTTAATGATGAACTGGTTATTGAACCGGTTAAATTTTATAATTTTTGAACCGGAACAACAAACAGAACCACAGATATTAAAAAAACCGTTAACCAAAAAAGGACCGTATTTTACGCAGATTCGAACCCTTGGTATATTGAATATATATTATTGAAACTTGGAACACTATTTATACAAGAGAAAATAAATGATAGAATATGATACGTAAAATAATTGAAGAATATCTAAGATAGGTGCTAGAAGTTAAAATTATATTAAAAAACAGAATATCTGTGTACAGACAGAATACAACCAAATCTTAATTTAGAAACTGAGTAAAGAATATAAATGTTTTGAATTGAAAATCATTCAAGACGAAAGTCGAGAGAGAGAGAGAGAGAGAGAGAGAGAGAGAGAGAGAGAGAGAGATCCAAGAACGATGTACGTAGGATAGAAGAACTATAACATTGTTAAATAGTATGTTGCGGGATAAAAGTATATCTAAGAAAAATAAGCACAGAATGTTCAACTCCATTGTTTAGGGAACAATATTCAGCAGAAGGGATAATCAACAGCAATGAAGTTTGACCATTTAAAAAGAAATTCGAAAAAATGCTCATTGTGATAGAAATGCACTTCTGGAAAAGAGCAGCTGATATATCAAGGAGAGAAAAAGTGAGGAATGAAAAAATTCGGGAAATTATGGTTGCTGATCATGCTATATAGTTCAAGAAATAAGAAAAAATCAATTTGGATGATTTTTGTCATATACAAGGAATGGGAGATTAAAGGTTACCGATACAAAATTTGTCATGGGCACCAAAAGAGAAGAGGAAAAAGGGAATACCTAGATTAAGCTGGATAGAAGGAATCCGAAATTATAGGAACAAAGGATGACTGGTGGAAAAGCAATATCAGGGTAAACAACAGTGAAAATTGGAAATCGGTTGGTATCGTAGAACGTTATATTAATAACTAGCTGAGTACCCGTGCTTCGCTACGGTTTATTGACGGTTTGCCATCATCGTGCAATTATAATAAGTCATAGTTCTTTATAGATCACATTTCAGACTCTGTGATCAGATTCAGACTCTCTCCTCAGGTGTAGATTCACCCCGTTAGAGGTTCATACTAATGACAAATAAAATTCGTAGTTTGTTTCTAAACATGTGCACGGGTAACTTTTATAAGCAAAAACCTAGTCGATATCTCATCTGTACTAAGAGACACTGAGGAATCCTTGAAAAAAAAAAAAAAACTTACTCCTTTTCACCTCATATGGGTCGAAAAATCCTTTCTTAGTGCGTTTTTACGTTATATCGAGAAATGTACTCTTGGAATTTCTTATTTTGTAACACGCTAGATCTTAAATTTTATATATTTACCGTCTCCTAGCAACGAATGTTTTGGTAAGAATAATAGTTGTGATTCTGACAGTTAATTATTGTGTGTTTTGTATAGTTATATACTGAATTCTTATTGTTAAACTGTTAAAACTTTATAACTGTTTATAATATATATAAATATATCATTATATATTCCAATTTATTAATTTACGGGCAATATAAATATAGTGCAATTCTATAATTTCTAATAAAAAATTCTTTAGGAATGAAATTTAAAAAACTGTTAGGAATTTTATAACTCAACCAACACAGAAAATACGGTGGGTTCTATAACTGTCCCTGATTGTTGATTCATCCTTTTAGGGGATGATTAGGACAAAATCTTGAAATAAGTTTTTTAACATTTATGTGGATAATCTTTATAAGCAAAAACCAAGGCAATATATTATTGACCTAAAAGAAATTGAAGAATCCGTGTAAATACCTTTCAGCCCTTTTCACCCCTGAGAGGTCGAATTTCGAAAAATCATTTCTTAGACGGTTCTTAAGTCATAAAAGGGATGTACTCCCAGAATTGTATGTTTCTTTGTCTAGACGAAATTCTATCGAATAAAAAATACCAACTTACCCTTTTAGGGGTGAAATTTAAAAAAACGGTCAAAACACTATCAAAAGATTTTAAAAAGACACCTATATGCCAGAAAGGAATGTTATAACTCAAGAAGCACAGGAGATATAAAGGGTTCGATGCTTACGTTATGGAAGGAATATGTTCCCGGAATTCCATGTATCTAATCAAAAGTATACCTATTTACCCCTTTATAGATAAAAAAAAAAACGTTTAAAACACTTTCTAAAGATTAGAAATATATATATATATATATATATACCAAAAGGGAATGTTATAACTCAACAAACAATAAGTTACGAAACATTTTATAAGTCGCCCTGATTTAATGTAGATTCGCCCCGTTAAGTGTTGATTGAAGCAAAATTCTAAGTTACATTTTTGTACATGCGTACGGGTAACTATATTAAGTAAAAAGCAAGTTGTTATTTCATCAAGAGATATTAAGAAATCCGTTTTCACCCCCTAGGGGTCGAATTTCGATAAATCTCTCAGTGGTTGCTTACGTCATGGAAGAAATATAATCCCCGAATTTCAATTGTCTACTAAACCAGTGGCGTAGGGAGACCTCCGCTAGACTTGCCCTCCCATAAAAGAAATAATAATAATAAAAAAAAAATAGATATGTTTGTTTTTTTTAAATTTAAAAGAAGATTTAGATAAATCTTCAAAAATACATCAAATTATATCCTATACAAATTTTTGTCCAAGGCTTGGTTTACTAGTTACGAATTTTTTAAAGTTTAATAACTTCCGTTTCCGGTTTCGGATTTTAATAAAAAACAATAGTGTTCTTCCCAATTATTAGGAGAATTTTTTAGTTCCAGAACGAACTCTTTAAGTTAAACCGTTTTTGAGTTATCGTGTACACACACACACACACACACACACACACACACACGCACACACGCACGCACGCACGCACGCACGCACGCACGCACGCACGCACGCGCACACACACACACACGCGCGCGCGCGATTTTTAAAATTTTCTTTTTATTATTACAATACTTGCCCCTTATATATTAAGGTCGGGCAAGTAAAAATACCAATGTACCAATGAAATTTAGGGAAATATAAAAAATGCAATTTAGGGTTGAAATATATAAAAAAAAAACGGTCAAAATGAAATGATCTTGAAACTAATGATATTAAAATGACACCTAAATGCAAAAAAGCACAACATAGTTATAGTACAACAAAGACAGAAGCTACAAAGGGTTCTATAATTGACCCCAAATCTAGAATCGCCCCTTTAGGGATTGATGATTAGAGCAAAATCCTGAATTTAATTTTTAAACACATATAAGGATAACATTGTAAGCAAAATCCAAATCAATATAATGAAGAATCCGAGGAAAAACATTTTATCACTTTTCATCCCCTAGGGGTCGAATTTCGAAAAATTCCATATAAGAGGGTGCTTGCGACATGGAGGGAATATATTTCCTGAATTTCATATCTCTATGTCAAGGGACGTTCTTTCAAATAAAAAATACCAATTTACCCCTTTAGGGATGAAATTTAAAAAACTTTCAAAACGCTTTCTAAATATTTTAAATAGAAAATTATGTACCAAAATGGAATGTTATAACTCAGGAAATACAAAGGTTTCTATAATTCACCCCAAATGTAGATTTACCATTTTAGGGGTTGATTACAGCAAAATCCTGAATTACTGTTTCAAAAATTTGTATGGCTAACCTTACATCACGGAAGGAATATACTTCCCGAATTTCATGTCTCTATAGCTAAGGGAAGTTCTATCGAATATAAATACCCATTTATACTCCCCCCCCCCCACCATTTACATTTAGAGGTGAAATTTTAAAAGACTGTCAAAACTGTCTCGAGATATTTAAAAAAGACACCGGTGTGCCAAAAATGAATGTTATAACCTAATAAACACAGGAAATACGACGGGTTGTATAATTCACCCCGATTATAGATTTACCCCTTTAGGGGTTGATTAGGAAAGAATCCAGGAATAAAATTTTCGGCGTTTGTATGGTTAATCATAATAAGTAAAAGCCAAGTCGATATCTTATTGGTACTAAGAAATATTGAGGAATCCTTGATATCACATTTCAGCCCTTAGGGGTTGAATTTCGAAAAATACCGTTTTAGTGGGAACTTACGTCATACAGGGAATATACTTTACGAATGTCATGTATCTTGTCCAGAGGACGTTCAATCGAGTAAAAAATATCCATTTACCCCTTTAGGGTGAAATTTTTAAAACTGTCAATACCATTTCAAGATATTTTGAAGACACCTATATGCCAAAAGGAATTTTATAACTCAACAAACACAGGGAATATGATGGATTGTATAATTAACCCTGTTCGGAAATTCACCACTTTAAGGGTGATTAGAACAAAATCCTGAAATACGTTTTTCAACATTTATATGGGTAATCTTTGTAAGAAAAACCAAGACGATATCTTATTGGTCCGTAGAGATATTTAGGAATCCTTGAAATTACATTTCACCCCTTAGGGGTTGAATTTCGAAAAATCCCGTTTTAGTGTATGCTTACCTCATGGAGGGAATATACTTTGCGAATATCATGTATCTATGCCCAAGGGATGTTCTATCAAATAAAATATATCCTTTTACCTCTTTAGGGGTGAAATTTTGAAAAACTGTCAAAATAATTTCGAGATATTTTAAAAAGACATCTATATGCCAAATAGGAATTTATTAACTCAACAAACACAGGAAATACGTCGGGTTCTATAATTCTCCCTGATTGTACATTCCCCCATTTAGGGGATGAATAGAACAAAATCCTGAAATAAGTTTTTCAACATTTATATGGATAATATTTAGAAGCAAAAATGAAGGCGATATATTATTGGACCTGTGAGATATTGAGGAATCCGTGAAAACACATTTTAACCCATTTCACCTCTTAGGGGTTGAATTTCCAAAAATCATTTTTTAGGGTGTTGTTAAGTCATAAAAGGGATATACTCCCCGAATTTTATGTTTCTCTGTCTAGACGACATTCTACCGAATATAAAATACCAAGTTACCCCTTTAGGGGTGAAATTTATAAAAAAGGTCAATACACTTTTTAAATATTTTAAAAAGACACCTATATGCCTAAAAGAAATGTTATAACACAACAAACACAGAAGATGCGAAGGGTTCCATAATTCACCCTGATTGTATATTCACCCCTTTAGGGGTTGATTAGTACAAAATCTTGAAAATGTTCCCCACATAAATGTTGAAAAACGGTTTTTCAACATTTATGTGGGTAGTCTTTGTAAGCAAAAGCAAGGCGATATATTCTTGACCTAAAATATACTGAGGAATCCGTGAAAACACATTTCACCCCTTGTCACCCCTAGGAGGTCAAATTTCGAAAAATCATTTCTTAGAGGGCTCTTAAGTCATAAAAGGGATATACTCCCCGAATTTTATGTTTCTTTGTCTAGACGAAATTCTATTGAATAAAAAATACCAATTTACCCCTTTAGGGGTGAAAATTAAAAAAACGGTCAAAACACTTTCTAAATATTTTAAAAAGGCACCTATATGCCAAAAAGGAATTTTATAACACAATAAACACAGCAGATGCGAAGGGTTCTATAATTCACCCTGATTGTAGATTCACCCCTTTAGGGGTCCATTAGAACAAAATCCTGAAATAAGTTTCTTAATATTTACATGAGTAATCATTGTGAGCAAAAACCAAGTCGATATCTTATTGGACCTAAGAGATATTAAGAAAACCGTGAAACCACATTTTACCCCTTTTAACCCTCTTTTCACCCACGTAGAGAATGAGTTTCGAAAAATCCGTTCTTAGTGGGTGCTTACGTCATGGAGGGAATATGCTCGCCAAATTTCATGATTGTAGGTTCAGTGGTTTGGGCTGGGCGTTGATTATGAGTAGGTAGCTTAGTTACGATTTTATATATATAGATAATAATAATAGACTTGGGGACATAAGATCTATTGTTAGATCAGTGATGTTGGGCCTTAACGTACGTAAAAAAGTTGCACCTTTAAAATTTCAATTTGTTTTAAGTTTTTCTAATGTGTTTATCTTTTTAGCGCACGCTACTGGCCATGATCTGAAATTATATACCTTCAACGGCTGAGTAACTTTCTTGTACATCGACAATGCTTGGTGGTCCTGGAGGACCAAGGTCTTTAAGTGGCGTTGATGGCAGGTCAATCCTGTTGTCAATATCAGCGATACTGGGACGGCGGACATCAGCGCTTGGTCGACGGCGCTATATTATACAAAATATTTAGGAAATAACACAGTGGAATAATTTAAATCATTGCGCAAGGTGTTCAAAAAAGCAAAAATGCCCTGTATGTTGTGTAAAAGTATACAGGATGTAAAACATATATGCATGTTTAACTGTATGTATATACTATATTTGAAACTAAGCTTGACAGAAAAATTATAAATATAAAAAAAAGTTATAATTTTTTCAGAAAATATTGAATGCCGCGTGTATCAAAATCTAAAAGTTTTAATAAAAATGTAGTAATATTTACTATATCTTTAAAAAAATATCATATAAAAATATAAAAGTACTTAGCTAGTGTAAAGAATAAGTTATAAAGTAATAACAATGTAGTGAATATATTACATAGAGTGTAACTTAATTATATAATTGAAAATATCTATTATATTTGTTAATATGTATGGAAAGTGTGCAGTAAATGTGCATGTATCAGTAATAAAACTTTTAAAACCCAGAGAGAGTATATACAAGTGAAAATGTTAAAGCTGTTATCTCAAAATCCAGAGCTTGTTCAAATCTGCCACACAAAAGATTTAAAAACGTACAAACAAGCATAGAAAAATGACAAATGCGTCGCGTAAAACAACATATAGCGATTAAAGAAGCATCAACAATGACGAATAGTTGAATAAGTTGATTTGAAATATAAGTAGTCTGCAGTAATATAGTCCATGAGTTAAGTACCCAGTAGATCCATATTTTACAGTTTCAATTACATTCTGATTTGATGCAACTAGAATTCCCAAACTTTTTTGCTCTAATTAGTACAAAAGTATTCTTTTTTAATGAATGAAAAATTAAAAATAATGCCAAAATATTATTTTTAATTTAAAATGTCTGAAAACAATGCGGCAGATATCCATTTTTCAAGAGCAATTCCTATTAACGAATAGCAAAATGGTTTGGGATGGAAGCCAAGTGAGCCAACTGCCAACAATTTTTTCCACTCCATTATAAGTGGCAATAGATCTTGTGGTGCAGAAATGTTGGATCAAAACAAAAACATAATCCAAATTGTAAATCAGGGTCTACTGTGATGAATGCGACCTAAGGCTGGAGAGAAACAAAAAAAAAACACACACACACACAGATGAGTGATGGTATTTTGTAAAAATGGTCGTCGATATAGCAAAGATCAAAATGTACAGGAGTGATGCAGCGTTTATGTACACCGACAGTATTACGGATAAAGAATTTCATTAAAAAAATTGCTATCTACATTTTTGTGAATTTAGAAAGCTTGCTAATAAGATTATCTAATCTAGTTTCCATGTGGATCAATTAACTACTAGAACAAAAAATACAGGATTAAGATAAAAGATTGATTAAATTACAGTAAAATACTATTAAAGAGTATAATTTTTCTATTCTATTCTAATTTCTGTACAATAGGCTAGAGAGAGTCTGATCCCTCTCCGCTAACCTGTTTATCCGAAAGTGGCTGCAGCTCTCCCGGTCGTCTGCCTTTTGCCTGTTTGTTTGAAAAAAACAAAAACAAAAACATTTAAAAAATCACTTACGACAAAAACATCTTACATTAATGTAACAAAAAAACAACATCGGAAGCATCAAAATCACATGGTACATTGGCATTGTTCTTTTATAAAAAAAAAAAAAAAACACTTGCATAATATTAGGTAATTTGTTTTGATTACACAAGCAGCTTAAAACAATGCCAACTGAAAAGGCCAGTTTTGTGTGTTATAACACAAATCTCACCTTAGGGTCTAATACCTCACCCGGACGCAATTTTCCAACCTGCAGCAATGAACATAGAATGTGTAAATACAAGAACAAGACAAGAACTGAGCTGACACAATTATGGACGGTCACAACGATCATTCTCGCCATTTGGGCATCCAAAGCCATGACATTGCCGAACGCAATGCAAGATATCAGAGCTATGTAGCTTACCATTGTTATTATATGTTATGATTCATGTATAAACACAACGAGCTCTCCCTCGAAAATCAATCAATCACTTCGATTCTATAAATACAGTCGATTCTAAAATAAGATCATAATTCTCGCGATTCGTGTACGCTGGGGATACCCGTGGAGCGAGAAGGCCACGTAGTACATTTAATTGCGGAACATTTAGTTCTATCTTTAGTTTCTATCCTCAGCTGAGATATCATTTTGGAATCATTATTTTTTAATAACATATCAGCATTGTCCAACCCAATTGCAACTATCTAACATACATGTAGCAAATATATAGTTAAGCGGGCTGCTCTTAACAACATCGAAACTAACATTTATATTCTATTTACAACAATCTATAAAATATTTACAAATGCAATATCAATGAAGGCACATCTAATTAAGAACGGTTGGACATCGCTGACAGATAGTTTAAATCTCAGAAAAGTTGGCAGGTTTTATAAAGAATAAGTTTTTAATCAACGACAAATTTACGCGTAGGTGAAAGGGACAATCGTTTCACCCACAGTACGCCCTGAATGTGCAAAACAATTTCATTTTAAAAAGTCAAAAAAAAAAAAAAAAAAATTAATGAGTTCTAAGAATTATATGCGTTTGGGAGGAGCAATTTGTAAAACAATGTTTCAAGTTTCAGTGGCCAACGGAGTGACCGAGCGCATTAAGTCGTGCGGTTTTAGACTGTTAAAAACAGTCTGACTGGGCGGTCGCTGGTTCGAGCCTCCTTCGTTGGTGATATTATTCGGGCGAGAATAATATGTTTACATTACTCTCATTTTCATAATCATTCACCCCTCATCCAGGTGTAGGAGCTCGCCCCCTGGCATCAGCGATTAGCCTCGTTGCAGAAATAGGCCGATGTAAAATAAAAACATAAATAAAAAAAAAGTTTCAGTGTCCATTATTAGATCATAATTTATTTATAAATTTGCTTAAAAAATGATAGGTAAATATTTATTTTTCTAGAGTTTGCTAAAATTTAGCAAACCGACGTTAATTTACCACTGACATTATTTCATTAAACTAAATGATAAATTAGGATTGAAATAAATAACATAATTAAAAATTTACAATGATGCTGAAAACTATTTATCTGTATACTTAAATTTATACTAAATGTGACATGAGTACAACAAGACTTCACAAGCAGTTTTTTAAAGTAGCACTGCGTGTTTTTCGAAATTTTGCTCTTAAATGGGATATTTTAATATTCCATTTTATTTTGGTTTTGATTTAGCATATCCATTTATAATTTATTTTTACGTGCGGAATGTTTATTAATATTAATAAGACCTTCTCGCATCTAGCAGATGTTTATTATTATCAGTTTGTTTGTTCCAAGTATTTGGTGATTATTTTCCTTCTGTTCATAAATTGTCTGGGAATACAAATTATGTTTTCAGAGCATGTATACATACATCATGTATACATGCATACGATCTAATTTTAACACTAGAGAATAAAAAATATAAATAAAAATGTAAAACTTTATACATCTAAATTTAGATTTTATTGCGCTAATATAACATTCAAATAAAATAGGTACGGATTGTGTAAACTTTTAAAAAATGTTCTCATCTCACACAAAATCAATGGGCAGTAAAGATATATTTAAATACGAGTATTTTAAGAGTTAAACACTTGAATTTGGTTTCAACAACAAAAAACATTAAAGTGCTTCCTAATTATTTAACCGTCAATAATAAAGGTCCTTGTCGTCTCTGCTTTGTTTTCGACATAGTACCATTAGAAATTAATAATGTACATTGTACAAAAAGTGGGTATTAAATAACAAATCAGGAAGGGAAAGGTTTAACCAGAGAGTGTTTAAAATACACACACAACACATTTTGCACACACAGAAAATATGTTTTAATTCCTGGTGTTTATTTAATTTTAATATTAACCCTAAATAAATATGATTATGGTCATTTTGAATATTTACTCTTTAGGAATCATTTGTCTTTTAATCCGTGTAGGAGTAATACATTGTTATCTTCTAATGCCTACATCTACAAAGCGTTTCTTCTTATTTTTGACTGGAGATTAAGTGTATAAAACCGTGATTATTTATTGTAATTTACGATATAGAGAGAGCTCATTATGATACTGAGATTCGTTTGTGCCACGCAGCAGTAAAAACGTGCAATTGGCACATTATAAAGCAAACAGGATGCGTCTTTCAGCGCTGAAATGTAAATTATCATTGCCGAGCAGAATAATAAATATTGAATAGCACGATGCATCTTATTTGAAATGAAGGTTACCTTTTTCTCTTCCACTACTTCGCCCGGTCGAAGCTTTCTATGTTCCTAATAAACACAAATGTCATTTGAAACAAATGATTATTTGATTATCACTCATATTTTAAAGCTCCTGTTTGATTTTTAACCACTGTACAACCACCGCGATTTAAAACACATTTTTTTATAAAAAATTATTGAGCTTGTAGTAACCAATGGTATTGTATTCCATACCTCATCGCTGATGATAAGAGAAGGCCGCCTGCCTCCTTCTTCTGGTGGAATCAAAGATCCTCTTCGGCTGGAAGTTCCAGATCCTGGGATCAAGGAGCCCTTTCTAGAATCTCCAGTTGGAGTCTTTTCCCGAATAACTTCGATTTTAGGGGCCTCCGGAGCCTTGATCTCCGGCACCCTTGGTCTGGCATCGTCAGCCTACAAGTTTACACAACACACAATTAAACGAACTATTCAATAAAATAACTCAGTAAAATTAAAAAGGTGTTAAAAGAAATAAAATAAAATTAAAAGAATTACTCGAAATATTTAAAAGAATTATTACTCACCATCCTCAGTGAACAAACATGTTATTAATTAGACAACTGTGCACCATCTAAGATAAGAATGCACAAGAGAGCCAAAAATTTTCACACATACTTTGAAGGATTCTAATAATATCTAACAACGATACAAGAGTAAGATTATGAGAGTGCCAGAACTGTGGAGTGGGGAGCTCGAAGTATAAGAATAATATGTATAATTAGTAAACGGGTATACTTTTGAAAAAAAATATATATATTTTTATAATTTAATTGTTTTTATTTTCCCGCTTTGTTTGTTCTCTGAATATGTTTTTAATTAAGAGAATAGTTGAGAAATACACAGGAAACCAATATGCCTTATTTTTAAAACAAATTTAAAATTGGGCCATTTTGGTTTCGTAGTTTAGTTTTTAGTATAGAAAATTGAAAAAGTTTATTGAAATTCATCCACATTAACTTTTTTGAAATAATGATTTATAAAATATTTGAGTTAATATAAATGAATTTAATTTTTATATAAAATGATTTGCTAGTTTATAAAGTTGAAAGCATATAGTATTTAAGAGCGTTGGTTGAAGGGAAGCACACAAAGTAGATTTGTGCGAAATATTAAGCATGTTAGCTGATTCATCTTCATTTATTCACAGTTACAAAATAAATAATGAAGAAACAGCAAAAATATACAAAAACATTAAAATACTTCAAAAATATTTGTTGTATATAAATATATAAAATATAAAAAATGTAAAAATGTAGAAAGTCTGTAAGAGTAAAATATTAATAATCTCGACAAAAAATACCTTGGGGACAAAAAAACGTAGCTAGATAGATGCGAGATAAAAAATTGGCTCGCTATTCAAGATTCGAAAATAGATTAAAAAGGCGAATCAGGTAAAAAAAACTTAAGAGTTCAGAAAAATAGGAGTGTCGTAAAAGCTGATAAAAACTGATTCGAGTTTGAAAACCAAACAAGCTATAAATAAAGAGCGGACAGGTGGTGTTTCGCAAATAACATGGAACTGAAAAGAAAATATTAGAAATTCTAGAAGTATAAAAGTTATAGTACTATAAACTTTTCTTACGAATTCATGTAAAATACCATGCAGAAAATAGAATATCTATGATAAAACAAAAATTTCGCAACATACTTTAGTAATGTTCTAGATGCTGAGATACTGCAGATGTTTTGCGATTTAGACCGCGATAAAAAACACGAATTCTACTAAAAAAATTTGTAAGCATCCAATTTCTGTTACTTTTTTAAGCGTTTTACGATTCAACCCGCATTCAAAAAATTTTAGTGTTTAATTTGATGATAAATATGTTTCGAACAAATGTTTAATTTGATAATAAATATATATTTTTAACAGTTTTAAGTAAATTTCAGATCAGGTAATCTTGTAAAACAGTTACATTCTGGCGCCATTCACGTAACATATGCAGATTGGTTTTTGGTGGCAGCGCTACGTAACAGTGCGCTTTAAATATTTGCCAAAAGAAATATATTAAGAATTTTTTACAATAATTAATTAAAACTTTCGTTTCACAACATCGGCTTGTTAGCGTATATAATTTTTAAAACAATATATGCAGGATGTCCCAGGGGACATTTGCCAAATTTAAAGGGTATATAACTTCATTAATTTTAAGCAAGAAGAGTTATATCATAGGGTCCGATACGAAAAAGTTATAGTTTATTGAAATAAAAATGCAAGACATTTTATAAATAACGATTTTTATTTGAGAAATTCGAATAATAGCGAAGTAACAACAAAATAAATCACAATAATTGTTCAAAATGGCCACAAGTGACTTGAATACACAATTGGGCACGGTCAAATAGAACTTCTGTCGCATTATCTAAAATTTGAGGATTAAGACGAATTTTAGCTACTCTATTAAACATTTTTTTAAATAAGTCAAATCAATCCGCAACAGGTTATCACACCGTTTAGCAGTTGTTTCCAACGCTTACTTCTCAAATTGTTTTGACCAAGAAGCACGATTTCAGTAAATGTTTAATGTTTTGCATTTATCTTTAAATAACTCTTTCAAGCGATAGCTCTTTCGAATTGGACCTGTTGATATTAATTTTATTTCTTAAAATTAATGGAAGAATGCACCCTTGAAGTTTAGTAGATTCCTCCTGGGACACACTATATTTTGTTAGAAAATAGTTAGGAAAAATGTTGCGCAAAATATTGTGAAGCAAGATAAAAATTGAGTTGTAAGACAATGTTTGAGTAGAGAATAAGAAATAATGAAAATATGTCATTTTGAGAGATAAAAATAAGAGTATGGAAAATGAAAAATTGCAAATATGCTATAGAGAAATGCAGAAAAAAGTTTGTAGAACAAGAAAGATCCGAAAGAAATTGAGAGATAGATGAAGCAAGTGGAAAATAAAGTGAAGTAGAAAATATTTGCTTTAGATAACTGGCAGCAATATTCAAGTAGTGATAACAAAATGAGAGAAGTTGCAGTACAAGAGAGAAATATGTATACAAATATAGTTGTATTAAAATATATATAGTTATATATATAATGAAAATTGATATCAAAAATACAACCTCCCCGGGAATCGAACCCGCATCCTAGAGATTACGCGTCTCAGTCCCCTGCCACAGGGCCATGGAGGCATGAGAATTGCATTTTGATATCAGTGGACAAGTATAAATTAATTCTCATGCCTCCATGGCCCTGTGGCAGGGGACTGAAACGCGTAATCTCTAGGATGCGGGTTCGATTCCCGGGGAGGTTGTATTTTTGATATCAATTTTCATTATTAAAAACATTTAAATTGTTAATTCAAAATAATTTCTTTATTCGTTATATATATATATATATATATATATTATAGTTATAGTTGTACGATAAAAATATCAGATTAAAAAAGTATAGTTAAAGATTGAATTTGAAGAAATAGAGCAGTGGTGCGAAAATATTGTTTAGATAAGAAAAAGTAAATTTTAGATAAAATGATTTGAAAGGAACGAAGCAAAGGTATAAAATAATATTATAAGGCTTCGTTGTGAGAAAGAAGTTTTTCAAGAAATCTTGAAGATAGAAGAAGATAGTAGATTTTGGAAGAGAAGGCATCATAAAAGTGACAGAAATGTAAACGGGTCCTGAAAATAGAAAGATAAATGATATAATTATAGAATAGAAAGTTGAGATGGCAAGAAAAATGAAGCATTGGAAAATAAGGCGAAGTAGAAAATATTTGGTTTAGATAACTGGCAGCAATATTGAAGTGGTGACAACAAAATGAGAGAAGTTGTATTAAAAGAGAGAAGATTGTATAGCAAGGTTTCGTTGCGAGAAAAATGTTGGTCAAGAAATCTTATAGAAAAGAAATCTATATCTATAGAAATCTTATCTATAGATAGAAAAGGATAGTAGATTTTGGAAGAAAAGGCATCATAAAAGTGAGAGACATGTAAACAGGTCCTGAAAGATAAATGATATAATTGTAGAATAGAAAGTTGAGATGGCACGCAAATAGTTGATAGAAGAAGATTGGGCAATACCATAATAATATGAGCCAGTTACCTGGGCATCTTTACTGGGTTGTTTTTTCTTATCTCTTGCAACGGGTTTCAGTTGGACATTCATAAATGAAGTATTTTGCAATTCTCGTTTAGGGGCTAATCGCCTTTTTTCTTCTTCAGTCTTATAAATTAAACGGGTTTATGTACAAAGAAACAAGTTAAAAACAATAGCATATAATAATATTTTTAAGACATGTACGTATGTATGTTACAGCATTTACATGCAGTTTTAAGATCCACTAAAAGTATTTTTGTTAATGAAATGTCTATATAATTACAGTATAGCATAAGATATTTCCAAAGGATATAATATTTAGATGTATCAGTTATTATAATATTCGCTATCTGCAAACTCGATGAAAAGAAAATATAAGTTTCAATCAGCAAGAATTTATAAGCAAGTAAGCAAGAATAGAGGTCACAGGATTCTAATCCAGTTCTTCTCAATATATGGATCACTTCTTTAAGGTTAACCGAAGACCTTGGCAATGGTCCATAAGGGCAGTTAAAGGCAGATAAATTCACAAGAAAAAAAAATAGAAAAAATTATACACATATTTGTAATTCATTTATGGAAAGTATGATCATTTGAGCCAAAGATTTCAAGGTTATCATATTAATAATTTTAATCTTTATATTAATTACAAAGATTTAGGCCATGGGTTAAAAAAAGTTCTTTACCTTTATTAATAAAAAAGTATATACTGCGTCTTGAAAATATAAAGTATATTTAATATTACAAAATAAAGGACAGCAGTGTTTCACTTACGCAGTAAACCCAACTAATTTAAAGAGTAACAAATATAAATTAAAAATTTTGGCGTATAATGTATGCTATTTGTGTTTATTCTTTTAGAAATATCTTACGTAACACGCAATTAAGTTGCTAACATAATATACGATTCACATCTGTGTACATACTTTCACATATAGCGATCAAGCAATAATTTACTTTAATCAAATTATATTTAAGGTAACAAACCCTTCGGTTAAAAGATTACTAACAAAAATGTTGATAATGTCAAGCAATATATAATTTTTTTAAATTTGGTAGATAATACACTCATATCTGCTTTTACGTGGACTTCTTTCACGGTTTTGATTTAACCCGGTCTATACTGAATCTCCGTATAGGGAATTCCCCTCAGTTATACGGGATTACCAGTTCTTATTTTCATACATACAAATTTCCCTCAATATATCTCTTTAATAAGCAATAGTTTTGGTATTTAACTAACCTAAGTATTTTGGTGTATCCTTTTTTATACGGATTCTTTGGGAACATATCTATCATGTAAAAGAATTTGATGTATATAATTTTGAGTTTCATTTTGAAAACTGAATTTGCTCAGAAATCCAAATCGATTCAGAAAACATATCGAATATTGAAAAAGATTTTTCTAATAAATATTTGTGCAAAAACTTTTTACAAACGATTCAGTTATTACAAGAACTTTTAAAATACGTCTGAAAATATTTAGGATTACTGAAGTATGTAAAATTTATTCAAAATAAAAGCTATTTTTAACGTTTTTCAAATATTTTTAGAGTTAGCTTTATTCGCGAATAAAGTTTCTTGCAGATTAGAGCATCACACGCGTGCGCAATATTCCTTTTAGTATTCACGGATAAATAGTTACTGTTTCTGAAAGATGTTTGTTATTCACGGTAACCTTCAAACGATTGTGAAATCTGTTCATAGCAAGTCAATCGTGTTTGTAGATTACAGCAAAAACTCTTAGTTAGAACATGCGTATTGTTAGTTTCGTTGAATTTAATTAATAAACCTAATTCTCCCAATTAAATTAACTAGATCGTGATTATAATGTTATCAGTCAGATAATTTTAGCATTCGCGGTGACAATAATATCTAACACGTCTTAAATCGTATATGCGCATTAAATCTGTTCATGAACTTGTTCCTTAACTGTTGATACCTTATTAGAAACTTGATCCGTGAACAAAGCTATTATTTTGAACGAGAATTGACAGGATGACAGGTATCAAAATTAAGCAAAATCAACTAAGTTAAATCAC
Organism: Liopterus haemorrhoidalis; assembly: GCA_963971575.1. NCBI lineage: Eukaryota > Metazoa > Arthropoda > Insecta > Coleoptera > Dytiscidae > Liopterus > Liopterus haemorrhoidalis. The sequence goes on along the minus strand of OZ020614.1, from coordinate 40,451,526 downwards.
ATGAGTTCTTCATAGACAATCACATACAGATAACCGACAGATCGATGATACAACTATAAAAACATGGTCGTCTCTAAAACCTTAGTACTAAAAATTAAAATTATTACACTATATATGTGAAAGTATATATGATGAAACAGTTATGTTATAAAAATAGAATATATGTGTATTAGTATAAACAGAGAAATCAAAAGCTCTTTACAGTGTTGTATTTGAATTTAAATATAAAGTAATAACGAAAAAAACTTTTTGTGGACCGAAATATATTTATATAACATGCAAGGTGTACCTTAGTTTCTGTTGTTTTTTTGCCAAACAATGATGTTTTACCATTTACTTTTTCATTCTGTTTTTGTGTATGGTTGTGTAGTGTGTAGAATCAAATAAAACATGAAACAAAAAGAAAATAATGTAAGTCTGACATATGTGAAATATTTGGCTTATTTTTTACTGAGGTTCACACTGTTATATCTATTTATATTCGTTCAACGTACATAAATAGTAACTATATTTATATACATGCTTATTTTAACTATTACTAAAGTGCAAAACATAATTCTATCATTATTTTTTTGTGGTGATGTATATCTAATGCATGCATACATATGTGCTATTTTATAAATATGTGTTTTACCCCGTTTTTGTAATCGTAATCTTCTTCTTTTTCAGGTATAAACGCCATAGGATTATACGATTTAGCCTTAATAACAAAATAATTTCAATTTATAAAGAAAAAAAAAATATATATAATAATAAATAAAGAGACGTTTTAAATATATTTCTTCTAAATTTAAATGGGAACTCTAATATTTTAGGTGCCAATTAAGGAATTTTAGTAGTTTTACAAAATCTGTCGTAAATAATTTTAAACGTATTAGAACTCAAAAACTGAATGGAGGAATGTGATATGTTTCCTTTAGATGTGATTTAAATAATCTTGTTTCCAATTAAAAAGTTTGGCAATATCTATGTCGAAAATAATTTATAAATGTTAGAACTCAAAAACAAAATAGAGAATTTTATACAAGTTATTTCCTTCACATATTAATGGGGTTGTGAAATCCTACATCATTTTTGAATACTTGAAATTTTGAACAATGTTATAGGGAAAAAATCAATGCCACGGCGGTCAGTTTTTAACTTCGATAGAGGATATTCAATGTTATTGTTAGACAGCTGTCAAGTTCAAATTATAGGAATAAATATATTTTACAATATTTTATGAACCTGTTTTGTCGTTTTATCAACATGTGTACACAGATGTTTAAATAACATATAAAATGACAAACAAAAAAAATCCTCTATCGAAGTTAAAAATTTACCGTCATGACGCTGGGATCTTAAATTGATTTCCTTGTATATACATATAAAATATTGTGTTAAAAAAAAAATCAAAAATAATATAATTACTGCGTGAGGATCAACGTAATTTAGTTCAGTGCTTCCCAACTGTCGGTCCGTGGCAAAATCTAATTGATCCGCGATAAAATCTATCAGGTCTGCGAAAATTTTAGGAATATATTTTATATAATTTAATATAATTTTAGGAATTTTTTTTCTAAAATAGTTTACGGCTAGTAGTGTTATATATATATATATATATATATACAACATACAGAGAAAATTGAAAGAGTCTGCTTTGATCGAAAACTCTCGAGATGCTGTCAGCCAAGCCAGCATAGAATTTCCTCAACTCTGGCTTTCCATTATTCTAAACAATCCTTTTAATCCTCAAGTCACTAATATGGTAACAACCAACTCATTACCACACAATTATGTGATAATTAACCTTAATCCGGTCGTTAATCCTCCGCAGGTAGTGCCGTCCCTACCCATACCTGATCCCAACCACCCAACCAATAGCAACGCACCTATAATCTGCTCCCACTCTTACAATACTCGGTATAAAAACTCGAAGAAAACTGAAATGTTTATCACTTCTCGTGATCGTTGAAGACGGAAACAGATTGTTGAGCAGTTTCCGAAACGTCTGCATTTATTTTTTATATTGCTCTTGAAATATTATATCTTTTTGATACTAATACTCATTATATTGTACTATTCTAGCCTAGTACTGTCAGCAATGGCAAACGTCCAAAATAAAGGTGTCCTCAATAGTATATACAGGGTGTTAGGTAAATGTCCGGCACAATTTAGAAGACAGCATGGTGACGTAGAATGCAATAGATTTTTCCTTTGACAATTTTCTCTAAAATGTGAATTTCGTCCAAAAATAAACAAACAAAAAGATGCCCCAAATTTTGAAAACCACTGACTTTTTTAATTTTTCGTATTAATCCAGAAGTTGTGTAGTTATTAACACATAATTGTGTGGTAATGAGTTGGTTGTTACCGTATTAGTGACTTGAGGATTAAAAGGATTGTTTAGAATAATGGAAAGCCAGAGTTGAGGAAATTCTATGCTGGCTTGGCTGACAGCATCTCGAGAGTTTTCGATCAAAGTAGACTCTTTCAATTTTCTCTTGAACTTGTTTTCCTCATACATTAAGGGTTTAGCATCTTTCCATTGGAAATGGTGTTCATTTTCCCAAGCATGTTCAGCCAGTTTGGAACTGTAAATTTCGCCCTGCTGAACTTTCTTCTTGTGCTCGTTTACCCTAACATGTAGAAGTCTGCAAGTCTCGCCAATATATTGTTTCCCGCACTGGCAGGGAATAGAGTAGACACAGTTTTTGTTTAGGACAGATTTGGGTTTTGTACATGATAGGATAGATCTTAAAGTCGAACTCGATTTGAAGGCTACTTGGATATTATGCCTCTTTAGTATCTTACCAATTTTCTCAGATACTCCTTTATAATAGGGCACAGAGACATATCTCACTTCGTCAGTTCTAGGTGCGTCATTTGCGTCATTTAATATTGGACCATTGCAAAATAATTTCAAAGATATTACTGTATATACTAGTAAGAAAACAAATATTTATTTCTAAATATAAATTTGCAGTTTTTTACAATAATTTCAGCGGCCTGTGTAAAAAAATGGATATTTTTCCAGTCCGTGGGAAGTTTTGGGTTGAGAAGCACTGATTGAGTCCATTAATATTAATGTAAATGTAATAAGACCTTGGCAAAGAGATAGTGAGCATTGATGATATACAAGATATTTTCAGTACTTAACAGATGCAGGATTTCTGTCATTGAGGCAAAAATAATTCAGAGTGCCCAAAAAGAGAGGGACAAAAATTGTAATTAAAGATACAATTTAAAGAAATATTCTTTTACATTGTCGATAGTTGAAAATCGATCTTTTAATATGTTAATATTTTATCTTTATATAGTCATTTTTATGCTGTAGAAATTAATTTTGTATATAATAAATGAATTCTTTTTTTTTTTTAATTTTAAAAATGAATATGTCTATGTTGCAAATTGTGAAAAAAAGTATAATTTTAAAATAAATAGATATAAAGATAAAAAATCACGGCACGAAATATTTATTAAAGCAAATACTTGTAATTTAACACTTTGCAATAAATTTTCGTAAATGTAAACATGTGAAGAAAATGTGTTATTCTTGGGACTAAACTCTTGACGTAAAACGAGACACTACTGTGACAGCTATTTTTTAAGTTGTGGATTGAAAACAGGCAAATAAATAAGGGGACTAAGCAAACTTCAAATATTGAAAGAAAATAATAATAACTCACCGGCTTCTCCTCTTTCTTCTGAAAATAAAAAAGAAAAATTGTTAGTTACAGTAAAAAATAAAATATTTTTATTTAAAAAAAAAAAAATGTGGCATGTTACATGAACGGTTTTCAAGACGTACTTGGTATTCTATTTCAATAGTTTAGCCACGTAAAAGTTCGGTTTATATGGGTATGCAACAGAACTCACAATAAGGAAAGTGAAGTAGATAAAACATATCGTCGGGTTACTGCAAAAATCAGATAACTCTGAAAATGTAGTTTCGAGTAATTAGCTAATGTTTGAAAAGGCTTAAAAATTCATATTGGAAAATAAAAGTTGTGTTGCTATGCGCATGTCCTTGATCGTTTAAGCTCGCAGTAAACTTGTTAGAACATACTACACACAATTATGTGTATGAAACTGTACTTAACTCAGAAATGAATAAAATGGAGTTATCTTGTTTTACCAGTAACCCGACGGTATATTGTGTAGGGATCTGAGTAATATTACTATAGTTTGATTTTCATAACAGACGAAGCAAGTCACTATGAACAGTATTATTATAACAAAGTAAGTGTTTTTGCATGCCTCGTCTGTTAAAAAAAAAAAAAAACCATACACAGGATTTTAACCGAAATCCTTTAGATAGTAGAATATAGGATAGACCAAGTGGAATGGCACAATATGGAGAAGAACTGGTATATCAAAGAGAAAAGAAAAATGTGGACCGAAGGGAAGCAAACAAGAGTTCTGTAGGAAAATTAGGTACCCACGAAATGTTATGGACACTATATATACCTATATAATAAATATAGTTGACCCTTGATTACACAGACTTATAGGAGGACGAAATAGCGGGAAAAAAAAAACAATTATTGTATAATAGTAATAAAATTTGAAGCGGGTCGCTCCGAATTGTACGTGCACTGGATTAGATATAATTTCCGCGACTGCATATCACCACAGTTTGGATGTAGCTGTGAGTAATCAAATCCACTGCCTCTGTGTGTAAGATTCTCTTCTAGCTTGAAGTGTGAGGTCAGTGCACGGTTGCCAAGATCTAACAAACCCCACAAATAATAATTTAAGTTTGCCAAGGTGTTCATGCATCGGTTCCTCAACTTAGGCTCCTTGACAATACCCCAGACTCTGGTGATATGTAGTCGCGCAGATTATACCAGGGCTCGGATAAGGTGGGGCAACCTTAGAAATATCTTTCGAATTCTGTAGATCAATGAGTTCTAGAGATCAAAGAATATTTGCAGGTGGGAATGATCGAATAGGCGTTTTTAGGTCACCCGAGACACCAGTTATTAAGACCACGACCTTAATTTCAGAACTAGGGTATAGCTTCCTAAACTCAGACAAGTTGAGATATATATTTTCCTCAGCAGAATATAATAGTCAGATGATAAATAATTGTTTTGTCTTGAATTCCAGGAGGGTTATGTCTTTTTTGTGGAGTCTAGTAGTGGAAAAAGCATTTCGATAAATACGGTATTTGGAAGTTTCCGCCACTGATTTTATGTCAGAATGGATGTAGGATATGATAGGCGGCTTAAACATATATACCATAGACAAGTCTGAGATGATATTAGAAGACGCAATATTATTATTATAACTGACGCGAGCACCAATGAGCAGCAAATTTTAAATATTTTTGAATTTCTGATATTTTGTTCGGATTTTCCAAAATCGGAGTCCGTGAACTCGAGGATCAACAGTATAACATAACAATACATATTAAGAATAAGTACTATAACACTTTTTTACAATTCTTAAAGGATTTTACAATTCTTGGTACATCGTGAATATTAAAAGTTTTGGCTTAACACTAGGTAATTCATTTTGTGACCATATTCTATTATTGAAATAGTGAACCTTAACCAGCCAACGGAGTGACCGAGTTCGTTAAATCAAGCAGTTCTGATTGGTTAAAACGGTTTGAATTGTGCAGGAGCTCGCACCCTGGCATCGGCGATTAGCCTCGTTGCAAAAATAGGCCGATGTAAAATATATAAAATAAAAAAAAAAACCTTAACATATCAAACATATTTTAAACTAAACTTACCTTCTCAGGTTCCAGAACCTTTGGTTTCTGTAAAAAACAGAAATTAAATTAGTAACAGATAATGACAAATGTTTTCCACATAGACAAATTGTGCTAAAATTCTCTGCTGTGCATCTATTCTAAAACTGTAACAGTGCTTCGTATCATGACAATTTTGTATAGGTAAAAATGATTGATTTTTGTGGTGATTTATAAATGAACGGTGCAAAAACATCACCAAAAAAACGACAGAAGCATATACTAAATCGTGCCTAATGGCTGGACGTGCAATTTTAGCTTTACCGATGATATATATTGCATTATGTCTTCTTCTTCAGCTTCTTCTTCCTCCTCGTCACTAGGAACGAAGGCCATAGGATTATATACTTTAGCCTTAGAAGGAAGAATAAATTAATTCGAGAATATATCTTAGTATATTATACTGCGTTAACTAACTCACCGATTTCTTTTCGACTGGTTTTTCAATTTTAGCCGGCTATAATGGAAAACAAGCTTTAATATTTTTCTATGCTTTTGATTTATTAGCGTACTGAACGTGCTTTTGAGCGTTTCTTGATTGTGCAATACATGCAATATGTTTTGCGACAATACAGAGCTAAAATTCTATTAAACTTCAGGTATGAAAATTTGAGAAAAACGATTTTTATTTCTCTTTTAATCTAAACAATGCCGAGTTATGCATAATAGATCCTAAATATTTATTGACTAATTTTTGCACTCATATTTATTTAAATTTGTTTAAAATTAATCGAACTAGAAGTTTCTGAAGTTTTGGTGTAATTCTCTCTGTATATAGTATTAGAAAGTACTATGCGCTGTTTTTAAATCGTTTTAACATATGTGTATTTTGTGTTTCTATTAATCCGCTGTGCATTCTATCAAATTCATTCAGTGCTTTATTTTATTATATTATTTTTTTAATATTGTTTTTTTGATATTCAAATTCCGTGCTGCAAAAAGCCCTGCATTCAGTTGCACCTGATCATGCATTAATTTTAACTTTACCAGTTCAACATCTGTTATTTCTTCTTCTTCGTCATCTGGTATAAATGCCATTGGACTATAAGCTTTAGCCTTAAGAAACACAAATATTTAATTCGAGTTTTTATTTTAAATATCGAACAACTCACCGGTTTCTTAACTTCCGGTTCAGGTTCAGGTTTTTTACGTTCAGGCTCTTTAATTTTAACCGGCTGTAATAGAAACAAAAAACTCATAATTTTTTTATATAAATTATGTATAATTATTGGGAAAAGTTACGATTGAAGAAATATTTGTGCATTTTATAATAGTTTTATAGTTTTTGATTTCGCGTAAATAACATTTAAAAAGGAAAGCATGTTTTTTTCGATTTATCTGTCATGCAATAAATTTAAAATTTACCGGTTCAATAAGAGTTTCTTCTTCTTCGTCCGGTATAAAAGCCATGGGATTATATGATTTAGCCTTAGAAAGAATGCCAATTAAAAATTTAATTTTTAAATATTTGTCATGTCAAACTCACCGATCGTTTAGTTTCGGGTTTTTTATTTTCTACAGGTTTTCCTATTTTAGCCGGCTGTAACAGAAATATGTTCTCTTAATATCTTTTACTTGTTTTTTTTTGTACCTAATAACAGCATACCTAGGTACGTACATGCTTTCTGTACATATAATACATGCAAATAAATACTAATATGATGTCACTTTTGGCGTGAAAACATATCGTTTTGGCATACGACAGTTCACATAACAACATGAAATGTGCTAACATAAAGATATTCGTAAGCGAATTTATTCTAATCCTAGCAATAGCGGTCTTGACACAAACACAGACTGATCAAAGCAAAACAACCTATTTTCTGAAAATCCCCGCTTCAATCAGTGATAACAGCTTTATTTATTTTGAAGTGACTATAGGGAAGCGTCAAAAGCATTCTTAATATATATATATGCATATAATTAAAAAATCAGTTTTAATAACGTTTCTTAGGGTGACCAGACGTGCTCTTTTTTAGAGTATTATACTTATTATGCTTTTTTGAGTAATATTTTCTATACTCTTACTTTTTATAAAAAAAAAACCTGAATATACTCTTTTTTGTTGGTCACTTGTTTTTATCACTTCTATTTTAGAAGTGAGGACCTTTTTTTTTTTTGCTCGTCACTAGTATTTTTGCATTAGGATTTGAATTTTTGGAGTGTAACCTTTTTTTTTTAGTATACTCTTTTTCCGTAAAAAAAAATCTGGTCAGCCTAACGTTTCTAAATCACAACTATGAATCTAAGTCCAGAGCGAATGCTGTTTCACAAAAATATAGCAAAATTAAATCGAAGTACTACTATAAATATTTTATTAACGTAGTATATAACAAATTACAACAATATATAAATCTAAATAATTTGAACTTGACAACACTAAACTATAAAATAATTGTAAAAAAAAATGGTTACAATCGCCAATTAATACCGACGCGATACTCTTTTAATATTTATTCATTTTCTTCTCGCAATTTTTACTATCGATTTTAATCAGTATTAAATTCTAATTTATTAATTATTTATTAGCTTCACTCACCGTCTACTACCTATTCATATTTGTTTTTTCTTCCTTCCGCCACGCGCTGAACTTAGGTTCATTGTGGTGATCTCCATTTTATGGACAATTATCATTTTCTGTTATCAATTATTAATACTATCTAATATTATTAATATTTATTATCTATGTTATTAACATTAATAAGACAATATGTATGATTTTTATATATATTTTGATATTGCAAAAAAAATATATTATTATTATTATATGTAAGAAGAACTTGTACATAAAATAACAGAAAGATAAATTAAACTAAATTTAGCTTTTAATGTAACACATGAAGTTTTCTGTTACTATCCAACTTGGAATTTATGTTTCTAATAGTTTCTTTTGTAAATTCTATCGCATTATTCCTGAGTTACGACTGTCAAACGAGGGCTCTGGTCAAATAAGATTCAATGAAAACAAAAACTGTAAAAATTTTAAAACTGTATAAAAGATAAGGTCAGTAAAAAAGATCAAGGATATAACAGAAACAATTAAAAGCTGATTAAGAAATAGACACGATGAGATGTAGAGATGGCAGGTGAAGTAAAAGAATCATTAAATGGACCCTGTACAACAGAAAGGGGAAGAAAGACAGACCAAGCGTGCGTAGGAGGGACGATTCCTTAAAGTTTCTGAAATGTGGTCGACAGCAATATAGGACAGAAGAGAATTAAGAGTTTTAGGCGAGACCTTTTTCCAAGTTGGAATCCATTGGCCGTTATTATCATTATTATTATTATTATACCGTATTATTTCTCGTATTTTAAATCATTTGTCGCTTAGCTGTCCCATCAATAAGATACTCGTTCACGGATCTTATTTTTTTCTTATTTGGCAATTAATTGATCTAATATCAAAAGTGCATAAATATATTAAATTGCGACGTTTTGTGCCTAATCATGCAAAATTTTGGCTTTACTGGTTGAATAACTGGTGTTTCTTCTTCTTATCATATTTTTTAGATTTTAGTTTTGGTAAGGGATTTTTAGGTTATGTTTTCTCCATTTTAAACTGCTATAAAAATACGAAAATATGTTTTTTGTTGCTAAATAAAACATGCATGTGTTATAAAAATTAAATGCAATGTTTTTAACGAATAATATCAATAATAATAATTATAAAAATTGGACATTGGACAACATTTAGTGCTCGTACAAATACATAGTGCCGTGCAGATTTTTGAGCTAGTAACAATCTTTCGGGTCTATTCTGTATCTTTTGTGGTTAAAAAGATTTGGTTAAAAATGATAGTTAAATAGTAACATTTTAACTAGGCGTTAAAATTTTAACCTTGTTTCTTATTCTGTATCTCAGGTTATAACCCAAGCGTTAAGTTCTAACTTTTTAACCTTATGGTTAAAAGTATGTTGTGAAATTATTTACAAGAGAAGGTATTTTGCTTGTGTAATTGTGGATTTAATGTAAACAAGTGTTATGGCTGAATATTGAATGAACAACGATCAAATATAATAAATCTATATTGCGGAAATGTACAATATTTATACATAAATAATTATGGGTGCAGAAAGTAAATAATATAATAATATTACCATAACATGCAAATGTATCAATATTTTCTTTCTTTCTTCTATATTAAGATACTTTTATTTTCAGGTTATATTTACCTTATTTTTATTTTTAAACAGAAAACTTAAAATTTATAAATATATCACAGTTTCAAAGTTTTCAATATTTACTTGCAATTTATCGGGAAACGGGAAATCTTTTGATTCATCTCGGATTAAAAAAAAAAAAAAACAACACGTAAAACGAAATATTTCGTAAGTTTTAGAAAAATGAAAATATTTTAAAATATTCCATTAAAAGGGTCTCTCATATCACCCAGTTGCTTTTGTTTAATTCGAACTGATCTCCTAAAAAGCATTTATATATATTTTTTATTCACCTATAGTAATTTTTCACTTATTAACCTCTTTTTGTTCAATTTGTTTTATTAATAATTGGTTTAAAATAAACAGACTTGCCATAGTTAATTCTAAAAATGGATTTTTCCTGGCTATTTGACGTTTAGAGGTTAGAACTACAGGTGGTTAAAAGTTAACACCATGTATTTGGCTGGAGTTAAAATTCCAAATATAACCTACTGAATTAACCACATCGAGGTTTAAATTTCAACGCCATAAAGTTACAGAATAACAAAATATTGTAAAGCGTGGTTAAAATTTTTTAACTTCGACCTTGAGGTTAATTTTTAACTTTTTAAGATACAGAATAGACCCGTTTGTGATATATAACTAGAGTTCGGATTATACGTATTTTGCATATAAAGCATATTTAAGACTTTTTGGTCAATATATTTAAAAAATATATTCGTTTTCACAATTATTTTAAAATTAAATACAATTTTACCGCTAGAAATTTTGTTTTAAATTAATTTTCCTACAGTTATTTTGTAAATAAGAAGTAGTTGGTAATAGGTAGTAGTTACTAAGTTCTCTTATCCACTTTAATTTATTAAAAAATAGGTAAAATAAATGAATTACATAAATTTATTTAATAAAATAGATAACATTAAGAAAGATTTATTATCCAAATGAACAAAAGATTTTACACATTTCACAACTGATGTTGTGTATATCCAAGTGTTATTAAAAAATATAAGAAGACATATTTTTAGGTTTACTGTTTATATTTACAAAATGAACGTTTGCAGTAGTGGGGGTAACTAGGAATTTTAGCCTCTTAAGCAAAATTTGTAAAATCCCCCTGTGAAAATAAAAAAAAAAAAATACTAGTTAAGCCGCTGACTCTGTATTACTATCCTAAAATCAAATTATTTTGTGATTATTTGTTTAGTCATTCCATTTTGAATCGTTTGAAATTCCATCGTCAAAGCGCCAAACATTCTCGTTTTACTTAAAACAGTTACGGTTTTGTACGCGCACTCCGGCGGTGAGCTCAGAAATTTAAAATACACATTTTTTAGACACAATTTTTCGTGTAACTCCCCAATTATATACGTGAGCCCCTCAAAATGTGCGATGTGCGCCTGGTTTTGCAACGCCTTTAAAATTACACCAAATTGGGTTAGTTGCGCAGTAAGTGATCGCCTATTTTATTTCTCTCTGTTTCGTTTATTTCAAATACTTTTTCTCTTGCACATAATGCCAGAAGAAATTTGTGAAACTCAAAAGCGGCTTTATCAGTGATAGTTTATGAGGTGCCACCAGAAACTCGTAAGAGAAAGGGGCCAGAAATTCATGCGGAATCCACTTTTAACCGGGAACGTAGTTTATTAGATAATTTGTTAAAACCTCTTAACGTGTAATGTAGCCAGAGACGTAGCAATGTTTTGGCACCCTTGGCAAATACTTAAAATAGCGCTCTCGGGAAATACTTAAAGTAGACACTTGTAAATTAATTTAACCTAAAATAGGGCCCTTTTTACCTTTTTCCATTTTATTTAAAGAATGCATCATTTTGATTTTAATAGACAGGTGAAAATACAAGTGATGACAAAAAAAGTTATTACTTCTAAAATACAAGTGATGACCAAAAACAAACACGTCCTCACTTCTATAATGCAAGTGATGACAAAAACAAAAACGCACGATGGCGCCCCTCAGACCTCGCGCCCCTGGACTTGCCCCGATGCCACGGCGTTGCTACTGCTCTGAATGTAGTAAAATGGTAGAAACATACAACATACAAATAACATACGGAAAGGTATGTTATTTTCACTAGTGTTCACATATTGTCTTTTACATAAATGCATATTTTGTTTCATTACTGCATAAATTGGTATGTAAAACCCCATATTGGATATTCGAGTATAATTTTGTGTTTTTTAACTGCATAGTTTATGCATATTTAACCATATTTTTAGTGCATATAATCAGAGCCGGCGCTAGATCTTTTTGCGCCTGGGACAAGACCAGCCAAACTGCGCCCATTATTAGAATATGCAGTGGAATTCCCAAAAGTGGGGTTGGGTGCTCGCAACCTTACTTCAAATATATTTTTTTGATTTAGATAATTGCAATTTAAATATTTTAATTTCCGAATACTAGTTATGGCAAAGTAAATTTGCTAATATAGCAAGTACCTCAACTTACGAACCCCTCGACATACCAACTTTTTGAGATACGAACTTTTTTCATATCCCATTTTGACCTCTAGATACGAACCGTGATGTTTTTCTTTTCAAATTAATTACTGCTGTTTTACATTATACTTTTTTAACTTTTTTTCACTAGTACTAGTAATAGGCTATTAGCAGGCTACTACTACAGGCAATAAATCGAAAATTCTTGAACAACAAAACCAGAAAATACAAGAACATTGATTTATTTTATAATAATGGAAGATGATGTTCATACTACCCATGTAAAACAAAAAATTACATAAACAAAAAGTAAAAATGCTCCTTGTCACTTTTCAATTTCTTTGCATTTTCTTCATTTAGTTGAAAATAGTATTTTTTTATTTATTTATTTATTTTTTATATTTGAATCTGGGAACAGATTAATTGATTTCCCATAAGATATAATGTAAAATAGGATTTCGAGATAAATACATTTGAAGATACGAACCGCGGTCAGGAACAAATTAAGTTCGTAAGTCGAGGTACCACTGTAGAGCTAAATAGGCCAACAAAATCAGTAATAGAATTTTTGCAGATGTGTAAGAAAACTAATCAAATATATTACTATGAAAGCTGTTAAAAATATTAGTAACGTTACCAATAAAAACATGTACCTAAATTTACTGCTGAACGTTCATTTTGTACTTTAAATTACTATCTTCGATCACTGTTTTCAAATATGTCAGAAGATCGTTTAAATGGACATTATTTGTTATTTATATACAAAAATATGCATATATGATGTTTTAAATATTTATATATATAAAAAGTCCAAAAGAATTCTGAATATGGTTAGGTATATAATCAATAAATCTGTACGTATTTAAATTAAATTTTGTATTTAGTATGTACGAGATTAATGTAGAAATGAAAATTTCTATTTTTGATCAAAATAAAAATACAAATCGATCGATAGATCGAAATCTTAATAAAAACTTAGGATATGTATATTTAAGCGTTTGCTTTGGCGCCCCTAAGAAAGGGCGCCCTGGGCCTGTGCCCCTGTCACCCCTGCCTTTCACCGCTGCTACATATAATCCGAAGTCAATATATATCGAGCATCAACAATAACGATTGTAATAATACGTGATATATACAGAAAAACTAGCTAAAAAATACAGCTGAATTTCCACCCTGCATATAAAGCGTACAATTACATGTAATATATTTAACAATACTTCTGCCACACATTTATGCAACCGCTAAATCCTGACAGGTACTGATTTATTTTTTTCTTCTTATGATTGTATGCTACACATGTACATAAAAGCATGCTGTGCTCGTTTTCCTTATGTTTCTCGTATTTATATCTCTAACTTTATCGTACACCAACTCAGTTTTTGTTACGTGACCAAAATGGTACAATGATAAAGTTACTACCGATTTCAATGTAATATTTAGTGCATTCTCAATTATGCCTTTGTAAGACTTAGCCGTTTCAGAGAAACAAGAACGGAACATAAGATATTTGTTGCATTTTAATTGTGCATTTTTAATCTTTGGGCATGCGATAACCATTACCGATTCAGTAGGCTTTATTTCTTCTTCTTCATCAAAAGCCATAGGTTCATATTTTTTAGCCGGTTTTTTAGATTGCGGTTTGTCAATTTTAACTGGTTCTGGTAATTTTTCTTCTTCCTCGTCAGGTACGTAAGCCATAGGGTCATATTTAGTGGTCGATTTTTTAGTTTCTGGTTTTGTTTGGGTTTTTTTAGGTTCAATCTGTTTTTCTTTTTGCTGTAATAAAAATGACGAATTTTGTTAATTATTTGGAAAGAATTGTATTTCCAATTGATTCTAATAAATTTTGAATTACCGATTGAACTACTGGCGCAATGTCTTCATCATCTGGTACAAAGGCCATAGGGTCATATTTTGTTTTAGTAGGATGTTTAGGTTCGGATTTTTGTTGTGTTTTTTTAGTTGCTGGTTCGACTATGGTAGGCTGTAAAAAATTTCCCGTTTAGCTTTATGCGTATTATAAACATTTACCAATTAGAGCAATTTTTGTCGTGTCATAATAGAAATGCAATAAATTTAGAATTACCGGTTCAGTTTTTTCAGTAACTTCATCATCCGGAACGTAAGCCATAGGGTCATATTTAGTCGTCGATTTTTTAGTTTCTGGTTTTGTTTGGGATTTTTTAGGTTCAATCTGTTTTTCTTTTTGCTGTAATAAAAATGACGAATTTTGTTAATTATTTGGAAAGAATTGTATTTCCAATTGATTCTAATAAATTTTGAATTACCGATTGAACTACTGACGCAATGTCTTCATCATCTGGTACAAAGGCCATAGGGTCATATTTTGGTTTAGTAGGATGTTTAGGTTCGGATTTTTGTTGTGTTTTTTTAGGTGCTGGTTCGACTATGGTAGGCTGTAAAAAATTTCCCGTTTAGCTTTATGCGTATTATAAACATTTACCAATTAGAGCAATTTTTGTCGTGTCATAATAGAAATGCAATGAATTTAGAATTACCGGTTCAGTTTTTTCAGTAACTTCATCATCCGGAACGAAGGCCATCGGGTCATATTTTGTTTTAGAGATAGGTTTTTTAGGTTCGGGCTTTTGTTCTGTTTTTTTGACTGCCGCAGGCTGTAAAAATGTAACTCCTAATATTATTCGTATTACAATAGATATACAGATTGAACAAGTGCAAGGCTAACGCAACAGATACACTTTCCGAAAAGAATTGCCAATGATTATTAAGGAGTAGGCCGCATTGTCTCGAGTAAAATGAAGAAATGTGCGTTTATTTCGTATAGCATTACGTTCTGAAAAAATGCAAATTTTACGAAAAGAAGAACGCGCAAGTATTATTAAATGTTTGTTACGAGACAACATGCAGGTTAATACCTGTGTCATTGTTGAAGCAAATAAACCATGATTAAGCCGGTTATTTTCCGAAGTGATTGGCATTGCTAAGAATACTATTAAGCTGGATTCAGATTAGCGAGCCGATTCTGTAATGTACCGCGTAATGTAACACGCCATGTAAGATTTTTTGTCTAGTTTGAACGGGATCACTTGCACAAGCCGAGCGGTTCGAAAAGTGCTCGACCTGTTCCGCCCTGTGTCCGTTCTTATCCCGAACTCAAAGAAGTTCGCCGAAATTAGGTGGACGCATTCAAGGTAGTTTTGACGCACGCGAGCATAGAAATTCGACACAAAATTTACATAACCTAGAGTAGATAGTAAATGTAAGTTAATAAATTTCTTTAATTATTTTTAGACATGTTTCGCCAACAGTATAGCTTCTTTAAGATTTTTTGTGTGTTGTATATATAAATGTGAAGTTTTAACAAGAATTTAATAAAACTACATATCAAATTTATTGTATCCTAACATATCTTAACATAGTAATGCGGGATTTTTTTTTTTCTATAAAACTTGCATAAATTGTTTACCTACTACCCTTTAACTGAAATTTTAATATTTTGGATATGTTCCGCGACAAGTACATTTCAAGCGAGCATTACGTTACGCGGTGCATTGCAGGATAGGCTCTCTAATCTGGACCCAGCTATAGGAATATTTTGAGTACAAGTGTCTTAATGTAAAAAATAAAAAAATCAGCTGTGGCCACCACAGGACGACCGCCATTACAAAGTACCTGTATGAAATACATTCTAGCAGCAGAGTAGTTATTATTGTAAAAGACAATAACGTATTATATTACGTTGACAATTTCATAATGTGTGACAATTTTATAATTTATGATAACCTTGGAAACGTACCTGCATACATACAAAAAAAAAAATCTCAAATAAAAGTTGTTAGTTATGGCTTTTATAGCAACTTTTGTTAAATAATTTTTTTCAAAATATTCGTTTTCTTAAAACCCACACGAGTAAACTCCATTTCTAGTTAACCGATTTTTAACAAAAGTTGATCAACTCGTGCCATTGATGTCAAAAGCTTAAATATGAAGTTTCATAAAAATCCTTTTAGCCGAATTTGCTCTGCACGTGTACACAGACCGACGGACGGACAGACAGACAGACAGACATCATGCTAAAAATAGTCAAAACGTTATGTAGGGACCTCAATTCGTGGAGATCCAGCGAAATCTCATAATCGGTATGATCACAATACTTCCCTTATATAAGTTGGCGGTCGGTAAAAAATAAAAGAATGAGATTTTGGAACATTCAACAAGTGAATCTACGCGATTCGCTTCACTTGCTTATGCATTAGCTATTGAACAGGGATAGTATACTTCAGGAGAAGGTAGCTAGCTGATGACACTGTTAAAAAAACTTGTAGTTAAAGATTATATATATATAAACGATTCCATTCGTTGGGATATTGATAAAGAAATATGGCTCCTTTTCAATCGCTTTTCCCACTACCACCATGGAAGGGATGCATGTATAAAAACACGCATACGTTTATCTGAATATATATAAATATAACAAACGAAGATAGAAGTAAGATAGTACGAGTAATTCAAATATATTACTGCTAGCTTACATAGAATTGCATGAAATAAATATTTATTTGTTTATCGATTCTCAATCGATAGAGCGGCATCTAAATTATCATCACTTATTAAAACTATAGTTGATAGTTTTTTCTCCATCTATTTTAATTCGCACAGGTATTGCGTTTTTAATCGTTGCATCTGTTCAAACTGTATAATAACTGGAGTAATTTTTGCTGTGCAATTATAGACATGTAATAAATTTAGAATTACCAGTTCAATTGCTTCATCATCTGGTACAAAAGCCATGGGATCATACTTAGTTTTAGTAATCGACAGTGATTTTTTAGGATAGGATTTTTCGACAGGCTGTAAAAATTTATACCATTATTCCTAATATAACTGACAACAATTAGTGCAATTTTTATTGTGCCTTAATTGACATGCAATCATTGTTACTGGTTCAGATTTTGCCACAACGTCTTCATTATCTGGCACAAAAGACATAGGGCAGTGATGGCGACACCCTAAAGCGGCATATTAATTTACGCATTATATATTTGACCCGCGATTTGAATCTACAAAATTTCAAATTCAATCTTGACCCGTCTGGGGAAAAAGGTTAGCCATCTTTGCCAAATGGTTATACTTAGTTTTAGTAATCGAGTTTTTCGGTTCAGGTTTTGCCTGTAAATTTTTAGGATCGGGTTTATCGACAGGCTGAAAATATTACAACTATATTCATAACTTAATCGACAGCAAATAGTGCAATTTTTATTGTGCTTTAATTGACATGCAATTATTTTTACCGGTTCAACTTTTGCCAGTTCAATTTCTTCATCATCTGGTACAAAAGCCATGGGATCATATTTAGTTTTAGTGATTAGAGATTATGTTGAAATATTGTCAGAAAATTTTGGTTCAGTATTGTTCTTTTATTAGACTTATAACTTGTCAAAACAAATACGTAAAAAATAGCGAACCTTATTTATTGATCGATCCTTGTATATTCCCATGCACAAATTGTACATGCTTTTTCTATCAAATTTTAGGAAAAGTACATGCGGTGGTAATTTAAAAGTATTTTCCACCTAAGACTATTTTCGAAATAAATATAATTATTTTGAATTATTCCTATCATAATCCATGCACATAACTTCTTTAAACTTTGTGCAGTTTGATTGAACATGCATTTTAAATTACCGCTTCAATAACTGGCTGTTCTTCTTCTTCATCGGGCACAAAAGCCATAGGATCGTATTTTTTAACCACTTTTTTAGTGTCGACAGGTTTTTCAATCCTAACCGGCTGTAAAAAGACGATATTTTTGATATTCATTTTTTTTGTCAACTAGTTTCAACATGCTATTCGCCCTTGACATGCAGTTCACTAATTTAAACTCTAAAAATTGTAGGGGTATACTAACTTCTAAATTCGTAAAAAAAAAATAAAAATATGTTGAATATTTAAAAATAGTGCTTCTATTCACACTCAGCTGTGCTTATAAATAAAATAATAAAAAATAAAATAGAAAATGCCCGGCAAAATTTATTAACGATGAATACAGTCATATAATGTTCGTCGGTAGATGAAAATCATCTAGCTAATTCTTTCCTAATCTGTTTAGACATGCAATTTACCGGTTCTAAAACTGGCTTTTCTTCTATCTCGTCGTCTGGTACAAAAGCCATAGGATCATATCTTTTAGCCTTAGAAATAAAAATTTAATTTAAAGTACCTATCAGTTTTTCAAATTTTGAGATATGACTCACCGGTTTTTTCTGTTCGACTTCAACTGGCTGTTCAGTTGTAGCCGGCTGTAATAAAAATATTTTCTTAATTCATATGTTGCAATAGAATTGTTTTCCATGCTGTCTACGGCTGAGTTTCATCATGCTTTCCTAAACATGCCTCTGCATGATGCACATGCAAATCGCACTAATCTAAATTCGCGTTGTAAGTTTTATTCTTCTGAAAATTTGACTATTGAACACAAATCCAGCTCGGGTACCGCGTAACTCTTTCCTCAAGAATTAGCAACTAACAAAACGACGTATATTAGTGACCGCAAAAAACACGCATTTAGTGAATAGTTGGATTTGAGTTCGCTGTCAAAAATTCTAATATCTTAGCCCAAAAGGGATTTTACTTACTTTATAACACAAATATTACAGAAGAGCAAATACGACACCATTTATTATTACTCTTTCTCAACTAATACATTCTCGTTTCTTTTTTCAAACTATTTAATACTGTTATTCCTTTTCTATCATTAATTATTTTAGGATATTGACCTTTATTGCAACATGTAGTGAATAAATATAATCATTAATTTTCCAGTATTACAATTGGCAAAGCAGTGAGTAGGTTATTATTTGTTAGACGAGCCAATTATTATCTAAGCAATGATTTTTCTGGTGACTACAATTTGGGTGCTGATCATATTGTCATTTAAATTATAACATCATTATATCAAAATATTGTATATAATTTCTTGCCATGGAGTATACCAGGTATTTTAATCAAACAAACGAGAAATTGATACGATAATATTATTTTACAGAAATATTATTGTTACGCATCTTAAATATTCAATATAAAATATTTGAAAAATTGTTTAAAGCAATGTAGTATGTTATGTAGCTTTTTTTTTGTTTATTGTTAATGTAAATGCAGTGTTTTATTGCGCTTCGCTTTTGTAAAAATTGTAATGACTCACCGGTTTTTCAAGTGGCTTTTGTACATAAGCCTCTGGTTTTTCAGTGGGTTTAAGTTGCTGTAATAACATTTAAAATTTATTTTTATAACAGTGTATATTTGTTAAATGTACAAACAGTTATTTAATAGCAAATATTTATAAAACTGTTTGAATTTTTTTATATAATATTGCCTTTTTAATTTTAAAATTGAATAGCAAATATTTCTATAAGAAACTCACCAGTTTTTCAATTGGTTTTGCAGGTGTTGGTTCCAAATGTTTGGTCGGTTTAAGTTGCTGTAATATTTTAATTAATTTTCATTTAAGAAAAACAAAATATCTGAATAGTAATATTGATACGGTTATTTAAATAATTTTATTGATTTGCAAAATCATTATTTCACTCACCACTTTTTCTTCTTTCTTTTCAACTTTTTCTTCCTTTGGTTTTGTTGGTTTTAGTTGCTGTAATATGATTTAATTTAACTTTTTATTTAAAATATTTTGTAAGGCAAAAAAAATTAAATTATATTAACGAATAAACTTTAGCTTGTTTACCGAAATTTGAGAAATATTGAATTTGGCATTTTAAAATACTTATATTCACTCACCACTTTCTCTGGTTTCTTTTCTTCTTCTTTTGCTTTCGGTGTCTGTAATAATGTTATTTCTTTTTAAAATTTGTATGATTTAAGTTGTAAATAGTGTGCATTTGTAAAAATATGTGGAAATATTTTTTACTTATAGTTTAGTGCTTTTGTCAATAAATGCTGCACTTGAAGATAATGGAATACTGTTTGTTCTATACAAAAATTAAAACGTTTTAGCCAGTGGCGTAACGGCATCAATTTACACCAATATGCCTGAAAATTTTGTGCGTCCTAAGATGGACTGTGATATACTCCCATTATCTGCACTTCCCCTCTATGGTCCAGTGCAGCCGCACCGCTTGCACGCCCGTTAGTTACGTCACTGATTTTATCTCACATCACATTTTTATGAACCGCGGTAGATCCAAGATGTCGAGAATAATAGCCCACCAGGTACGATAACTATAAGTGTTTTCAAGTTAGAAGAAAATAGGTAAGATTCCCGATCATTTCGGGAATCTTTTTTATGAGCCATAAATTGAATTTATTGCGCAAATTGTAACTAAAGGTTCATTTTATAATTATGTTCTTAGCTATTTTGCTTTAGCGTGAAAATTACTTATAGTTATTATATCAGGCACGGCTATTTTTCTTGGAATCTTGGATCTATCACAAAGAGGTGCAGTGGGACAAGTGATTTAGTGTTTGTATAAAACACGTTTACCAAGTGGTGTTCCATTTATATTAGGTGCAGTATCAATGTTATATATGGTGCATAACATCTAGATTAATATTGTTTTAATACAATATTTTAAAGTTTTAATAAAATTATATGTATATAACTCACCAGTTTGTCTGTTTTAGTTTCTATTTTTTCAGTACTTTCTTTTGGTTTTGGTGTCTGTAATAATATATAATTCTAAATATTTAATTCAAAGTTAATATTATCCGTGATATTAAAAGATTAAAAGGTAGTTTTAAAAATATAAACATATAGATTTAAGACTATTTTGTGTTTTGTGAACGTGTTGTGTCGTGTGTTATTTGTTGTGTTACCACTTACCAATGATTCTTTTCGTTCTACTTTTTCAGGTTCCTTTGGTTTAAGTGTCTCAGTTTTCTTTGGTTCTGGTGTTTTAGCTTTTGTTTCTGGTATTTTAGCTTTGGGTTCTGGTGTCTTATCTTTTGGTTCTGGTGTTTTGGCTTTAGGTTCTGGTGTTTTTGCTTTAAGTGTTTCTGGTTCTTTTGCTTTTGGTGTCTGTAATGAAAAGTTTAAATGTTTTATGTTAAGTGTTTAAAATGTGTAAGTAAAAAGAGTGTGCGTTCAGCAGATGAGATTAAAGAAAAATACAAAAAAATACTTATTATTAAAAGTAAGCTGAGTGGAAGAAGTACAGAATACTTTTTTACGAAAGCTTTTCCCTTTTCCCTGTCATTTTTATACTTTTTCTTTAGTATCTTAATAGTTGTAATAATACATCTATTCCTTTTATAAGCGTTGAAATTCGAGAAAGCATAAGCTTGCATTAGAAATATATTTTAAAAGCTTTCTAAATATATTAAAATCGAATGCATATATCAATATCTCAAAAGTAGAGCCGTAGCAATGTTTTTGGCGCCCTTGGCAAATACTTAATAGCGCCCTTTTTATCTTTTTTTTCATTTTATTCAAAGAGTGCTCTGAAGATCATTTTTATTTTAATAGATAGGTGGGTGAAAATATAAGTGATGACCTAAAAACACACATCCTCACTTCTAAAATACAAGTGATGACCAAAAAGAAGGTTGCCTCGATGCCAAGGCGTTGCTACGGCTCTGCTCAAAAGTGCTTGTTATAGTTGCTAATTCTAATATATACGCTAGTTTAACCAAGTGTATTTTTTCTGTATTATACGTTAATTGCTAGTGCGATTTGTCCAAACTGCAGCTAAACAAAATCTAGTTGATGCTACAGACGTAAACTAGATGCAAACTATAAATGCCAGCTGTAAATGTTTAAAGTAACCGTCTGTGTCGCTATATATAGTAAGTCATATGTTAAAGCCATTATAGTTTCGAAACAAATGTGTTTGACGTAAATCAGTGTCTCCCAAACTATGGTTCTGCAGAAGATTTCTAAGATTCTGTGTAAAAATCCGGATTCCGTCAGAAAATATGTAATTTAGTGGTACACAAAAGATCACAAAATTTTCTTGGATCTTGATCAGTGGCACAGCCAAGGGGAGGGCCGACGGGCCTAGGACCCTCCCAGGACCAGCAGATTACACGGCGCTGCTCGAAGAGTTGAAGATATAATTTGTTAACCACAACAGTAGTTATTTTTTAAATTAATTCATTGTAAACAATATTGGAATTTATTTTTTTCGTATAAATAAACATTTTTTTAAGATTGCCTACTCTTGGTAAAGTGACATAATTATTGTTCAAGTGAAAATACATCACTTTCCAAATATGCTCCAACGAATTATATGAAGTAGAGCGTTGATCCTTTTTCCCCCTGACACATCGACTAAAACATTCGCCCAGTCAAATGATAAATCTGCTTTAAACAACTAATTACTCGATTCAGATAAGATAAAGTGGAAATCTGACTTCGGTATTACCTTCAGAATGTAATTTTAAAATTACACCTCAAACGTGAAATAGAGTAGAAATTTTAGAAATACCGTGCGATCATAATTTCTTGTTAGTTACGTAACAGTAAACAATGAGTTTAAAAATATCAAAACTGTGTTCTAATCCACAGCTGAAAATCCCAATTTAACAAAGAACCAATCAGATTACTTCGTTTGTCCGAACTTACCCGAGAAACAACGAAAATATGTGTTCCTAACTTAATATCTGTTATAACACTTAATAACTCATTGGCGTGTAGAGAAAATATTTACATGTTATTTTTAGGGTTTCGTAGGTATAATCAAGAAATTCTTATTCCGTCACATGAGTCTGTTCGTTTGGTACAAATTGTGGCCAAGCGGCTGATTTAGAGAACTGGACATAAGTAAGAGAAATATTGAGACTTCAAAAATATATCCCGCGAAAAATATAAATAAATATGTATTTATCGAAGAAAAAATCAAGTGAAAGTTTTTGATACATGGATTAACAATTACATTTTTTTATCAACAAATAATGGAATTATTATTTGATATAAACATCAATATCCAACAGCAGGGGTGTCGAACTGATTTAGGTCGCAGTCTATTTTTCATACAAAATGATAAGCAGTGACGGAACTTTAAATATCCCGAAGGGTTTCTTGACATTTTTTTATAAACAGAAAAGGGGAAGAGAGTATATTTTACATTTTTAAATATATTTTTCCCCTAAATAAGCTCAAGTGATTTTGATTACCGCTTCAGGGGCCACAAAAAATGAAGTTGAAGGCCGTATGTGGCTCGCGTGCCCTCGAAATTTGATTCGGCCCTCCCCAAGACAAAATCCTGGCTGAGCCACTGATCTTGTTTAATGTGTACTGCTAGTTATTAACTATGAGAAGAATATTCTCACATCAAAATCGGCAGAGAAACTACTTCACGCAAAATCCATGGAGATGGCGATGTTGTCTGTTCCTTTTTCGTAACTCAAAACAAATGCATGAACATGTCGTGAGATTGACTGGTTGTAGGTGGACAAGAAAAATTCCATGAAATTATGGAAAATAACTTTTCGGTTCGTGAAATATTTCCTTTCTAGCCCTATGTTAGTCCAATATAGAAATGTTTGGCCAAATAATGTGGAGGTCAATGTTCAGCAGTTGACGAATTCGGCTGGTAGATGAAAAGAAACCGTCAACACAAAAATAAAACAATAATAATCGCAGGAACTTGTCAGTTTTCAATTAAATTGTTCATTATAGTTTACGTAAAATAGTCTCTATATTACATGTTAATATATCTACAGATTTATTAACATTTAATAAATCTCTCTATCTAGAGGCAATTTATTACATGTTAATTTATGCGTGATTCGTGTTTCGTTAAACCACATTTTGATCCTTCGTGAATCTACCCACGGGCCACGACGCGCGTGCACAAAAATTTTATAGTCGTGAGTGTGCGTGACGTGAGTTGTATTTATGCAGCTTGCGTGATCGATCATGAATTAACATTTCATCATCTTGAACGGGCGTGAACATGACACAAAAATCGCTCACGCGCCCTTTTCTAGTTCTAGACGCAAAGATACGATTGAAGTTTTATAGCCATTATGTGTTCTATAGTTAACCTCGTTGGAAAATACTGCTTTAGACGATTACTTTAAAAACATTGTTAAGGTTGCCATATATTTAAAAATCCTCACCACTTTCTCTGGTTCAGGTGATTTAACCTTTGCCTGCTGTAAGTAATAATAATTCATTGGTTTCATTTTACTCTTCAGTACTTAATTATTAAATTAGTAAAAAGTAAAAGAAGGATTAAATTAAATGAAAATTACTTATTTGCATTGACAATTTTTTTTAAATAATTTAATAATAAAATACGATTACTTACCACTTTCTCAGGTTCAGCTTCTTTTGGTTTCGTTTTCTGAAAATTTTAATACGATATTAAAATCTTTCCATGTATACAAATTAATTGAAAAGTGGGATACCAGTATATTCAAAATATAGATTATGAAATGTAGATGTGCAAGTTTGTCGTCCGTCGATGTATAGTCGGGAATCTTAACTTGAGAGCTACCAATAGGACCTGATGGCCTGGGCATGATTTCAAGGGGTCCGCTCGAAGCGATAAAAACATTTATATTCTATTATTATTTAAAGAATTTTCTAAAATGGTCCGTGATAAGAAAAAAGATTAAGAATTACTAATATGTAGGTATTTTATATTAGTGTTTATTTTTAATTTGATTTAATTATTTAATATAGTGTATAGTTAATTAGTTGAAACGTATGCGACGCTGTTTAAACAATAAATAAATATAATACATATTATATTTGTATAAAATTTAATATATGTAATTTTAAATTACTCTTAATTCATTAAAAAAAAGAAGAGAGCATAAAGACATTATGTTCTTATATAAAATAATAAATAATAATTTTGACTGTCCATCACTTTTACATCAATTACAGATTCGCGTACCATCGCATAACACAAGACTTAATGAGCTATTTGCTTTGCCTCATAATCGAACGAATTCCGCGTACAATTCCCCTATTAATAGAATTTGCCTAAAATTTAACCATTTATCAACGTACGACAATTGTCCTGATATTTTTTCATCTAATATTAATAGATTTAAGAACTGCACAATAAATCTACTCTAAAACAAATGTATTTTTTTTCACTATTATGTAATGTAATGTATAATATTATGTAGGTACATTTATCATTATTATTATTATTATTATTTGTTTATTTAATTTTTTTGCTTTTATATGTTAGCAACTGTCACAGACAATGACAATTAAGTTCAAATGTATAAAATCTGTGCAACACTGTAATTGGGTTTTACCTGTTGTGTGGCCAAACCTGTATAAATAAATAAATAAATAAAATAAATAAATATAAGAATCCGACTATACCCGGGTCGTGAAAAATGTCTGACCATACCGGTTCGTGAAAAATTAACTGATTTTTCCATCAGCGACGGAAAAAAGTTCAGAAACACTGTTCTATTCATAGAGAACAGTGTTGCGTATAGTGTATAGTATTATTTATAGTTTTATACCTACATTAGTTTCTTATAGTGTATAGTATTATTTATAGTTTTAATCCTGCAGTTTTAAGTTCGAAACCATCAACTGAAGGGTGTGCAGTGGCGGATTAAAAAAACAGACAGTTAAATAAACGACTCCGACGCCCAACTGCTTTCACGAATGCACTACAAATTACTTTGTAGTCTGCTTAATAGAATTGAAGTAAGTAATACTTAATACCAATTTTTGAATACATTTGTTTTCAAAAAATTTCATTGAGATTTATATATTTTATTTTTTTTGGGTCGACTCAGCCTCAAGTATTTAACACTTATAAATACCTGTACCTGTTCATTCAGGGATAATAGGACCGGTCGAAACGTCACACCGACCACGTGGCTTTCATATCTATGACCGGTGGTCTACAAACGGAGAACTTAACTTGTCTGCCCCTTATTTATTTATTTATTTATTTATTTATTTATTTATTTATTTATTTATTTATTTATTTATTTATTTATTTATTTATTTATTTATTTATTTATTAGTACAGGTTTCTCAACAGGATACAATCCCAATTACAGAGAAACATACATCAGTTATAAAAAATGAGAAAATACAGCAGGGAAACAAAACAAAAAACAAAAAAAAAAAAACAAAAAATTAATATAATAATAGTAAATTATTTTTGCAAATAATTTTTTAAATTTACATATATCGCATTGAAATATGTCTGAAAAATGAACATTGGAAGAATACATATTAAATAATAATGGGAGACGATTTATAGGTGAATTGGTTGCTGAATTTGTTTTAGAGAAGTTTATTGAGAAAAGTTCACATTGTCGCGTAGAATGTGTAGGAACACGGAAATGGAATTTACTTAGTAATTCTTGACAGTCAATTATATTTCTAATAATTTTAAAGAAAAAAGAAATATCAAGATAGATCCGTCTTTTCTCAAGTGACATTAAATTTGATTTATAATTAGAAAATTTGTTTACCATATAATTATCGAATTTTGATTGTATTCTTTCAATTCTATCAATGTAAATATTATACTGAGGTGACCAACAAACCGTGGCAAATTCAAGCTGACTCCTAACGAAAGAAAAATATAAAGTTTATACGCCTATTTAGGCGTTGGGGACCTATTATTTTATTTTATTTTATTTCATTTTTCATGATAAGAGAACGTTAAGGGAAATCGGTTAAAATCGGTATTAAATATTTTCAATTGGTTCTGGTTCTTGAACAAAAAAAAACAAAATGTTATTCCGGTTTCCGTTCTTAAAAAAAAAAAACTGGTAATCCGTTATTTTCTTTTCGTTTTCGGTATGTTTTCATTCTTGATAAAAATAGAATCAAAGAGTCGGGAGTCGATAGTTTTTCCGACTCTCCACCCCAGCTTCCGACTCCTCCAAAAAGTTTCGACTCCTCGGCTCCCGACTCACAACTCCGACTCCCCATATGTAGTCAGAACTGGCGGTTGCCATGAACCTCTAGCTCGATGGGGTCCCCGATGCTGGGACTTTTTTTTTTCATCGTTATAATTTTTGGTAGGTCGAGTAAGAATTTCCTGTACCAGGTTATACACACTACACACCTAAGTACAAAATGTTGCGTTTTCATTATCTTTTTTTTTTTTAGTGGGATCCTATAGATTTAATAGAGTTAATCCACCACTGAGAGTGTGATAAAATTGGAATGTAAGTTGTAATATAAGTGTTAATAATTTTAAAATACTTCAGCCTATTTCATTGACATTTTTATAGTTGAATATTAATTGTCAATTATAATAGATCCGTAGCACAAGTGCATGGCATAAGCATAAAGATTTATGAATGGAGTATGTTGTCTATTTATCATAAACAGCTGTTCGTACTATAAGTATAACAGTGATGCACCATTTATTCGCCTTAAGCATATGCGAGACGTTTATGTTATGATCCTATTGTAAACGAGGCTTAAGAAGTATTAACGAAATTCTACAGTCTGTCTCCGAACTTATTGAATACACTGAATATAATAGCTATTTTTATGTAAATTAAAATTACTTTGATCGTTTTCTTTTCGGCCACAGAAGAACGACGTGATTCTGACTTGGTTTCTTCCTGAACCTGAAGTGCAGCTGTGATCTTTTCGCCATCAACAACCTGTGGACAACAAAGTAAATTAATTATTTACTGTCAAGCCAATAATAGTAAAACGTAACTAAAAAGTGATTGAGAAATACATACCCTTTCTTCGGTCTTGATGATAGAACTACGACGAGATTCCGTCTTGATTTCCTCTACCTGAAAGTTAAAATTACGTGAATTGTAATATTAATATTATTAATACACTAATATTATTAACACTAATATTATTATAAAGTGAAAAAAATAATACCTTAGATACTCTGCGTACTTTTTCCTCAGATTTGCCATTAACCTGTAAATACAAATAAGATTTTCAATAAATATCAGTATTAATGTTTACTGAATGGGAAAGAGTTCCATTCAAGTCTGTTCATCAAATGAATTGAAACTGCGAGTTGAAACATGTTTAACTTTTGCAATAAACCCATAGTGAAAACATGTTGGCAACTAGATAGTCAGAAGAAAAATCTGGGAAAGCAATTATGAATGTTTACGGAACTCAAAATATAATGAATATAGAATAAAGATGCTAATCGATTTTCATTCAGTCATAACAAATTTTTTCCATTGTTTGGATCTTCCAATCTTACATAGTTCACGTACGAGATTATTTGAGGCAACTTGCGCTCCCTTGCGACTAATTCAGTTAATGTATTCTTTTCTCCATTTTTTTTTACGTATATTTTGTTCTAATTCTATGCTAAAATTAAAGCCACTTGGAGAAAAGCTCTGTATAATAGTACATTCAGCATTTTGAATCAACTGAAATGCATTCGTTTCAATATAAACGCGTAAACAAATAACTGACTACCAGTTAATTGAATTCAACTGACCTGACCAAGTCACTTGGATTGTGTAAACCCGCCTTACTTCTGTCCCGTTTCCGCAAAACTGAGTTGCGTTTTCGGTCGCGACTACAATAAGAGGTCTTCGTTTAATATGCCAGAATCAGAACTAGGCAAGCAACCAAATAAAAGTAGTTAATTACCAACTACTAACTACTTTCCGGAAAAGTAACTAATGTAGCTATTCTAAAGAAGATATGTTAATTTATATGGCGGTGTTAGACCCTATCTTATAACACGCATATCTAGCCAGTTTTGTTATGCTACATCGGTGTAAGAATGTACTGAATAAGGTTAAAAGTTACTAAGTAGGTAAGCTACTGTCTATAAAAAGTAGTTAGAAAACCAATAATTACTTTGTAGTTGTATTCATTTAACAAATTACTTTTTTAAATACTTTAAATAAAATATAAATTTGAAATGAATCACTAAAAGGTCTGATTCGCCACTGGATACAAGGGTATTTGTTATATTGTTTTATTTCTTTAATATATAATTATTGTAATTTATTTTTTTAAGTTTTAAATTATTTATTTTTTAATGCATAAGAACATTCTCTAATCTATCATTGTGTTCTTTTTGTGTTTTCCCCCAGATTAATATATCATCTATTAGTTCCATACAACCCTAATAACCCTAGTAACCATTCAATAATTTTTTTAACAGTTCGGTGAAAAATTTCCGAAACTAAGCTGTTACCAAATGGTTTAATATTTCTTTATTTTTTTCTCCAACAACTAATTTAAAAATTATTTTAGGATCGGTAATAATAAAAACTTTTAACCAACGTAATTTTATGTTAGGTGTAGTCACTGAAGCAAAATAAAATCATGTCATAAATACAGAAAACGATAATTACTGGCCCGATAACAAAATCCTGCTCGTAGATAGAAATTGTTCTTTATTTTTTCTGTAGTGTAATATCGTCGGGTTACTATAAAAACAAAAATTTTTTTATTTTTGAGTTAAGTTAAGACAATTTCCTGCACATGCACAGCAAAAAATATATAAATGCAAAAGTTCATTCTCAGTTTGGTTAAAATTTTAATGTTAAAATTTTTATTCAAAAAAGTAAAAAGTTCACTACTTTTAACCAAATCACCGAATAAATCTTTGTTTATTCAGATAGTGAAATATTACTTTTTCTGTGTTAAAATTAACACTATTTATTTTCTAACACTATAATTTAATCAGTCTGTAAGTGTAAACTTTGCACTAAATTTAACCAAGAAAGAAGTGTAAATAATTAACACAAAAAGCGAGGGACTTCATGGTACACTAAAAGTTCATTTTTTAGTGTACCATGAAGTCCCTTCAACAGTACTTTTTTAGAGTGTAATTGTGTGCAATATGTTCTAACAAGTTTACTGCGAGCTCAAACGATCAGGGACATGCGCATAGCCACACAATTTTTATTTTCCAGCATTTTTTTTTTCCTTATTAAGCCTTTTCAAACCTTAAAATGCTAATTACTCGAAACTACATTTTGGAAGTTATCTGGTTTTTGCAGTAACCCGGCGATATATATGTCGTGCACATTGTCCTCGCCGAAGTTCCCGAAAGAAACGCAACAAAGGGGCCCAAAATACTATTAACTGAGTATAGCTGAATACATACACAAAGTGTGTAGTTAAATCGGGTCTAGGGCCCAGACCTTTAAACACTATTACATGAATTATTAATACGTATTACAATTACCGACAAAGAAGTTAAGGAAATTATGCAACTTAATCGCAAATAATAAAATTGGATAGTGAAATGTAAAAAAAAGGAATCTAGTGCCGGGCCCTGCAGAATGTCCGAGCCCAAGTAGTAGGAAGCCGGTACTTCCTCCGTCTCGTGATGTCCCTGATGTTAACACTCAAAAGTTGACAATTATAATTTTGTTCGTTTGATTATTTAAAACCACGCTATGGAAATTAATAACTATATTTTATAGTTTTATATCGAACTGCATCTATGAAAACAATGGATTAAATCTTTTCTGGCATATTCTAGTCAAACTAAATTGAATACAAACAAATACAGTTTTTCTGTGTTACAATCAACTTGCCCCAATTATAATAAAATCCATTAAATAAAACGATCCATATTTCAAAAGTAAATCCATACTTCAAATAGTGTGATTTTTGCATGATATTTTTTAAATTAATTATTCGTACTGTTCGAGTTATTACTTTATTTATTTTGCTTGTGACTATCGGAATCTCCTGTAATTTGTTAAACTTGAATTTTAAATAACTGACCTTTTGTTCTATTTTCTTGACATCTTCTTCTTTCTTTTTGGCTATCTGTTTTTCTTCTTTGCGTTCCTAAACAAACAATTTTATTAGAAATTTAAATTTTAAAACAAATTTTAGCATCTACAAATCCAAAGAAATTCAATTCTGTGTTATGTAAAATGATATTTGTAGCATTCAGTGGCTTATACAGGACTCATGGTGGAGGGGCACTTATGATGCATATTGGTAGCTCGGCCCGCAACATAATATTTTGTGACTCGTCAAGCAGGGGCGGATCAAGTTTGCATGGGCTTGCATCAAGTTGTATTTTGTTTACTAGTAAAAAGGGACCATATTCTGGGTACGAGTATAATACGTACGGGTATTTGAGGTACGATTATTTTAAAATTATTACTTTTTTATTTCACTAGAATTTAAAGGGAGCACGCCACAAATACGCCACTGGTAGTATATACTATATAAACAAGCTCTATGACTATAATGTAAAATTATGTTAGTATTTGGCTGGTTGAAGTTTTGTTTTAGTAATATTGTAAAAACATTTTCTATTTTGTTATCAAGCATAGGCTTGTAAAAATATTTTAAGCAAAATATATAACAAATTAAACTTGTTTATTGCAAAATATTAATGATGCTGTAATTCGGCTGAATAAAGAAAAGTCTGACAAAGTAATGTGTATGGAAAATGATGAAAATGGTTTCGTATGCGTACGTATTAGAAAGTATGTTTTTTTTTAGTCAGACTAATCTTTGGATGACCGAATTGTGTGATCATTATCAAATTACCTCCTTCTTTTCTTCTTGTTTTTTCTCTACTTCTTGTTTCTGTAAAATGTACATTAATAGTAAAGTATGTGCAACAAAATTACGAATGTAAAATATTGATTGTATTGTATAAATTGTAATTGTATTGTACCTTTGGTATGATTTCATCGTCACGTTTAGTAACACGTTTAGTTTCGATAATTTCCTATAAAATGTAATTATGTAATGAATGTAATATAAGTAAGTGTAACAAATGTATGTATACCTCTTGCGAGTCAATTTCTTCACTACTAGTGTAATCATTTTCAGGAGATGGGCTCTTTTCTTTCTCTTCCTTTTTAGTTTTAGATTTAGGCTTAAATGTATGTATTGATTAGTAAATGATATGTAGAAAGTGTAAATATGATACAGAAATACAGTACAATGTAAAAAAAAATCACAAAAATATCCAAAAATATTTTATATAAATATAAAAAATCTTAAAAAAAATAGCAATTGAAAAGTGATATACCTTTTCTTCTTCTTTCTTTTTTTTCTCTTCAACCTTCTTTTCTGTTACTTTGAGTTCAGCTGTTGATTCATCAGATCCAAACTCGTTCTTGAATACAACTTTATAGGTTGCAGAATGAGTGATCTTGGTAGTGGTTATGTTGAGTGTTGCAATAGATCCATCGAAAGAAGTTCTGCATTCTGATGACTCAGTCAATACAGTACTATTTTTGTACCAAGTTACGTTGCATGTTTTCATAACAGTGACTAAGGAGCAGGACATCGAAGTCGACTTGCCCTCTTCAATGATCTAAAATATGTCATTATAAATTTAACGTTATTCTGATTTAATTTTGAATGGTGAATCAAATCACTTACGATATTGATAAGGCGGTTTTTGATTTTAGGTGCCTCTCCTTTTGGTTTTTCTGGTTCTGGTTCTGGAATTTCAGTGATTTCCACAGTTTGAGAAGTGGCTTCACCTTTCTCGTTCTTAGCAACCAGTTTGTAGGAACCTTTGTCTGTTTGTGTGCATTCATTGATTTCAAGTTTAATAGCAAATTCGCCCTTAAATAAATATTAAGTTTATGATTTTGATATGTTGCTAGTAATTTAGATGACTTACATCTTTGACTTGTTCGACCAATACTCTGTGCCTACTGTCCTTACGAACAGCAGAACTGTCTTTAAACCATGTGCAATCTGGTTCAAATTTACTGAGAACTTTGCATTCAACGATAACTGTGCGTTTCTTAATAATTTTAACTACTTTTGGTTTTTCTTTGATGACAGGTATAACTGTTAGAGAAAATTTAAATGTTACTATTGCGAGCATTACTATTAACGTGCTGTATACATACTTTCAATGTTAAGAGTTAGGTTTGCGTTCAACTCGCCAAGATCATTTTTAATGTTACATTTGTACAATCCGGAATCTTCTGCTCCGGGATCGTTCAACTCTAATCTAATGTAATACACATGCTCCTCTTTCTTCTCAACAGTGATTTTAATTTTGCTGGACTCTTTAATTACCTTTCCTTCGCAATACCAACAGATTATTGGTTTGGGATTTGCCCGGACCTAGATGCAACAAGGCAGATTAGTATGGGGAATTGGGCGGCGTATGTATGTATCAAACCTTGCAATCCATAATGACAAGTTTTCCATTATTTTGGGAGGTGATTCGGGGCTTCTCAACAAAGGACGGACCCTCACCCTCGGCTTCGGGTTCCGCCTCAATATTAAGATTCAAATTAGCATTACTTTCCCCGAATTCGTTTTTAACGTGACACCTGTAAGTACCACCATCTGATCCGACAGGATCCTAAAAACAATTAGTAATAAGTTAGTTAGTTCAAGTGAAGCGCGGGTTATATAGACCTTAATTTCAAGACTCATTTCATATATGTCTTCTTCTTTGTTAAGAACAATCATTTTAATTTTGGCCGATTCTTTGACAATGTTAGTTCCTCTGTACCATGTAACGACTGGTTTTGGATTTGCTTTGCATTTGCATTTCATTGTGATGAGAGTTCCAGATTCGTTTGGTATGATTTTGGGTTTTTCAACAAACGAGGGGGCAAACCCAGTACCACTGTCTCCACCTAGAATTTGTAAATTCTTGAATGAGAAATCATATACAGTGAATGGTAGCGAGTATGTATTATTGAGTACAGAACATGGAATGAGAGTGGAGGAGAAGTGCTGTAGGTATTCCATCAAAAACTCGCGGCCAGATTCGCGGAACTCGCGTTCCCAAAACAACATGCTATGCTAAATGCTGCAACAGTGCTAAAAATATAGTCAGTTAAGTTCAGTTCAGTTCAGAAACATCTCAAATTTCATGTGTAAATGTTACCATATAGCAATATCATAATACAGTTATAAATATATCATATTTTAAATAATAATTCAATATATAATACATGTACATGTAAGTATGCACACATACAAATATACATATGTACCTGCATGTATATTCATATATGTATGTTGTATATCGTATGTTGTAAGTTAAAAAGGACCCTGCGTTAAGCAGCGTCATACCTTGGAAGTTGAGCGATATGTTAGCATTACTCTCGCCAAAGTTATTGAAGGCGTTGCATCTGTAGTTGCCGCCGTCCTCGCGAGTCGGATTCGCTATTTCTAACGTCAGTAGGTACGTGTCCTTTCCTGTAGTTTTACGTGACATTTTCACACGGTTACTATCTACGATAGACTTGCTGCCTTGAAACCACGTTATATCTGGCACGGGGTGCGCTTCCAGAATGCACTCCATTACTAACACATCTCCATTCTGCCGGATCGTTGGTTTTTTGGGAAACCGCGGTGGTTTTCCATCCGGAATTCTTAAATAATATTTATTTATACAAGTATTTGCATTAATACAAAAGAGTGTTTCTTTAATAAGACATACTTTGGTTTATCACTACCCTCAAAATTAAGATTGATAGTAGCTACTCCTTCACCGTATTTGTTCTTAGTGACCGCTCGATATGTTCCCTGATCAGTGGTTTCAACGTTCAATATTTCTAGTTTCGCTATAAAGTATAGTTTCTGATCTACTTCTAATGATATTTTGTACCGGCCATCTTCTTCGATCACTTTATTCCCATGATACCTGGTTGATCGTAGAGAGACAGAGAAGAAGATAGATAAATAAATAGTGAGAATTCACAACAGCAGAACTAGAGAACTTACCACACTAGAGAAGGTTTTGGATCACCGACACATCTACATTCGAAAGTAATTTTTCCACCGTCATCACTCTGCCGAATGACAGGGCGCTCAGTAAAAGTAGGTTTGATGCCATTTTCAGGTACCGGAGCCTCATCGCCTATATTCAAAAACTCACCTATTTCACCAAATACGACCACGGCGGTGGAATACATTATCCAATTCAACACACAACACGCTCACTTAATACAATTACATTTACAAATATCTGATACTGATACATGTGTTCATAATTGAGCTGAACTTGTCATATGTCACACCTGTATGTATAGCCGAACGTTATGTCACCATGGAGGTGGCCTGCGCTGTGATGCACAACAAATGCGCCATTATCGCATTATCAAGCATCGCAGCGAAGAGCACCGCTAAGATGAAATATGTACGCTTTTTTACATATACACAGGAAAGAATTTAATTGTGTCCAAAGTACTGTCAGGCCAAGAAAGATTGCACCGAATGGCTAAGGTTTTTAGGCCATAGCTCAATATTTAATTTTTCTTCTTATATAATATAGGGTATTTAGTAATATGATAAATATCTTGATACTTAGATAAAAAAAAAACAAATAATGAAAATTTTTAACAGATTTAAAAAATTGTAAACAACCTGTGTATTAAAAGTTAGTAAAAATACCAAAATAAAAAATTATTTCAAATCGGCACAAACTTTCCAGCCAATCACAGACCATCCAGTGTTAAATTTGCAAAATAAAAAATATAATTTA
This sequence comes from Liopterus haemorrhoidalis, assembly GCA_963971575.1. Lineage (NCBI taxonomy): Eukaryota > Metazoa > Arthropoda > Insecta > Coleoptera > Dytiscidae > Liopterus > Liopterus haemorrhoidalis. The sequence goes on along the minus strand of OZ020614.1, from coordinate 40,415,833 downwards.
CATTTTTTTATATGTAGATGTGAGTGTAGAACTTTGGAAGGACTGTTCAAATTTACAGTTAATGATTGTTTGAAATATCTTGTCTTTTTTCTAAAATAAAATAACACTGCATATATGTATAAATGTTACATACATACAAACAAACATACATATTATATACATATGCCAATTGTCAAAGAGAAAAATCAGACAAAGAGGACTAGAGATGGAACATTATCCTTTTGTTTGATTTCCAACGTTGACACAATGTTGGGCGTATTCACTAAAAATTAACACTCGAGACAATTCCAACGGAAACTAACTTAGCTTGGTTAGTTTTGTCTCGTGTGTAAATAGGTCATGAATCTGGGAGTATATGTATATTAATTATAACTAAGAATCCTGAGAGAAACTCCTTAACAAATGGAACCTGTAGAACATGACATGAAATAGCAAAATAGAAAGAAAATGGTAGATGATAACCCACGGCTTCAAGTCAATGATCTAAAAACTGTTACTCACATTGATATAACTATATTATGGATATATTAAATAAACAACTATTTATAAAGAAAAACGAAACCAAGTAATTTTATTCTTAGCAAAAACACAATTATGCATCACGCATCCAACAAGCATTCAATGTATTATCACATTAAATGTGTTATCAAATTTGGAAAAATGGTTTTAAAACACTAAAAAGCTTGATATTTTATTACATTAGTTCCATTATATATTTATATACGCAGTCACAATAACGATTTACTCCAGTATCCATCAGGACACAGACTCAGGTAGGTAAAGAAAGGAGTAAATGCAAAATGTTAAATCCCTTACAAACACAAGTCCCGAGGATTAACTCCCAGTGCAGAAATTAGCATCTGACCAGCGACTGACCACAGGCAATAACCGTAACTTATTAACAGTTAGAAGTTGTCTAATTGCGAATTTCTGCCTGAGCCGTTTACACCGCTAAAACGTCATTTTGTAATAGCTAATGGGGTTCTCTAGGAGTCAATGAGGATTTATTGCAGTATCTTTAGGAACTATGTTTGTACAAGTACGTTAGTATTCACAAACACTAAAAATACTGGAGTGAATCTATACCGTGTATGCAGTGAGAACAATATTGATCATATAAACGTGGGTTAAAAGATAATTTTGAAAAAATCGGGCTATAGTGTGAGGAAAACCGCATGTTTAAAGTTCCATTTTGGAAAAAATTGCGGTATGGCTGTGAGCGTTTTTTACAATCAATATTGATCACCCACTATACATAATGGAAATAACGTAAAGCCTTAGTTACATTAGAACAATGTTCTAGAGAGATTTCAACGATGGATTAAAGTTCTATGTTATGAAAACACGTGAGTATCCCAAAATTATCTAGACAAACCTGTTAAGACTGGTACAATAAGAACTGCTTACATCATCGATTCAAAATAAGGGCTATAAAAATATCGCCCTCTTGCAAGTACTTCTTAAGTGCTACTTCGAATTGTGACTATCGCTGATAATAAACATATTTTTAAAAATTTTTTGAAACATATTTATTTATTTTGTTCTTAATAACCTCTCTAAAACATTGCTTAGTTAACGTAGATAAAGCTTAACTCGTGTAAGGTGTGTGGAGCTGGCAAAAATGTGTATATTATTTTCTTTGTTTACTAGCAAAATTAAAAGTCAGCGGCAGATTTAAGATAACCTGCTTGCAGTTAGGTGAGATAACAAATAATAATAAAATAGAACTGGAAATAATTTTTTTTATTTTAATTCCTCTCTATTTTTAGAACAGAAAGTAAAAACTGATGTGGAGTGTGTTATTTCAGGGCTTCGTAGATATAAGTGACAAAAGTTAATCGAAGTAAGTACTTAGCTTTTATTTAATACCTTACATGAAATTTAAAATATATCGTTTCAAAACTTCGATCTTTCGAAAAAAATCTCCAAAACTACTTTTTGTTTCTTAATTTACGCTTAAAACGCCTTCATTTGAGCCCCACAATACATATTTTTAAATTAAATTTTTTTAAAGTTCCAAAATTTATTTTCGAAATAAATAAGTCGCATTAAAAAAAGAGTTTTTAATCACTTCTTGTTCTGCAATCTATGTTCCAAGAGCTTTCATTTAACACCCCAATTGGAATTAAAATTAAAAAAAAATCGAAATACGTAAATATTTTTCGAGTGATATGTTTTTTATAAGTCTCAGTACTTTTCATATATGGGGTTCAAAGTAATGTATATGCATTCCAAATGTGAACTCATCAGTTGTATGGCTATTTCAAACGAACAGACAGACAGACATAAATATGAGTGAGTATAAGTATTTCTTGGTTATACATACGAAGCCCTAAAAATGTCGGAAAATCGGAGAAATAATCAGTTCCTATCCCGACATACATAAATTTTTGGTTTGAATGAACAGTCGTTGATATTAATGATGATGCATAGAAAAAATACACATTTTTTAATCTTATATATTCAAAATTTTGAAAAAAACTTTACTATTTTAATTATTGGTTTATTATGACAGCACAAAACATGTTTACAAAATATTCAAAATTTTTAATATGTAAGATGTCTAGGCATACATTAGCTATGCACTTTAGTATATGATAGTCAAATATGATATTGCGTTATACAACAAATTTAAGCATAAAAAAATAATTATTCTATCATATACTAACGCATATATACATTATATGAGAGTGTTTGTGTATATGTATGTATACTTTATATAAAATACTTGGTTATATGTTTTATACTAAATATTTTGACTAATGGATAAAGTACTGAAAGCAATATGTTATTAATGGCTCAAAAGCATCAAATATATAGACAAAATATGATTTAGTAAACCACACAAATAATCTTGAGCATCTATAAGCTTCTATTCAGGTTAATTCCAAGTTATTCACCTAATATTCGCACTGAATTTCTTTATTTATTTCTACAAAGTAATTTTTATAAAAATTCACTCAATATAATTTATTAATAAAAAGTAGCGATTAAATGATCACAAAATTAATATTAATTTTGATTAAGGCGCAAAATGTTATATAGGTAAATAACGTTTGTCACACCTAATTCGCCTCCCTGTGTACGTTGCTCTACGACAGGGGTCAATTAATTTTTACATTCTACTTTACCAGTAATTTTTTATGGTTCTTCTACCCTCCCAAAAATTGAGACTTGGGCTCCAGAGTGGATAAAGAAATCGGCCAAACCATTGGCGTACGACCAAAAATCATTACACGTTCAACCGGTTAATTGCGTTCGACGTTATTGACATCCTAGCTGTATGGCTACAGTGTATGCTATACCCCTATTAATATATCTACTAAAATTTTCACAAACCAGTTTTAGAAGTGCAAAATATAAAACACATTTAATATAGTTAAACAAATTTAAACTTAAATATCCAAAATAGATATATGTTTATTTCAATTAATATTGTGCTCATCTACGATATAATTTTGCAGTTAATAGGGAAATAAAATTGGTTATATGAAATAACCAAATTATTCATAAGCGAAAATTTTTGCTAGACCAGTGGTGTCCAACCAATCTACAACTCTATAACACACAGTCTAACTACAGTCTATAACAAAACCCTCGTAATTTTACTATAAATGTATATCAGAAGCCCAAAAATGGTCCAAGCTCGAACATTTCGATCCCGTAAATGCGACAATAGATTTCTAGTATAGTTTCATACGTTTATTCTAATGTAAATGAACAGTAGGTTTTCAACGCCTAGGTGTCGCATAAGTGTAGAGAAGGTAAATTCTCCGTTTCTAGAACTTTCGGAATATATGTAGGTATATATGAAAGCCCGGTGGTTGATTTGACTTTTTAACCTCTCCTATTATCCCTGTATAAACATTCCTGTATGCTACTCATTTTAAGTATTAAATACTTGAGACTGATTGCAATAAATTTAAAAGTTTTGTCGGGATTTGAACCCGCATTTGAAACCACGGTAGCTCACGTAAATTAATAATGCTATTCTGATTTTTCTACCGCCTTCTATGATTTGAACTGTAACTTGAACAATTTTTATTTCTATTAAAATACTTAGCAAATCTAAGATTTTTTTGTATTTTTTTAAAAATTTACTTGATACATAATAATAATTGCATAGTTAACGTTGAAATCATAAAATATAAATTTTGCATAACACGTGTCCAACATTGCACCCTAGAAACTTAGTAAATAATTGATTTCTAATTAAGGAAATTGATTCGAAATCGAAACATTAAGCTGACCCATTACAGACCTGATTCTCAAGGTAAAATGCTCGTATATACGACTAAAGTGAATGAGAACTTATCGTCATAAAAAAAAAGCTCCAAATGAATTAAGAAACCATCCCGAGAAAAATTAAAAAGAACCAAACGTCTTAAACGCTCAATGTATTTTTGAAATATTAACTGTAATTATAGAGAAATGATTGTTATGAAAATAGGCTGTAATAGAGGGTAAGAGATGTGACCGGGAAAACTTAACTTTTGTTAAGTTTAAATATTTGTGTTATATTTTTATGTACCTACACACTCAATTCTTAGCTTACATAGACTTTTTTTACACGTTTTTGATTTAACGCAGTCAAAAATAAATCTCCATTATAGGGAATTCCCTGTTAAGTTCCCGTGTTAAGCTGCCTTTTAATGTAAAAATTTTCTTTAATCGGATCCTTCAAGAGGATATATGTCGTGTAAAAATAGAATTAGGTGTTAATTATACTTCATAAATTGACTACGAATGAAAATTATATAATAAATATATGCACCCCCCCCCCCCCAAATTAGTTGAGACCATATGGATTCTAAACTGCCAATTCGACTATTGACATAAAATGGTCGAATACCACTGAACTAGAAAATTATATTTTAATCAGAACATAGTAAATTACTGAGAAAACTAGTAAGAAAATGTCGAAGATTTTTTATGGATATATGCAGTGGCGTCGCGAAGGGATACGGCCTGCACCGGGTTGACGCCTAGTATAATAAACATTTTATAAAAATGTTATATTGGTTGTTTAAATTAAATAATAATTGTTAATTTGTCAAAATTAACCATTTATGTATCTTTGCTTTGTTGGTCTCTTCGACATTTCTTAAACACAGATATCTTTATGTGTTAAAATAATATTTCGAAACCCTTTATTTACTAACCGTTAATAACCGGTCTAGTGGATATCTTCCGATAGAGTCACATAGCATCCCGATACTGTTCTAGAACGTTGATACTTTTAGCTGATACGAAACTCAGTAGTTATTATTATAAAAAAATAACATTAAAAAAAAATTGTTGCTACAATTTTCATTTACATGCATTTGTCTCAATCCGAAATATAACATTTTGTTTTCATTTTATATAATTTTTGTCTTGTAAATTTTTTTTGTAAAAAAAAAAAATAATGATAATAAAATTATTACTAAAATTACTGTCAAAAGAACAACGAATACATATAAACTAAATATGATATAATATTTTGATTAAAATATATGTTTTGCATTTTTTGGAGAAAGGGATGACATCATAAATTACCGTACCGGGTAACACCACCGCTAGCGACGCCTCTGGATATATATTATATCGTAAAAACTGTAATCGTATATTATGGAATAAAATGTCGTTAAATGAAACTTCAGATTTATTATATTAAGTTCGGTTAAGTTTTCTGTTTTTCTAAACTACAATTATGGTTTAAAACCATAGAAAAGTTTGGACTTAACCAAAATCAAAAATTATAATAGGTTAATGTACAGGCAAGGAAAGTTTTTTGTTTCATCTCGAACGATGAATAATCAAGAATTTGATAATCTAAAATAATATCCTAATGAATATAATATATTTTGCAACGTTTATATTAAATCTTAAACGTTGATTCGTAAAAGAATTAGGGATAAACTGTCTATTCTTGAGGCATGGTGTCCCAGAACCATAACATGGTAACACTACTAGTATGTCAACTTAGCCGATAAGAAACATGCCCCGACAAAGTTATACCTCACTATAATAACCCCAACAAACAAAATCAAAGTCGTAATAAAATTATTTACCATTTTAGAAAATTATTTTGAGTGAAACTTATAAAATCACTCTGTAATGTTGTAATGTATTGTATTAAAAGCGAGCTCTAATAATACCTTCTCTGAAAGAATAATATTTTTAATAAATAGTTATTCTTTGTTTAAAAGAGAATGTAGAGAAGGATATGGCAGTATTTTTATAACAAAGCAAATATAAAAATAAAAAGAATAAAGATAACTTACTGTCAAAATTTAAGCTAATCGTAGCGTTACTTTCTCCCAGTTCATTTTTTGCGGTTACTTTATATTTTCCAGCATCCTCAACAGTAACATTTTTTATTTCCAACGTCGCAAAATACGAATGGCCATCTTTATCTATTCTTAGCTGTAATTTAATAAATATTTATTACAAGTCTATGTAAATGTGTTAACACTATTTCAATCTAAACTACTTTCAAAGGTGGATTAATGCAATCAGCAATACACTAATGTTAGTATAGTTGCTTAATGTAAAGACAGAAATAACACAAGTATTTATATTCATAAAACATTAAATTTTGTCTAAAAGAACATTTAAAAAACATGAAATAAAGTGAAATTGCGTTAAGGATAATAAAAATTACTTTTATTTATTCTAATTTTGATTTTTTTATTTTCTTGAGTTGAATATCCGTCCACTGCTCAAAAATATTATAGTGGTCAGATCTAAAGAATTTTAGAATTTAATCAAGCAATATTTTATCAAATCTCGTAAATGTAATAGAACTATTAAATTTATTGTAATATTTATATATATTTTAATTTATATATATTTTAATTTATATATATATATATGTATATATATTATAATTTCATTATTTTCTGTTATTTAGTTTTTAATAAATGTTCCTAAGTTGTAATATTTAGTCACGTAACGCAATGCACAAACGACTATCTTAAATTCAGAAATATTTATTTCTAGAAGATGAAGGTTGCATAGCACTAGATTTAATTTTAGTAAAGTAAATATTTGTAAAGGAAAGATAAAATCGTATTTATATTTTATATAAGTATCTATCACAGTATAATTACAGAATTTTAGTAAATTTAGCCTGCAAGTGGCGTAGTGAGTATCAAGTGGTTTTATTTTACGTAAAACTTCATTAGTTCACAATTTTACATATTATTTGTTTAATTTTTTCGATAGAAAATTGAATAAATAATATTTAATAACAAAATTTTAAAAATAAAATGTAATGAAAAACGAAAAATAAATAAATAAGATTAAATGAGACATAATTAAATAGAGGAGCATAAAAAGTCTACAACTTGAATATTTTATAAAATGTATTGTAAAAAAATGTAATATGTAAAAGTACAGTCATGCCTCGGTTAACGATAAGGATACGTTCTGAGAAATGCGTCGTTAAACGCTTTTGTCGTTGTGTGAACGTCATAGAGTGTATTTACGCAAACCTAGATGGTATAACGTATTGCCTACTATAACACCTAAGGCTGTATGGTATAGTCCGGTGCTTCTTAAAGTGGTGGGCCGCGGCCCCCTAGGGGGCCGTGGTGTTCGCACAAGGGAGCCGCGAACTGCCGCAAATATAACACTTAATTATTTTATTATTTAAAAAGGATAAGTAGCTTTAACTTTAATGCTACATAAATATTATTTTTCATTATACATAGATTATTGAATGATCTGAGCGTAAAAAACTATATGTACGTATATATTTTAACTAATCTTGGTTCCAAAAACAAAAATTAGGGGGGCCGTGGGTTATTGATTTGAGTTGCAGGAGAGCCGCGACATCAAAAAGTTTAAGAAGCACTGGTATAGTCTATTGCTCTTAAACTACAAACCTGTACAGCATGTTACTTTAATCAAGCAATTGTAACAATGGTAATAATTATGTATCTAAACATCTAAATATAGAAAATGTAGAGTAAAATGCGGTGTAAAAGATAAAATATGGTTGATAAGCAATTATAATCTTATAGGACCCCCGTCTCAGGACTGTAGTCGAGGGTATACAGTGGCTACCTTTTGCTTTGATTCGAATTAGTAACATATGCCCTATGTTTTTTTAAATTTCAATCTATTAGACGAGGTTATCTGTGACCGTGTACCCTTTAGTTTTTACAATATGTGTACAATATATCCTCTGCTGATTTTGCAACTTCAGCACTGCGTGTACCAAACGTTATGCGGCGCATGGCTATATTTTATAATTATTATCTGTACATAAGCGTCCCACAGTTGTCTCACTGAGCTGTAGTGCTGTTCTCAACCACACTGCTACTATATGGAACATGAATCCCTTCAGTCCAAGTGTTACATTAATATATTCAGATCATTGTAATTTTGTTATAATTAATATACAGGTGAATAAATATTCAAATCAAAATATTTAATTACAATATAAACTATTAATTAGAAAACGCATAGAATATATATAATTTCAAAACATTCAAATCTATATATGTATTTGATCGTTTAAATTGATATTTTGTACTAAACCCCCAAATTCACAAGTGGTGTTAGTATTAGCAATTGTTAAAACATTAAAATCAAACGCTAACACTTTCACGTTCTTTATGCAAGGGATAGCACTATCCAAACAAGTACTTGTGAATTTCAGGTTATTTCGTAATTTTGTGTCTTTAAAAGTATAAGAAGACTCTACCTGTTGTTGATGTAATGGTGTAATTCTTTGAAAGTATAAACAGATTATATTTGTAGGATGTATTGAATGAGAAAAAATAAAATAGTAAAAAATCATGTGATAATTCTATAAATTTAATGGAATGTAGACTATGTAAAGTGGTAAACCCTTTAATCTTTCTTCCTGTTCATATGAATAATTTGTATATGTTGCTATAGCAACACCTTTTTATTGAGCAATTGTATAAAAAAATTTATAAAAATATATTTTTATATCTATTCTTCAGGTACAAAGACCAAAATTAAATGAAACAAAGTAAAAATGAAGGGTTGCGAAACTTTAGACACTTGTTTTTAATTGATTACCATAGCAATTAAAATAGTCTTGCCAACGGAGTGGCCGTGCGCATTAAGTCGTGCGATTTGTACGGGTGGAATATACAGTCTGACTGTCCGGTCGGTGGTTCGAGCCTCCTTCGTTGGTGATATTATTCGGGCGAGAATACTATGTTTACATTACTCCCATTTTCACAATCATTCACCCCTCATCCAGGTGTAGGAGCTCGCCCCTGGCATCGGCGATTAGCCTCGTTGCAGAAATAGGCCGATGTAAAATAAAAAAAAAAATAATAAAATAGTCTTAAAGTCGCTCAAAATTGTAGAATATCTTGTAGAAAATTTACAGAAATTTTATAAATGTTTAAAATTATATTATACGTTTATTTTGTTTCAGAACTGCTATATAATTTAAGATTAACCATATATTTATATATATATTCATCTTTTGTAGTACTATTTTTTTTTTCTGCAAATATGCCCATTAATAAAATTTAAATCACGACAAGTCAATATTTGGCAAAAAAAAAAAACAATAATATTATGTCAACGATAGTAAATAATAAGTTTATTACTTAAACAAATCAATTAAATCTTTGAACACAATGGTTTGAAAATTTTATTGATTGTACGTGCTCGTTCCTATAAATAAAAACGGCTAGGTTAATAAACTCTTAACATACAGATCTTTCGATCAAAAAATAAAATATAATAATTCAAGATAAAATAATTAATTATGTAAATGTTTGTTTTGTCTAAGTATTAGTAATAGTTTAATTTTAAGTTATATGTCTCAGATTTCATTCATGCCAAATTGCAACAATGTTGTAATAGTCTTATTTTATTACAGATGTCCTATTTTAACAACATGTTCTAGATTTAAAATGGGCGCGCCTCCCAATTCCTGATTTATCAAACAATTTTAAATAAAATACTGTAATTTTTAGCTTTAGATATGAAGAATTTTTCAGAAAAGCTCGATATTTGTCAAATTCCATGTATAGTGCGTTCGAAGGTGAGTTTGCAGTATAGCTCTTATGGCAAATGGGAGCGGTGTTGCCAAATGTTGTAAAAGTGTCAAATGTGTCAATTATAATAATATGAAAAACTCGTATTATTTACAAAAATCAACTCTTATAAAACTCAAAATAACACTCAACAAAAACAAATGGCCATTTGTAGAATACTGCGTCTTCACAGATCAGCGTGTTTTAGAGCTGGCAACGTCGACTAGCAAGAAAAGGATAGCGTCATTCTGTAAACCCATTAGAGAGTATGAAAAAGAACTACTCCATATGCCCTGTACTGCATACTCACCTTCGAACGCACTATAGCTAGCATTTTAAAGGCTATGTCTGTACACAGCTGGGAAACCACGACCGCCCAGTGTGCAAATAAAAAGAAAATGCCTTTTTTTAAATCTACATAGTGAATGGATAGTAAATATTAAACTACTTGTGATTAACTGTAATCTCTTGATTTTGATAGTGTGCTACAACTTGAAAACATTGAGAACCAATGGCCTACAGAACAATTTGTTTTTATATTATCTTTATTTCCAAATATTTAATCTACTTTACATGAATATCTACTTAATTTGTTAAAAATCATAAATACGGTGGCATGAAACTATTTATTAAAATTTGGGAAGAACACTATTATTTTAAATGATATTTATTTCTTAAAGTGAACTTAAATATGAACTTAAGTATGAATTAAATGATATTTAATTTGTTTTTTTTATGAATAAACGTCAATTTTAATAATATAACTTCTTGTAGGCATAAGTTCTTAAATTTGGCGCTGATTCCCTGAAATGTTGCATTTTAAACAGTTTAACAATGTTTATTATACTACTTGCGTTTTTGAAATATTTTCCTATGCTGTACACTTGCGTTTTACAGTTTATAATTTCTTTAAATGTTTGTAATAGGGCAAAATTGAATAACAGCCTACCTTGTGGCGCGGGGAGTCCTTAACAGGAGTAGTATTATGGAACCAGTTAACCATTGGTACTGGATCAGCTTGAATTCGGCACTCAAACAACAATCTCTTGCCATCATCCTCTTGTCTGATAGCAGGTTTCTTTGCAAAAGTTGGAGCAATACCATCGATTTGCCTGCACCAAACATATTCATTAATACGTCATGCACCAAATATCAAATATCCAACACGTTAATGAAAAACGCTTGTTAAACAAACAGGTGCAAAAAAGAAATAATTATAAAAAGCACACTTCTTTGGAAAATAGTCTGAACGTCCCTATATTTCATAATAAGGTACAAACAGGTACAGGTGGTATCCTTATATGTTGCATCTAGAAGAGCATCATTTTTTAGATACATGTACTTATCCCTCAAACGCTAGGGAAAATGTTGCCTTTGTTATCTAAATTTAGTTATGTTAGTGTGTGAGTTAATAAATAAAATAAACAAAATTAAAATAAGAAATAAAAATAAAATAATATTAAATTATTCCAAACACGTGAGTGGGGTTATATACCATTTAGTAAATAATTGCAGTGTAAAGAGGCCTGTTTAATAATTTAAATATTTTCTGGGTATTTATTTCCCCCCTCAATTGAGAACATGGCCTCCATGATGATAAAATTTTGGACAGCGGTATAGTACCCACTCACACACCCACACACGCATATTTAAACTTAAACTTACTTCTCTCTGGGCTCATCCATTGCTGTAAAGATATTTTTAATAAAAAATGTTTTCATTGTATTACAGTTTTACAGTAAAATAAAATATGTTACTTACGGCTGAAGTTCAAGTTGATGGAAGCAGAAACTTCACCCATCTTATTCTTTGCCTTAACTTTGTAAAGACCTGCATCTGTCTCGATAACATCATCCAGCTCTAATTGCACTAAGAACTTGTTGGTTCCAATAGATTGTATTTTAAAGGTAGTTCGATTGTCCTCTGATAGCAATACGTCGCTCCTGAACCATTGGATATCCGGTTTCGGAGCGGCCAGCAACTGACATTCGAAGACGAGGCGATTGCCATCATCTTCTTGTCGTAATGATGGTTTTTGTGTAAAACTGGGAGCGAAATCCTCTGCCACCCCCATATTGACTGTTTATTTTTTCACGTGAACATTAATTAGGCTCTGGAAATTTCGCAAAAAACACATCAGTATTAGATTTATGTTGATATATTACTTGTTTATTATCATTTCAAGAAACTCGCTCGTAAATATGTCATTTAAATTTAACTCTCAAGAGATAATTTAGATTTTAAGAACACGCATTTATAAAATAAATATAAATGTTTATGACTAAACTTAGCAATGGATGATTTCAAAATGAATACAATTCTATAAAAATAGAACTGTACTGTGATATGTACAGGTGGTGAACTACTTATAACTATTCCAGAACAATAAATCATCTCTGCTCAAAATAGCAATCTTTATAGCGACTCTTATTAATTATAAATAAATGGTCATGGTAACTTTAACATATCACCTTATCTATTTTATCATATTTATTAATATAAATATTTTAAATTAATAGATTATTATAAAGTAATTTTATTGGTCTAATAAGCTTTCAAAGGGATTATTTTTGCAGAAAAATATTACTTTGGTTGTTTAGAGCATGTATAAACCACGTGGAATAATTTATCTTTAAAAATTTACGCTAGTTTGCATTATTATACACTAAAAAGCGCTCTAGAAAGAATATAATGCTTCACTATCCTCGAGGAATTTTAAAATTGTGCTAAAAGCAATTACTAAAATTACATGCTAAAAATATCTTGCAGAAACAAATTGCAAACGAAATCTCTAGAAAATGCTTCAAATTAGGCTAGGTCAATTTTCATTTAAAAATATCATATATGAGCCGGTCTTATATAGCCGGTCTTAAATCTTACGGTCTAAAAATTTTCGGTGTTTTGTCTTTCGGTCGGCGTCGGTGAACGTCTCGAGTAAACCGTTCTCCGAGCGTCTCATATAAAATAAGAATATCTAATTAATGCATACTGCACAACTGCTGGGTTGAAATTGATATAATAATGTATGTGGTTCACTACTATAAGCGCAATCTACAATTAACACAAATAAATCGAGATAGTTACACTTGCTGTTGCTGCACTGTAAGAACACAAAAGCTGAAAGCGCATTTAACACTGGCATTTAGGTGCAAACTTACTCATATAGATAACAAATGCGAAATTAAATTCCCGTAATGGGGTTCAGGCTGCACACTGTATTGCACTCACTTGCCACTTGCACTGAACTGATAATTCACATAAACAGCGGTGAGCGGTGAGACTGGTTGATAGTTGCGTACCACGTTGACTGGCTGGTAAGATATCTCTCTGTATCTGTATCGGTATATCTGTATGGTGAGTTGTGACCGTATCTACAGGGACGTCGTCGGTTCGTTCGTCGTCTTATCCTACGTTATTCCTCTGTAGCCTCTCGAAGCACTGACTGATCTCGGGATGCTGCATAAAAGTAAAATAGAATATGGCACGTACTTCGCCCCTCTTCCTAGAAGGATGCGCGTTTTGAGAAAGTGACGCCATACGCCGGCACCTCGAGCGACGCTCCCACTATCAGCGGCACCGCAGTAGCCGTCGATCATCTAGGACCGTGAACGGGTGGGCGTGCGTCCTCCGCTATGTAAGTATATCTTCTTCAACCTCCTCGCACACTCGCTACTCACCACTCATCATTCCATCTCGCTCCTTCTCGCGTCTTGCGTGCACCACCTATCAACCGACACCAACACCAACAAATATTAACGGAACATACTGTATTATCGCGTACTGCCGCCCGCCGCTGCCGACCACGCTTCAACACCACGCATCAAAACCTATCTTAATACCAGACACTCTACTCTACTCTACACCGTGCCCGCACAAAAAATGCCCCTATTTTCATGGCTAGCCGCTAGCCCAGATTCTACTTAACAAATCATAAATCAAATTAATTAACTCTAAATTTCAATTTCGGTAATAAACTACATGATTTGAATTATTTAGAGACAAATGGGGAAGAGTGTACATGTTTTAGTATCGCAAAAAAAGGAAAACTTTATAATTAAATCTTACACGCATCGCGGTGGGATCATATTTTAAAATTTAAAGCCAAGTTCTCTTTTACAGACAAAAGTGCATCCTAGTACCTTATTATTACAACTAATTAAAATATTACTCTTTTATTTATCATTTCCGATAGACTTAATACGCAGTAAGCATTAGAGATTAATCCATACTAAAAGAGCGATTTTTAGTCGAACTTAATGCTCTATGGAAGACTTTTAACGTCTTGTTCGGGAAGCATTTTATTCAGTTAAAATTTTTAATCGACACGTAAACAACATATAAAATACATAAAACAAATTGCGTGTTTGTTACCAAATAGTATTTATTTTCATATCTGCTTTTACTAAGCGAAAAATAAATTTATTAAATTTTATTTGCATCCAATTCTATTTTGTAAGTTTTGATATTTACTTATCTTTAGCCATAATATCGGGAGAAACAACTCAAAATATTTACAAAATTATTAAAGTATAAACCAGTTTTCTACAATGCAAATTCTATTTTATTCTTTCAGACATGGTAACTCACTATCAGGATTGTATCTGGAGTTTTGAGAAGATCGAGGCTGTAACATGGGAATCGGAGTTGGCTAAATCGAAACAAACATGTTATCTACACATTTAAGGGTAATTTAAAAGTTTGTCTAGCCTACACTTTCGAAAGAAGTGTAGATAGATGGTTGAGGGTATGGAAAGGCGGTGAGATGTAGATGTGTAACGCCTGGGCACTGTTTAGTTAAATAACTGCCTCTAAAATCACAGTTAGTTTATTAATTTGATTATATATCGTTGTTTACTTGTAAAATTTAATCGTTGTTTGCTTGTAAAACTTCGTAAAGTTGATTTTTTTATAATTTTTAGAATTTTACACTGTTGCCACCTGTTGGTAAAATTTCCAAATTTCAAAATCCTTTTAAATTAATCGCTTCCAGTGCCCTCTAAAATCCCTAATTTTAAGAAACCTTTTATGTCAGCAACGTTCGTAAACGTAAGTCTCGTAAATAATAGTTCAATTTAAATCAAAGAGAAATAACTTACAATTTTGTTTCTGCCAACTAGCTATAATTATAATAGATCTACTATTGGAATAAGATTATATAATTAATCAGTAATGCAAATAGTTTTTAGGCTCACCTGCAAAAATCGGTATTTAGTACATAGGAGGTTTAATATATAGGTAAGCAAACGTTCTATATATATATATATATGTGTTCTTAAGACCGCTCGATCGAAGTGAAAACTTCTATGACGATCGAATCAATTTCAATTAATACATATATTTAAAAATTAAAAATATGTATAAATGATATTAATATTATCATGGATATTACAGGACGAATTAGGAACAAGACATAAATTAATATTATATGCATGTATATAGATAAAATCATTTATTTTCATGCGAGTACTCATTAGCTCTACAATATAGGCACTTATAACTGTACTTATAAAATGTATAAATTATTCTGCTGAATCTTGTTGTTCTTTATTTTGTGAAATAATATCTTTTTCAACATTATAATCTCCGAATGAAACAATCGGTTTGTGGTAACTGAAATATGTGATAAGTACTTTTGATTGAAATCTGTTTAAATATCTAAAGAAAATTCCGTCTATTGTAGTTCCATATTTTGTTGTACTCTGCTTTCGGTTATTTGACATCGACATATCTAAATCCAATGTGGTTTTTAAAAATTCAATTAAAGGCTTTGATTCTTCTTTTGACAAATCCACATTAAAATCTCCACTCAAAATCAGAGGTAACTGATGTGAGTTCCGTTTGAGCAGAGTAGATCCGGCTGTTGTATAAATGAGCAAATTTTTATGAATGAATTCGATGATTTTATGTACTCTTGGATGAGGTGAGATGTAAATTGCAACAATTATAATAATGAGTCCATTTTCCGTTTCACATTATTCTACACAAATTTCTCCAACAGATGATTTGTTAAAGCCTTATGATTGAGAACGCAAAAAAAAAAATATCAAACAGTACACACACTCATAATATTAAATTATATTTAAAAACGAATTAATTAATTATAATAAGAAACGTAATCATTAAAATAGTAATCAAAATATTTCATAAGAAAGGAAAACAGCAAGGCATAGCAGCGACGCACAGCTGACTTTACCTCGCTCGACTAAAGTCGGGAAAACCGAGTGTTTCACTTCGGGACGTGACGGATCAAACTCATTCATTCCCAGCAAAAATTTTGTGTACCTATGCCCAAAGAAGATTTCACTAAAAAAAAAAAAAAAATACACTAGCCAAGTCTCTAATTATGTTTTAAGGTAGAAAAATTAATTGTTGTCTACTTCAAGGAGGTGACAGGTCCACCACGTGGGTGGCAGACAAACGTGTGCAAACATTCATAAGACCGCCCTCTACTAGAATTGAACCCAAATGATATTAATCCATGTGCTACATTTCATAAGACTACCCTCTACTAGAATTATATTAGAATCGATTCAAAATACTGCCCCTTTGATAACTGCCCGTGTGCGGCGCACACCCTTAACACCTGCATATGGAGGCACTGCGTCTTAATACGCCTTTGACAATTAAATATCGCAAATTTACGCTTACTGGTATTAATATTATCGAAATATCGTATTTACAAATAAAAATGGTATTTCCAAAATATTGGAAGAAAATTAAAAGACAATTGTGTATTAATTTACCAATTTTTGTTATATTTTATTGTTGTTTTGTTAGGAAATAGTAATAAACCTATTAAAACCTTTTTTTGTTTCTTTTTGTCTAATTTTTGTAACTGTATGACTTATGTACAAAAAATATATAAAAATTATGACTGCTTTTAAGAAAATATATTTTAAAAATTTTCAAAACAATAATAATAATAATAATATATATATGTGTGAGTGTGTGTGTGTGTGTGTGTGTGTGTGTGTGTGATGTGTGCACGTTTCAGGACTTCGTACATGTTTAGTTGACATTTTTTGACATTTTTTACTGTAACCATGACAAAATCAATTCACGTTAATTTTATGAAATAAAAACTATATATTTTCAAAAATCATAATCTATCGAAAAAATAATCAAAATTTCTTTTTGTTCGGTTCACATCATCGTCCATTACTTTGGATTTTTTCATACTTTTAGACCAATCCCTCTGGGTTATAAGGAACCTTTTTTAATGCATATTTTTAAGAAAAAAAAGTGCATAAAAAGTTTTAAAATAATATATTTCGTTAAGAGCTTTCATTTGATAACCCACCATCATTTTTTCAACGACCAAATATCTAAATATCCAAATATTATAAATTCGATATTAAAAAAAAAAAAAACTCCCACACTAATTTATATTACTTAAATTTTTTCAAAACAGGTGTGGAACAATAGTTTCATAAGGTATGATTTTGCTGCGCACGTCTAGGTTAGATATCGAGCCGCGAAGCGATGAGTTTTCAAACCGAGGAGTGCGACATAAAGTCTTATGTAACAAGCTTTTGTGCAGTTCAAATATTTCGGCTGCTCTTTGAGCTCGTGTCGTGAAGAGCAACTTCCATAAGGGATCTCGAGTTCTCAGGTTTGCTGTACCCAGTACAACTCGATCGTACAAGCACTTTAAACTTAACAAACCTAGACCTCCAATATGACGAGGGACGTATATAGTTGATATTCATAATTTTTCTGATTTCCTGTAAAGATCCTCAAGATTATCGACTTTTCATTTCACAACACCAAATGTATATGAAAATATTGGAATAGCAAGTATGTTTGTAGCAGCTAGCTTGCTTTCGCCGGACAGTCAGGATCTCCATATCTGCCGAAAGCGCGCTAAGTACCTGCTGCGAAGGATCTGATGAAAATGAAGTACATCTTGGCCGCCTCTCTCACGAATACCCAGAAATGTATAAGACCCTTCGGCATCAAGGTGTTTGATGATTCTTCCATCGACCAGATGAACATCGTTACCATTGTTCATACCTTTTCCTCTGTGCACATGAAAAACGGCTCATTTATCCAACCCAATTGTATTTCATTCATATAGCGACAGAGTAATGAGCAACAAGCTCTATTATAGCTAATGTTAGGTTCTTCTCGCTTGAGGCGTCGAGTTTGAGATCATCCATATGAGTTTGAGACCGTAATAAAGGAAAACGCTTGATGGTCTGCAAGGTGTTCATTGTAGTACTCCTCAAAGTGCTCAAGGGCTGGAGTGTCTTGTACAATCAAGTCATTTTTGTAAATGTCTTCCCAAAAAGTCTCTGTAACATCAACAGTTAAAGACGCGGAAGACTTGGCTCTACTCGGACGGTAGAGTATTCATCGACAGTCCTCATCCGATTGATCGAATTCTGTCGTGCCAAAGCAAATGCGAGCAACTTGTCTACAGTTTTTTGTTTTAAAAGTGTCAAGGTGTCACATTCAGTGTGTGATGCTTGCTGCGCAATTAGTAAAGTATGCGCTGGGTTTTGTGACCGAAAGGTCCACCCTTATGCAATTCATCAATAGCACACTGAATTTTGTACGAATTATGTACGACACCACGTTCTTTTAGATTCGAATTGCTGCATACGCTTCTTGTAATGGATTTATTTACGGTGGGGCTCTTGGGTATTAGTACTAAGGCCACGGCGTATACCTTACAGTTGATGTCCCAGAGACTGCTCTCTGGGACATCGATAGATTTGTTCGTCAATAAGTTCATTAAATATAGGGAGGCGTTTGGCTCTGACTTTGAACTTAATGTGTCGTACTGAAGTACGTTCAGAGCGGGACGATATGGCATCGAATAAGTAGATTCCTATCCGAAAACTATTCCTCAACCCTGATTTCAACTGGAATGTGTCCAGGTGACATTCTTTCTGTCACAGCCGCAGTTGGACAGAAGACCAATTGCTGGAGTCACGAGTGACAATCTCGACTGCCGTATTATTATTATTATTATTATATAATTATTACAAAAATAAAATAGCAAGTTAATTAAATTTTTGTTTAAAACTTTATCAATTTTATATTTGTTTTGAAATGTATCTTCTTAAAATTTTGACGAGCCTCATACTCTTTTCTATTACAGTACTGTGGAGAATTTAGTATGAAAACAATAAAAAGACTAATTCTTGTTATTATAACTCTCGTGACACCTTGTTTTGGAATGCAGACTATAAAAAAAGCGATTGCAACAAATAGTGTAATAAGCCAAACATTTTTAAATGTGTTTCCAATTTGCAATAACAAATAAAAATAAAAGGTCAAAAAAGTCAAATTTAACTATATTACTGTTTAACTGTTACTAAAATATCTTACAAATAATATTTTATAATTAAAATTGTGTTTTTACTTCTTGAAGAATGTTTGATAGTTGAGACGCCCTGTATGCGATACTGACACTCGCTTACAGTCTCGATGTAGGATAGATTTGGTTAGTATGGGTCACACAGATTCTATTTTTGACCTACACGTTATAACATAGTGTTTTTACAAACAACTGTTGGGCTAAATATATCTTTGCACTTTCTTTTATAGTTTCTCTCTCTCTCTCTCTCCTTCTTAATAGTCACACCTTCAGATTATCCCTAATCTTAATCTTAACCTTAGCTGCATATTAGTATCACTTCAATTATGTTAGTAGGACAGGGGACTAGTGTTACTGAATCTTATTGTATAAATAGCTTTAGATGCACTACAAACATTGAACATTATGCGCTTTCTCAATTTATGTAACATACATAAGCTTTAAAATCTTATGTGTCTAGCACACGACCTTCCTTAAGAAGTGTGTTTTAAGTGCGCTGGTACAACTGACTCGTTTATTTCATTAACCACCTATCTCCAAGTTTACCGTGTTTTGAGAACATACGAGAGCTACCTTTTAAGTTTTTACAAAAACTAAGAAAGATTTTTTTTTTTTTTGAACAAACTGTTTTATTGCTTCTCAAAATATTCGCCTTTAAGATTTATACACTTTTGCATGCGTTCAAACCAATTCTCGAAACATTTTTCCACTCTGAAGTTAATGTTTCAAAAACATGGTTTTCGAAGGCTTCTACAGCTTCTTGAGGTGATGAAAATCGCTGTCCACGTATTTTTATTTGACATTGGGGAACAAAACAAGTCGTTAGGGGATAAATCAGGTGAATACGGGCAATGAGACATTAATTCGATGTTTTTCTCCTTCAAATAATCAATGGTTTGACGTGCTGTGGGAGCTTGCATTGTTATGATGGATGGATGCGACGTTTTTGGTTGTTTTTTCTGATTTTGTCGATGACTTCTGGCAAACAAATAGTTGTATACCATTCAGCATTAACTGTTCTTCGATCCTCTAATGGAATGGTTGCGACTTGTCCAGTACAACCGAAAAAACCAAGTGATCATTTTCTCGGAAGTGCTTCGTGAACCAACAACTTTTGTGGGTTTCGGTTCATCTTGGAAGACCCAAACAGTGAATTGTTGCTTAGTTTCCGGTTCATATGAATAAATCCAAGTGTCGTCATCTGTAACGATGCTGTATACGGATTTTGCAGTGCCTAGGTTGAATTTTCTATCTTTCCCTTACACCAATCAACACGAGCCTTTTTTTGAGCTTCGGTCAAATTATGCGGAAAATTTTTCATAGCTTAGTGCCTAGGTTGAATTTTTTTAGCATTCCCTTACACAAATCAACACGAACCTTTTTTTGAGCTTCGGTCAAATTATGCGGAATCCATCGGGAACAGATCTGTTTCACAACTAAATGTTCATGCAAAATCGAATGTATTGCAGTCTGCGATATGTCAAAGGATGCCTCTATCTAACGGTAAATCACATGCCGATTTTCTTCAATCATTTTGCACACAGCATCGATGTTTTTTTGAATCACAACCGATTTTGGTCGACCTTCACGAGAATCATCACTGACGGACGCACGCCCACGACGAAATTCTGCAAACAGTTGTAAACAGTCTTTTCTGATGGTGCTTCATTACCAAAAGTTGAACGAAGCGAATCTATGCATTGTTATTGAGTTGTTATTTAAATTACTCGATCAGTTTATAAGCTGCCACTGACTTCACAAAAACAAATGTAAAATTTTACGAATATAATAATGACACATTTCAATATTGCCATCTAGTTATCGTTTGTAAAAACATAAAAGGTAACCCTCGTAAAACAAAAACCATCCAACTTCACTAAGACAATTTTTAAGATGATAAAAATAAATCATTAATTTAAAAAATCACTTTCTCAAACACTCTTTGGAGTCAGTGTTGCCCGTTACTCGTGGAAAATTTCCGACAACGAGGGAAAATAGGCTCTTTTTTGTGTTGTGGGAAAAAGGCAAAAAATGTAAAAAATCTAAAAATCGTGGGAAATATCAGAATTTTCTCTGTAATTAATAAAAATACTGATAATATCGAATACAGAAAAAAAAAATCCTGTGCTTGTAATAGAACCCTCTGTAGGTGTTTTCTTATGGCTAAACTGTTTATACAATATTTTGGGACTTCCCCTGTTTCTTTATATTTAGTTGTAATATTTTCATTGATAAATGATGTCAAAACAAAGAAAAGAAACAGGATGGGCGACGTAGTTCTCAGTGCAGTTTCAGTTTTTATTTCTAGTTTTCAGGCTCAAGATATTAACTGCATAAAATTTCGTGTGATGCAGCGACACCTAGACCTTCACAAGACACACACTTTATACCAGTGAAGTAGGTTTTGTATTCATTTTTTTTTTTTTGTTACCTTTGTTTTTTGCTCTTCACTTTCAAAGTAGATATCAAAAACGGTATCACTTATCTCAATTTTAAGAAGCGGCATTTTCCTGAAGGAGGAATATAAACACGTCCTAGGCTCCAGCAGGCAAGTATTTATACCACAAGAAATGGAAAAATTGTTACCTGAGTTTGTAAATATAAGTTATGAAGTCATTAACTATAAAATATACTTCGCGCTAGACAAAACGCGCTCTGCATGTAAACAAAAGGGTCATATAGCTAATAAATGCCCAAATAAAGGCAACATGAATAGCCAGACTGTAAATAACAACCAAAGGGAAAAAAGTGCCAACGAATATATACCGGAAAATAACAATACCCCCTTAACTAACGCAGAAACACAAAAAGAGAAAACTAACAACGAAAAGAAATTTTGGAAAAAGCAAAAAACGCTGAACCCACTATAGTCGACGAAAGCTCTGAAAAAAAACAGGAAATAAACAAACAGCACAATCGCTTAGTAGTATTGAAGAAGATGCGGTAAGTGAAACACCTGAAGACGCGACACTTACTGGAGAAGAGAATAAAAACAAAACCTCAAACAAGAGAAATAAAAAGAGTCGTAGGTCTACTAGAAGAAGGTCAATAAGTCCAGCAAGCGGTTCATCACTCACCCTTGAAGGAATACTGGCCCCAATGAAAGAAGAAATGGAAAACTACCCCGGACAGTACGCAGTGCCGTTTGATGATATACAAAACTTCTTAGAAGAAGCACAAAACTCAACAGAATATCTATCAATCATAACAAAACTCTCATTAAACACAAGCGGCCTCCTACTTACTCTGAAAGAAATTGGACCCCGTCTCCCAGATAGGGCTTCAAAAAATGGATTAACTCGTATGGTTAACAAGCTAAAAGAAAAAATAAATCAACAAGTTATAACAAAAGTAGCAGTGACAAAACCTAATGCACAACCTAAACAATAATGCAAGAAGTTCTATACTCGGAACACCACAACTATAACTACAGCTTAAAAATGGCTTTAATACAATGGAATTTAAATGGTCTATATATTATAACGCAAATACTTTCTTCTACCAAACAAAAAAATAAACTTTTAAGAAGAACTAACTTCCATTATTACTACACGAGAGACAAAACAGATTTTTAAATGGATAGATACTGGCTGACAACAACTGCAAAATATAATTATAGAGTCAAGTTTCTCAATAAACTGCCAAAAGAATGGATTGACCTGTCATTACCAGATTTAAGAAAATATTAAAGAATTCTTACTGGAACAGTCCTTTACAGTATAGAAGATTTTTTTAACTTCAGCTTTGATTCCGCGTGAAGCTTCTACTATGAACTAAATTAAGTTCAATGTACCTATTTGTCTTATTTAACTATTAATTTATTACTAACAATGTTTTATTGAGAATATTCGAACTCCTCTGTCAATTACAATATTAAAGTGTTGTTTCATATTTTAAATTGTTTTTTTTACATCACCGGTTGATTACGAAAATCAGCTTATAAGCGGTCAGCCTGTAATTTTTTTTTTTCTTTATGCCTACGAATTAGAAATTTACTAGAGAAATTAATATTAGAAAGAAAGGGTAACTATTTTGATGATTGAATTTTATATGTTGAAAAACATATGAAGGTTGAGAAATCGGGGTCCCTAAGGTACAAAGTTTGAGAAGCATTGATCCATTCTAGTTCGCGCTATAACCACAAGTTGAAAATCTTGGAATCTTCTGTAAGGTGTAACGTATTTTTTTTGTAAATTTTATGGCTAGTTTTACACAACAAGGACGAATTCCTTCCTGCCAAAGCATCATTTCTCAGCCCCTGGCGAAAAAATGTTTTTTGTAATATTAAGGAGAGTTTATTTATAAGTCTGAACTAGGTCACATATATGTTTCCAAGGTATGTATAAGCATTCATTTTATTAGAACACGTAATAAGACCTAGGAATTTTATTTAATTAATTTAATCAACTATTTTAAATTTGCAATAATTATTACGAAATTTACGTTAGGTGGCAGAAATGATTGAAAATAAGTTTTAAAATATAAAACATAGACTATTAAATCCAGTAAAATTTCTTTAACTGTATATTGCTACTGTACTGCATTGCGAACATTTTGACTCGAAAACAGTATCATGATTAGCATATCACTTGCTATGTATTCGAGCCGGGATGCACCGGAACGACGTTCCGGTTATGCAGAACCGGAATGCGTTGCGGAACTTTTTTCTAAATGTCATAATAGAAAATCATTAAATTTGTACACCTAATATTATAAAACAATATCATAATCAAAGGAGAAGGAGAAATAATACATATTTTACCCACTGCTACTAATAATATGTACGAAAGGTGTTTGATAAATCTGTGACTTTGATCAGAGATGGCGCTCAGATTGCAAGTTGGATATTATTTATGACATTTGTCATTCTTTATAGACATACACACTAAGTTTCAAGTGGATATGTGAAATAGTATATTTTTAACAGCTTTCGGAACCGGATAAGTTTGTTTTTCTTTGCTACAACTGAAAAAAATTAATTCCGTGTGTTGATAAAGCACTACTTTATGCGTGAAGAAAAACATTAAGGAAACTGAAGCAAATCTAAAAAAGTGTTATAGGAACTCTGCTCTGTCGCATGGAATGGTTCACAAGTGGTTCACTGAATTTCGTTGAGGTCATACGAGTACGAATGATGTTAAAGTGGCCAGGACCTCCGTATGAGGTCACAACTGAATAGATGGTCAATAAAATACATGATATCGTGTTGGACGACCGCCGAGTGAAGATACACGAGATAGCCAAGATGCTAAATATCTCAGACGAACGTATGTTTTATATCCTGCATGAACATTTGGGCATGAAATAGCTATCGGCAAGATAGATGACGCGTCTGCTCACAGTGGAGCAAAAATGCGTTTTATCATTTCGAAGCAATATTTAGACATGTACAAGCGCAATCCAAATGAGTTTTTGCGGCGTTTCATAATCGTTGATGAAACATGGATCCATCACTACACATCAGAATTAAAAAAAAAAGAGTCAAAACAGTGAATTTCTTCTGGCGAACGTGCTCCGAAAAAGGCAAAAAGGGTTCCTTCTGCCGAAAAGGTCCTGAACACGATTCTCCGATTTCCTGAAGCATAATCTTCATCAACTATCTGTAAAAGGGAAAAATGAACATAGGACAATATTAAGCCGCTTCACTGGATCGAATACAAGCTGAATTAATGAAAAAGCGGACCCATTTGGCGAAGAAAAATTTCTGTTTCACCATGACAGTGCGCACTCGTCCACAATTGTGTCATTTAATAACCTTCTACACTTCCATTTATCTTTATGTTCTCATTATAATTTACTAAAGGTGTCTTCCAGTAAAGACGAAAATAAATTTGACATCCCATTATCTGACACCCATAAAGCAGTGTTTTTTGAACGTTGCTTGGCTTTAATCTGGACATTTGCTTAATTACGTACGTGCTTCTGAAGAAACAGTAGATTCTTGCCCCATGCATTCTTAAATTGTGACGAATAGAAGCAGAGCCGTGAAAATAAATTTGGCGCCTGAGGCAAACCAAATTTAGGGTGCTCTCAGGCCATTAGGCGACAAAAAGGGAAACTTGAGTGCCGAACGATAAGGAATAAAACTTATTCATAATTTATTTTCGAGCCAATTCCATTTCGACGCCTAAGGTGGTCTCATCACCTCGTCTATCGGCACGAATATTTGTTTTTCTTATTATTGTTAAAGATCTGCTTTTCTACAAAAAAGATTTTTATCAAAAACAATAGCACGGAATATTCGACACATTCTAAACAGATTGTATATAAAATATTTGCAAAGAAGATAAATAAACTGCCATTCTCAGTTGCTAGATTGGAACCAGTACTATTCAGCTCTTAAGAATAATAAAGTTTATTAATATCTGTTCAGTTGTTCTGACTTATCGGTTATATACTTTTAAGATTTTTTAGGTATGATGAAAAAACCCGTATAACGTCATGTGTCTGTATATCTGTACGGTAGAAATTGTGGCCAAACGGCTGGACCTAGAAAATTTAAACTTGGCATGCTTGTCCAACTCTTTGACCCACATATAGGAAAACTATTGAGAGTGCAATATCAAGCTCGGCAGCTTTCTTGTTCATAAGGTTTTTAATAGCCAGTTTGATTTCATTCACGTAGGGTGGCGCTGTCGCGATTCGAATTTGTCTGATTTGGATAGTCTCTTCAGTTAGCGCCTCTCTACTCAGCTTGTTACTATTGAATTCTTCCCATTTTTTTGTTGGTCTGAAGGTGCGGTCAGGCTTACATCATTCAGGCTTTCCAGCGTACCAGCTGATTGGTTGCTAATTTTATTTGCTACTCCCTTGTAGATTCTATAGAGTTCGCGTAAGGTTGCTTGTCACTGCGGCTTTTTCAGCTAGACTAACAGCTTTTTTCACGGCCTTGTTATCCTCTCTGTAGCACTTTCTCCACTTTGCTCCGGGACTTCTTGCTTTGAGGAGTTGGTCTTTAAATTCCTTGTTATTTTTGACCAAGTGTCTTGAGTGATCCATTCTTTCGTCCCGTGTCTCTCTCTCTCTCTCTCTCTCTCTCTCTCTCTCTCTCTCTCTCTCTCTCTCTTTCTCTCTCTTTTCTCAGCAGTGTATCGCTTGCACCGAATGGTGCTTTTCGTGTGGCACACCATCTGTCCGCAATGTTTCTGTCAGTATTGCAGGTTGATTTGGTCTTGTTCTTGATTTTTCTTTTAAATTGTTTGTGAACTATAATTCTGTTTAATTTTGTTTTAGAAAATACCTGTGTGGATTGGATTGATTTTATTTATTGTCAAATGAAGTTTTATTGAAAATAATAATTGTAATGTGTCAACTTGTATATTCGGGAGTAATACCAGCTGTCAGCTGCCTCCTCCCTAAACTGTATTATTAATAATAATAATAACTATAGGTACGCTTAAGCGGTTGGTGTTTTATTTAGTTCTTCTAATGTAGCGATCGCTCGCGATATCTGTGTCTCTAAAACTGCGTGTGTTTAGCAAGAATTTTCTCCATTTCTTAGTTATCGCTGTGTGGTCGATCTGCTTGGTAGTTTTACGGTCTGGGGATATCCACGTGGCTTTTTGTATATCCTGTAGTTCGAGTAGCAATTCATTGTTTTTGTTTCTTTCGCAGAGTCCATGTTTCTTCATTATGTCTTCTAGATCTTGGTTATTGTTGTCTATTTTGGTATTTAGATCACCCATGTGCATGATTATGTCAGTTTTCGTGATGTTGTTGAGAACAGAAGTGAGTAAGTCATAAAAGGCATGTTTCTCGCCTGCACTTGGAGTTTGAACTATGATTAGTTTCCTAAGTTGGGTGGTGAGCCGTAGTGTAATAATTCTTTTGGATATCGGGTTTCATTTAATCAGACTTTATTTGGCATTCTTGCTGAGCAGAAAATCGACACTGTACGCGTGGTTAGCGCCCGGGTGTCTTTCAGAATATAATAACATTTCTCCAGTGATGATGGTGTGCTCTCCGGATCTATTACAGCGATTTTTATTGAGGAAAATATCTACCTTATAGTCCGTCATTTCCTTTAAAACTTGAGCTAACCGTGAGGGTTCTCTCATCGTTGTTACATTCAAGCATCCAATTTAGAGTTAGTCCGGCGAATTTTCGTATTAGTTTCAATGATCGGATCATTTAAGATGGGAAGGTAATTGGCCTACCACATCCGAGTTCGGTGGGGCTGTCAACTAAAGCCTCCGAACTGGCCTCATGTTTCCGTGGAACGGAAGCTCTACATGACCTGGTGTTATGATCACTGTGAGCTTCTCTTGTAATTCCGGGAATGCGGGATAATCAAGCCCGAAAGCTCGATGCATGGTTAGATGTTATCGCCATTATGAACCTTCCCTGCGTTTAGATTTTTAGTTTGAAGATATAATGAAATATGATATGTCCTAATTCGTATATTGCTATGCGAATGAGGGTCTGAAGAACAAGAGTTGAGTCAAGAGCGACCCGAGAGGAAAGCTGGAAAAAGGGAGAGTGACACAAGTGGGTTGAAGCAATGTCACGTTATGTGGGTGCCTCTCTACCGGATATGGGATGGCACGATTTTTTGTCCAGGTTGTCTCCTCTAGATCTGATGGTTTTGGTCACCTGGCGTAATCCAACAGGGTTGGGAGCGGACGGGCTAACGGGTACACCACGAGAAGGAAGCATTTGTAGATACTTGACCCGAACATGGAGTTGCGCATACTGTTATCTGTTCTTTTCCGTGCGATGGCGTTCACGTTCTTCCATTGACATTCCTTGTGACCAGCTCCTTATCAGAACCATCTTACGAAAGACACCAAGCAGCGGGTAATAGTCTCGCGTTTTTAATACGCATTACCTAAAGTTTCTTCTGATTTTTAGATTAACCCTTCCAAAAAAATACTTTTCGTTCCTTGATCTACATGTTAAGAGATTTTTTTTTATACCACATAATAAATATTTTAAAATAATTATTTATTCACACGACAGATTTCCAAAAACTCGATATATTTCGACAGACTAATTTGATCAAAAATTCTGATTGAACTAATTCGGTTTCTGTCAATGCACATTATTAAGAACATTTTCAAATTTTTAGGAAGTTTGGAACAAAAGTTTGCTTTCTCAAAAATAAAATTTGATTCGTTTATCTACTCATCAAGGGGTTTTATTTAATACCTTACTCAAAATTATTTAAAAAAATATTTTTCTCGCTAAATACAAATTTGTTTATATTTTTTGGACGGCGTTTTTTTTTTATGTCTCAGTATTATTCCTATATGAGGGTCAACGAACTGTATTTGCATGCCAAATTCCATCTCTCTAGGTCCGTTTCGTAACAATTTGTACCGTACAGACACATGGAAACGGTATAAAGGTTTCTTGGCCATGCCTACGAAACTCTAAAAATGCCTGTTTTATGTTAATTAACATGTGCCCACATGCTACTTGAATTCTACGGATTCAAGTAGCATATGGGCACACCTAGACCTCCCCCCTCTTTGGCTGCGCCATTGATAAGTACCCATTAGAGATCAACGCATGCAGTGAATTTTAATGGTGATCCGCGTGAATGTAAACAAAAATGACACTTCGGGCTGTGAGCGAGCATGAATCTAAAAAACACGACAAGATTATTTTTTAGATGGCAAAATGGTAATATTTAATTTTTTTACCGGCAAAAGGATATAATTGCATTTATTACATGTTAATTTGTGCGTAATTCGCGTTCCGTTAAACCTCAATTTGATCGTCCGTGAATGTAATAACTCCATGACCCGCTGCAAGAACAGTCACGATGTAACTCGCAGTCGTGAGCGTGCGTGATCGGACGTGAGTTAACATTTCATATTCGTGAGCGGGCGTGAACGTGACACAAAATTCGCTCACGCGCCTCTAGTGTATATATGCATCCAACCAGCACGCACGTACGTGCTCACAGCTAATATTTACTTTAGTTACATCCGGTGTAATATCGCTCTAAAGATTTATATAATAAGAGTATAATACTGCATAACAGTAGTTATTTATGCAATACATAAATCTTATATGACTTATAGCTTATGTAATTTATGTCGTGTTTATTTTATTTGTTTTCGATTTTATCGATTTACTGCATTGCATTTTAAACAATTTTACTTTATATTTATATATTTTCTGATAGTTTATGCATTATATTTTAAAAATAATGTGTTATTTTTCTTACGTTTTATTTATTTACACCGTCCTAAGTAAGTTAGTTTATTTATACAGTCAATGCTTTTTATGCTGATACATAATTTACGTCTAGTTTCCTAAAAGAAAATATTTATGTTTTATATCTAAAATAATTCCTATAGATCAGGGGTCGGCAACCGGCGGCCCGTAAAACGAATGCGGCCCACCAATAAGAAAATATGATGTTTAATTTTCTTATCCAGCGTAGCCAACACATTATTGCCGTGCTGATTTAGGCTTCCTACCTACTAAGCGTATTTATGCCAACGTAAATACATGTAAATCGGCATAAACAAGAACTCAAAATCGTAAAAAATAGAAATTTCAAAGGAAGTATGGCCCGCCAAAAAATATGTTACCAAATGTAGCCCGAGATGTAAAAAAAACAGTTATTGAGTTCGGCTGACTATTTAAAAACGGTTGCCTTTGACTCTTTAAAAACGGTTGTTTTTTTCGGCGACATTTCATATTATTGACAGTTAGAAGTTAGTAGACAGTTAGTAGCGGTTAAGGTTGTGTGCCTTCCACCTTAACCGCTACTTGGTAAAGGTGGAATATTCAACCAATTTGGCAGAAAATTTGCAGTTATGTCACTTTCGGCCTTTCCTATTTCCGCTCTTCAATTTATAAAATTTTATTAATTCGAGAACTCTTGGTGCTGGGGGTAGGATTGCCACCTTTTCAGGTTTGACCCGGAAATTCCGTGTTTTGAAGGTTTTTGTTTAGATTCCGTTCTTGATCATTATTTCTCTGGAACACGCGAAATGTAATTTGTTTTATTAATTTTATATAATACTGTGCCGAATTATCACTGACGGACAAATAAGTGATCATCGGTCATAACCGTCAGGTAAAACAGTTGCAAAAGAACTATATCTGTGGCCACCTTGCATATTCCAGTGTACAACAAGCGCGCACCCTCAACTTTTTCTTAGGGGGAACACCAGCGGCGGGTGTATAATTTTTATAATCAAACTAAAATACCGCGCTCTATTCAGCCACTGTGTACAGTTTTACACTTTACGGCTTCGCGACCCTCTTTTGGGATTAAAAATTACAGGCGACCCCCGCACCGGGTGTTTGACTGAAAACGTGTAATAATGAATGTATATAATATACTTATATACCAAAGTATATACCAAAATACAGCTCCATTTACAATATATTAAAGAAATTATAATCGGGTCTAGCCAGACAAATCATCGTCTGATGTGTTCTAGCACCAGCTGAGAAAGGTTAAACTAGCAAAATATGTATTTATTAAATTTAAAACGTGACCCCTTTGGGGGTCCCACTTGAATAATAACTGATCTACTGTACAATCGATAGGCACGGGATTAAGAGTGGCAGAAAGATTGTTAAATGGAGAGACAGACACTGTGCGAATTCCACTAGAAAATTTATAAAACGGAACGTCTGTATGTCTGCCTGTATGTATATTACCTTAAAACTGACCAACGGCTGAACCAATTGTGATGCGGTTTTCACCAGCTTATTGGAAATTGGTCTGGAAACATTTTAAGCTATATATCATCACGGTATGACCCTAGAATTTTGAGAAATTGTGAAATATTTAGAAATAAGTCGGATAAATCTTGCGTGCGGCACAGGCGCGCACACATAAAATTAATCTGGGGGAGTCCATTTCGAAAAAATATTCGTAAAATATATTGTTGTTTTTTTACGGAGAGTTGGCTCATATATATTTTAATTTTGATTATAATTTAATTTTTATTAATAAAATAGGTGATTTTTTTATTTTCATTTGCTTAGTTTGTATTAAATAAGTATATGATTTTTCCATTACTGGGAGGGGGTCTGGACCCGAGGACCACCCCCATGTTAAATATGTTTCGGCGGCTAAACTATAACAGATAGATCAATAGATATCTCATAATAAGCATTATGTATGTTTTCATTTTCGACGTAAATTATAAAGTTCAGTTTTCTGTTGAATATCGTTGAAACAAAGAAAAATTATTTCAATGATAAGAACATTTACTAATGAGGAAAAAGGCCCGGTGTTGTGGGTAGACTGTTAGTGGGCCACATACATTTTTACTTTCAGGAGCCCCTACTGGACTTAATCCGCTTTTCGGGAACGCACATATATATATATATATATATATATATATATATATATATATATATATATATGTGTGTGTGTGTGTGTAAACAAATAAGGGATCTATTGTTTAAATAAAACTCAAGTTGTTCACAGACTATTTTATTCTAAGTATTCACTGTTACAAAGTAAGAAAACTGATCTCTCTATCAAATTCAGTGTGTTTTATAAAAACCAATTAGTGTAATGAGCCGTCATCGTTATCGTTAATGAGTCGTCATCATTAGTGGGTCCAGATTACGGATTGCATCTAGATAACATTTTATGGTGACGTAACAGGGCTTCGCGGAAGGCTAGATGCTAACATATATATATAATATCGTAACTGACTGATCCAGAATCATGAAATTCGGCGAGTATATTCCCTCCACGACGTAAGCACACATTAAGAACGGATTTTTCGAAACTCAATATCTAAGTGGGTGAAAAGGGGGTTAAAAGGAGTAAAATGTGGCTTCACGGTTTCTAAATATCTCTTAGGTCCAATAATATATCAACTTGGTTTTTGCTATATAAATATTCAAAAAATTATTTCAGGATTTTGTCCTAATCAACCCTTTTTTATCATCAACCCCCTTTATCCTAATCAAGGGGTGAATCTACAATCAGGGTGAATTATAGAACCCTCCGCATCTTCTATGTTTGTTGTGTTATAACATTCTTTTTTTTTTCATATAGGCGTATTTTTATAATATTTAGAAAGCGTTTTGAGAGTTTCTTTAAATTTCACCCCTAAAGGAGTAAATTAGTATTTTTTTATTCGATAAAATGTCGTCTAGACAGAGAAACATAAAATTCGGGGAATATATCCCTTTTATGACTAAAGAACCCCCTAAGAAAAGTACTATTTTTCGGAATTTAACCCATAAGGGGTGAAAAAGGGTTAAATGTGTTTTCACGGATTCCTCAATATCTCTTAGGTCCAATAATATAACGCCTTGGCTTTTGCTTACACAGATTACCCATATAAATGTTGAAAAACTAATTTCAGGATTTTGTCCTAATCAACACCTAATCTACAATTGGGCTGAATTATACAATCCGTCGTATTTCTTGTGTTTATTGAGTTATAACATTCCTTCTTGGCACATCGGTGTCTTTTTAAAATATCTCTAAATGGTTATGATAGTTTTTTAAAATTTCACCCTAAAAGGGTAAATGGGTATTTTTTATTTGATTGCACATCCCTTGGACATATGAAATATGGATATATGAAATTCGTAAAGTATATTCCGTCCATGACGTAAACACCCATTAAGACGGGTTTTTTTGAAATTCAAGCCCTAAGGGGTAAAATGTGATATCAAGGATTCCTTAATATCTCTTAGGACCAATAAGATACCGACTTGGTTTTTGCTTACAAAGATTACCCATACAAATGCCGAAAAAATTATTTCAGGATTTTTTCCTAATCAACCCTTAACGCTACGTACAACCCCCAGAGATTATTAGTTTCTTATACAAAACTAACAATCTGAAATAAAATTAGTGACAATCTATACATCAAATTTTGCACAGAATTTTTATCTATCTAATAGGATATTTTTGATTGCAGAAAAAATTATTGTAAAAATGTTATTGCCAAATAACTTAATAATAGGTATTACACAACAATGTTCTGTAATTTTTTAAATATATTTGTGGGTTTCAAATAATTTTTATATTTATATAGTTTTGTGTAGAAATGTTCAAATAATACGTTAACATTTTTTTCGACATGATTGTTTATAGTTTAGAGCCTTCGTCGAAAAATATTATACTTGATGATAATGAAATGCCACTTGGTACAAGTATTCCTTACATAAAATGAAACATTTTTGTCCGCCGCACTTATATTGAGAACCGCGGCAGCTTCAAGGTGGCGGCAAAAGTAGATTACCAAGTACAATAACTATAAGTAATTTTCACAATAGAACAAATTATCTCCAAACATATTTGTAGAATGAAGCTTTAGCTACAATTTGCCGCATGGTACACAAATATGCGTCAAATGGTTTACAAGATGGCGTCTATAACGCAAGTTGTTTATTTACAATTACATGACAGTTCTTTTGACAATTAAAAATATCCTATTAGGTAGATAAAAATTCGCTGAAAATTTTGATGTATAGATTGTTACTAACTTTATTTCAGGTTGTTAGTCTTGTATAGGAAACTGTACGGTTGTGCGCACCCTTAAAGGGGTAAATCTACAATTCGGGTGAATTATACAACCCGTCGTATTTCCTGTGTTTATTGAGTTATTCCTTCTTGGCACATCGGTATCTTTTAAAATACCTCAAAATAGTTTTGACAGCTATTTAAAATTTCACCTCTAAAAGGGTATATGGGTATTTTTATTCGATAGAACGTTTGTTGAGTTATAAAATTCCTTTTTGGCATATATTTTTTTTTCTAATCTTTAGAAATCTTTAAAGGGGTAAATTGGAATATTTTTTATTAGATACACGGAATTCCGGGAACATCTTCCTTCCATAACCTAACCACTCACTAAGAAGGATTTTTTTCTAAATTATACCGCTAACAGATAAAAAGTGGTAAAATGTTACTCCACGGAGTCTTAGGTCCGATGAGATATCCACTCGGTTTTTGATTGTACTGTTTACCTGTACATATGTATATGAATATAATTCAAGATATTGCCCTAATCAACCCGTGAAGGGGCAAATCTAGATTTGTGGTGAATATATAAACCCTTTATATCTCCTGTGCTTCTTGGGTTAACATTCCTTTCTGGCATATAGGTGACTTTTTAAAATCTTTCGATAGTGTTCTGACAATTTTTTAAATTTCATTCCTAAAGGGTAAATTAGTATTTTTTACTATAAATAAGAAATTCGAAGAGTACATTCCTCGATATGACGTAAGGACCCGTAAGGTTTGTGGTGTGCTTGCCAACAAATTAACGCAACTTTTTCCTGTAATTATTAAATATGAATAACCAAGTTACTGTTTAACATGAGCAGAGTAGCTCCATATTAATTTCTGTTTCTGCAATCTGTGACGTAGATGACTTAAATATTCGCTACCCTTTATAATTGTTTTACAGATATTTATAGTTTCTTTTTTAAATCCGTTTATATCCTTTGCCTAACTGGGCATTTACGTGACAATATATTATGTTTAGAAAAAAATGCTAGATATATGACTTATCAATAAACGCCACCATGTTCTAATATTGTACCGAGAGTTTATTTTTAATTTGGTAATTACTTTTACCCCGTCGAATAACGCTTTTCTCCTAGTAACAATATATATTTCATATCTAACTTAGGAAGAATGTTGTTACAACATTTATATTTCTAAAATTATTAATTATTATGTACTTTTAATACTTCATATTAAAATATTTTATGATTACGTTTTTTAACAACATTGTTTATTTTTATAGGAAGTATATATTTTCAAATAATAAACAAACTTTAATGAATTAAAAGAAAAATGTATGTGAATTGTGAATTTTCACACATTTCAGGGTTTTGTAAATATTTAATAAGTGTAAGAGACCAACAGAATGCTGGATATCTAGGACAATATTTTTCTATAATCACATCAAAATTAATAGTTTTTTGATTATTTTTATTCGATACTAGCAGTAATACCCGGCGATTCTCGGAAGAAAAAGAATAATTTATCAAAAATATCTTAATTCTGAAAAATAAATGATTGCTGCACAATAAAAAAATTCAAATTATTTCAATGATGGGTTAAACACCAAAATACGTTACCTTCGATTTTAGTTATTTAATTTAAGAACGTTTAAATTAACAAAATAGTTGTATGTAGGGTTTTAACAATGTACGATCTCTAACCAATTGGTACGTGTAACTTATAAACAGTACTCATTCTGCATTAATATTATTTTTGCTTTTAACGGATTTATTGTTGCTAAGGCGGCAATTCTATTGCGCATAAAAAAACAAATATGAGAAATGATAAGCAAAAGATCTAGTATAATAAAACACAATATTGAAGGAAAATTTCGATATTAATATTTAATATAATCAATATAATAATATACAAATAACAAATAATCAAAACACAATTTAATATTTACTTCAACTAAGCACAACTTGCATTTTTGAATCAACACTATTGTTAACCCGTCGGCATCCCGCTTTACCGCCTAAATGCCGCGAACATACAGAAAGCTGGTAAATCAGCGCTGACAATCAAAAACAAGCGTACTGGGTTACTGGTTGAGCACACGCTAAACGCTGATATTGCATGTGACACTGACAGATGACATAACCTATATATTGAATTTTTATTTATATTTTCCTATTTATCGTACATTTTTTAACTATATTGGCCTAGAATAGAGTGAACGCTAGTTTTGAAAGTATATAGCTACTTTTTCGTATATTGGCTCAATTATATGTTGAAATAAGTGAAAATGGCGAGTTCTGATTCATCTTTGGATGAGTTATTTCTAACAGAATCACTATATTTAAAAATGAAAGCAAAAAGAAAATGATCCATATTTCAGCGTGTGCGGTTATATTTGAAAACATGGACAGATACTGCGGCAGATCAGCGCTTATTGCCAGTAAAGCCGGTGTCGGCTTTCTGTATGTTCGCGGCCTAACGACCAGAGTGACCAGCGTAGCGTCTACCAATACACGCATCCGAAAATTTATTTACTATGATGTTCTTCCTGTGATTATTTCTGATCTACAAACGATAGGTACATGGATTAAAGGGCTTTTTTTCTTAGTAAATACCCTTGCTATTAAAGTAATTTTTCTTCGTAAATCTTTAAAGGTAACGTCGATATTCCACAGCAAACTGAGCGTTATAATTTTCACCGAAAATGAAAACTTATAAATGATAATCCTTCCTTGAAAATTGAAATAAATTCTCTTCAGTTTACAGAATTGGAGCAAGTTCCGACTGCTAAATATAACTTCTTCAAGGGTAATTATGCAGCTTTAAATCATGAAATCAGTACTGTTAACAGGTCTCTTGAATTTCAATCTCTCAATTCTTCTCAATCAGTTGACAAATTTTATAAAATTCTTTACGATATTATTCACAAACACGTCCCAGTTTCAACTCAAACTTCAAAAAAATATCCACATTGGTACTCCAAAAATTTAATCCATCTGATAAGGAAAAAAGATAAATTAAGGAAGAAGTTGAAGTTATTTAATAATTCTACTGACAGGATTTTATTTCAAGATGTTAGACAAAAAGTAAAGAATTGTACAAAAGATTGCTACAGAAAATATATCAGTAAATCTGAAAACAACATTATAAATAATCCAAAACATTTTTGGTCGTTTATTAAAGAAAATAAAGAATCAAAGGGTATCCCTATTTGTATGAAACTCAATAATATTAATAATGACGAACCTCAAGCTATTGTAGATCTATTTGCTGACTATTTCCAGTCGGTGTATGAGACTTCTAATAAAAAATTTGCCAGCGACAATTCTAAGCACAATACTGTAATTACCAATTTAAATAGTTTTACTTTCTCTTTATCAGATGTTAAAATTAAATACTTTAGACTTGAGTAAGGGTCGAGGTCCAGATGGCATTGATCCGTTTTTTATTAAAAACTGTTCCCATTCACTAGCATATCCACTTTTTCTCATTTATACAAAATCCACACAACAAGGAATTTTTCTTGACAGATGGAAATTGACTTTTGTCACACCAATCTTTAAATCAAGTGACAAATCTGTTATTAGTCTATTATTAGTAACTATCGTCCGATTTCTAACACTTTCAATATTCGCAAAATTTTTTGAAACCCTATTAAACAAGTGTTTAATAATCATTTGGAATATTGTAGTACCATTTGGAACCCCTTCTATAAAAATAACGAGTCGAAAATAGAAAGTATTCAACGCCGCCTATTAAAATTTTTGAGTCACAAAGTAAATAAGTCTAACGAATTAAACTGTTACAATGCTCGTTTAGAATACTTTAATATGTTTAGTCTCAGTAACCGTAGACAATTAGGTACTTGATATGAAACAATTATATAAAATTGTAAATAGTTTATATAATTCTGCGTCCCTAAGTACAACACACGATCACATGAACTATTCAATTTGAGTTTTGAAACTACCTATGCTATCAACTCACCAATACATCGGATGTGTAACAGTTATAATTGTATTTCAAAATCTAGATGCGATCTAGATATATTCAATATGTCTTTTAAAAATTATTCTAATGTTGTGAAAAATTATTTACAAAGTACTACTACTTGATTGCAACTTTCCCTTTCAATTCCAATTACTGTTTTTTTTTCTCTCACTTTGTTATTATTCTTATTGTTATTATTATTATTATTATTGTTGTTCTTTATTCGTATAGATTATTGTATTAAAATTTGTACTTTTGTTTTGTGTTAGGCACTTTGTACAAATCGTGGAAACCTATTATTAAGTCACTCGAAAGGGTGATTTGTTGGTTTCCTATGTTGGAAATAAATAAATAAATAAATAAATAAATAAATAAATAAATAAATAAATAAATAAATAAATAAATAAATAAATAAATAAATAAATAAATAAATAAATAAATAATTGTGAGTTATCTATATACCTGGCATATATGCTCCTGCGGACTTTTTTGTAGTAATATTAAACCTTAAATGTCTGTCATATATATTTTCGATATATCTCTTACAATTTAGCCGTCGTAACGATTTTAATGTTCCGCGCGCAAGATTTTTCTGACTTATTTCAAACTTATTTAAAACATGTACATCGTTTAAAAACGGATTATTTATTTGCACCATTAGTTTCGCAGGGTCCTAAAGAGAGAGAGAGATTTGAATACTATGAGCTTCCATTTAATTTTTTTAAACTAAATTTAAATAATTTCACAATAAAATTTAAATTAAAAAATCACAACAATTTTTGTCAGCATTTGCTTGTATTTAAGTCTTCATTAAATTAATAAGAATTCTTCTCTTCTCTTTGTATGTAAAAGAGGAAAATTGTTTGTTTGTTCGCTATACATTCCTAGGCCGTTTAACCGATTTAGACCAATGGTTGCACAGTTACTCTTTAGGAACCTGCGGAACTAATGGTACAAAAAAAAATAATCGGTTTTTAAATGATGATAGGGCCTACGGACGGAAATAAGTAGGAAAACATCTTGCATTACGACGGCTAAACTGTAAGAGATATATCGAAAATATATATTACAAACTTTTAAGGTTTAATATTTCTACAAAAAAGTCCAGAAGAGTATATATCGCAGGTCAATAGATAGCTCACAACTATCATTTATAAGTTTTCATTTACGGCGAAAATATTAACGCTCAGTTTGCTGTGGAATATCGTCATTACCTTCAAAGATTTACGAAGAAAAATTACTTTAATGGCAAGAGTTTTTACTAACGAAAAAAAGCCCTATCACCCATGTACCTATCGTTTATAAATCAGAATAAATTAATCTGATGTGTGTATTGGTACGCTGGTCAGTCTGATCGTAAGGCGGTAGAGCGGGTAGAGGGGTGTTGGCGGGTTAACAATACTGCTGCTTCAAAAATTCAAGTTGTGCTTAGTTGAAGTAATTTTTAAATTGTGTTTTCAGTCTTGTGTGTCATAGTGAACACATCAATCCAAGCGAGTTTAGTGAATGACCTTGTGCTGATGCAGGCAATAACTAAGTTAATGCTTGCATCAAGCCGAGTTAAAATTTGTGATAGAATATTTGTTATATATTTTAATTCATGTGAATTTAACATTTGCCAAGTTAGTCTCGAATATATCAAAAAATAGTAGGGGTGGATCCCCAGTCCATCCCCTCTACATCTACTGCTAACCCAAAGATCCAAGAATCCTATCCATCGAAGAAAAGAACTGCGGATGAGGACTTAAGGATCAACACCAAAAAGACTAACGTACGGTATCAATATAATATCCCAGTTAATAACTCTTACGACAGCCTTAGCGATGAAGAGGAAAATATTACCGAGGATGTAAATAACGGCAACCCTCAGATTAAGAAAATAAGAATAACCCCCATTGTTATGTACAGCTACTTCAAAGATCTTGCAAGTACAATCGCCAGCCTTCAGAAGCATCTAAACGAAGAACTGGACTTAAAATACAAAGGAAAAAGAATAATAATCTTAACCAAAAATGTACTAGATTACAATTATATTAGGAAAGAATTAAATGAAGCGAAGATAAAATATATGACCAAAACGCCTTCCACTGAAAGAGAGTTAATATTAATAATAAGAAACCTATCCCCAAATATCACCACTGACGAAATTAAAGCTGATCTGACAGAAAAGCTACCAGTAATAAGTGTGGCACAAATCAAATCAATCTATCCCCTTTTCATGGTAAAATTTGAAAAAGGTACAGATTTCAAGACCATAATACAGCACAAAAGAATATGCTATTGCATCATTCAGTGGGAAAAGATGAAAACAATTGGTGTAACACAATGCTACAGGTGTCAATCTTTCGGGCACGTTGCACAAAACTGCACAAAAATACAACAATGTGTTTTCTGCGGGGAACAGCACTCGACGGAAAGCTGTAAAAATAAGAATATCTCCAAAATGCACTAACTGCGGTGGAAACCATACAGCTAGCTACAGACAATGCCCGAAGAGGCCAGTAATTAACTACAGACGTCCAGGCAGACCCACAGACCCAACAAGACCTTCCAGCAACCCCACACAAACCATACCTTCACTAAGTTCATTCCCACCTTTAAAACAAATTTTAAACTCTAGACAAGAACCTGAAAATATAAACGTGCCAATATGGCCAAACCGTCCTGTTAACCAGGTAAATAATATTACTGACAACTCTAGCACTGGACTAGCTGACATTATCAATTTAATCAAAACAGTCATGCAAAATTTTGATTTAACAAGTATCATTAGAAACATAAAAACCCTTATGTCTAGGATGAACGCAGCTCCACATGGAGTCAGCAAAATGATGATTCTGATCGATTTCGCGGTTTCCATGTTTGGGTAAAATATACTGTAACAAAAAATACATCAAAGTTATGAACTGGAACGCTCGTTCTGTTAACAACAAATATTTAGAGCTCCATATAAATTACTCTCAAGTAAGATAGACGTTGCAACTGTCACTAAAACTCACCTAAATCGAAACTGTAGACTAAAAATTAGGGGATAGTCAGTGTATCGTAAAGACAGAGATAGAGACGGTGGTGGTGTTGCATTATTCATTAAAGAAGGCATAAGACATGAAGAACACCCACTGAGAAACATCAGACCAGAAATAGATGCTATTAGTGTAAAAGTGTTCACAAATGCAGGCCCAATTAATGTTGTATCTCTATACATACCACCAGGGACTCGTATTACCACCAACGACATAACTGACATGCTAACCATAAGCAACAAAACCATAATTATCGGAGACCTGAACTGCAAACATTTGTCATGGAACTGTCACAGAAACAACAGAAATGGAAACTTGTTACATAAGCTTACGCAACATAATCCCAGTATAAAGATCATTGCTCCAGAAGAACCCACGTACTACCCTTCAAATGGACGAGAATCTTAATATATCATGCCCCATTACAAAAACAATTCTAAATTCGGACCATAACCCCGTATTCATGGAAATTGGAAACCTACCTCAACAAAACTCCAAACTTCTTGCATATCAGTATAGCAAAGCTAACTGGGATGAATTTAGAACAGAAGTTGAAGACAACATACGTCACAGTGCTCCTATTAAAACCACCGGAGATATCAACTCAATGTTGGAGTCACTAACATCCGCCATACTTACATCAGCAAGTAATAATATTCCAAGATGTGAAACAAACCTATCCACTTAGAACTACCAAATAGTAATATATTGCTAATTAGATTAAACATTTTTTTAGAAAGAAATTTTAGAAAACCAGAAATAACTTGTTCAGGAGAATACACAATCAATTAAAAAATATTGTAAAATTAGAAATTACCAAAACTCGAAACGACAACTGGAATAAATTTCTTTCAACCTTGAAACCACAATACGGGAACTTATGGAAAATCAGCGAAACCCTACTGAAGAAAACAACAGCTATTCCGCCACTACAAACCAACGGTGCATACCGTTTTTCAAACTCAGACAAGGCCAATGTTCTTACTGACCAATATGAAAATGTACATAGGCAGAACGTGGACCTAGGAAGCATTACTTTTACAAAACAAATCTGCGATGAAGTCAAGAAATTCCTTAAGAGCAAGCCTGTATATACACAAGAAGTAGATATTACAACCCCCGATGAAATCAAAACCATAATACATAAACTGAGAAACATAAAAGAACCAGGATATGCTAGCATAACAACTCGACTACTTAAGTAACTTCCTATTAAAGACAGAATTCTAATGACTCGCATAATAAATCAAACCATGACCCTAATATATTTCCCTTCAAACTGGAAACCTTCCAAAATAATATCAATTAAAAAGCCAAATAAACCTTCAGACCTTCCTTCCAGCTACAGACCTATCAGTTTGCTAAGTGCGATGAGTATAATTGCTGAGAAAATCTACTTAAAAAGAATTAACAAACATCTAAATATTAGCAATATAATAATCCCAGAACAGTTTGGTTTTCGACAAGGACACTCAACGACAGCACAATTAGC
Organism: Liopterus haemorrhoidalis; assembly: GCA_963971575.1. Classification (NCBI taxonomy): domain Eukaryota; kingdom Metazoa; phylum Arthropoda; class Insecta; order Coleoptera; family Dytiscidae; genus Liopterus; species Liopterus haemorrhoidalis. The sequence goes on along the minus strand of OZ020614.1, from coordinate 40,373,568 downwards.
AAGGTTAGTAGATAATATCACTTATGGATTCAATTTAAACAAACACATGGGAATGGTGGTTTTGGACATAGAGAAAGCGTTTGATATTGTATGGCACAAGGCGCTTTTTTATAAACTTTTAAAATTAGAGTTTCCACCTTATTTTTTTCACTTACTAAATTCTTACATACAGGATCGAAGCTTTCAAACTACAGTTGGCGACTCAAACTCAACTGTAAGAAAAATAACAGCAGGTGTCCCCCAAGGATCTATACTAGGGTCTATATTATTTTGCGTATATATTAACGACTTCTCAAGACTGCAGAATGTCCAGTACTCTTTGTTTGCCGACGATACAACGATATTTACCCAATCATGGAGAACAGACACTATAACGAATCGACTGCAACTGGCCGTAGAAAAAATCATAAAATTCAAGAAGAGATGGAAAATAAAAATCAACGAAACGAAAACTGAAGCAATATTAGTCACTAAAAGACGACCTAAAAATAATATTAAAGTAAATGGAGCAATTATAGAAAGGTCTTCCATAGTTAAATACCTAGGGCTCCACATGGATCAAAAACTAAATTTCACTCATCACTGTAATCAAATATGCCATAAAGCTACAGCAACCATAACCTTACTTTTTCCTTTATTAAACAGAAATTCAAGATTATCCCTTCAGTATAAAATTCTTTTATATAAATCAATTATCAGACCATCCTTGACTTACGCCTGTCCAGTCTGGAGCTACGTATCAAACACAAACTACAAAAAACTACTAGTCAAACAAAACAAATCTCTCAGACTTGCTGGAAATTAACCTTTTTTCGGTTTCTTCCCATTTTGACCATAAAGGAGCACGTTTTCGACAAACACCATTCTATGCATTTTTAAACTAGATTAAATTTGCTACAATTTGAGATCAGAATGGGTCCATTTCGTAAAACCGATGTGATTATGTCCTTAAGTAGTAAGACTTGTAGGAGAGAAAGGGGTCAATTGTCATATGGCCAGAGATATTGGGAAGAAAGCAATGTTGAAGGTTGTAGGAAAAAATTCGGCACGGTCAGAACAAAGCTGTAGTGTTCGATAGTTACTCTACAGAGCCTGACAAAAAGATCACGAAGTGCTCTGAACGTAATCACCTGATGTTGTTCCATGACATCTTCAATATCAATATCGTCGAGCAGCCTATCCAACTCGTCGTCGTCGAGGTCGTCCAAGTCGAGAGTGTTGTCGTCGATGTCTATCTCTATCACTTAATGCAACTTATGATGTACTAGGTTACTGGACTAAATGTTCCTAATCAATTTATTTCTGTAATTTACACATCATAATGTTCTTATGTCATATAGGTTTTCTACTGTTTTTTTGTTTCCTATGTTTTGTTAGTACTATGTTAGTAGTACTAGTTTGTAATCTATTTTAAAACAATATATACATTAGGTAGTTTAAGTTTATGGAATTGTATTTCGATACTTAAACCACAATCTTGTTAACTAAAAAAATGTGGTTTGATTATTTGTTATTTGCATAATATTGTATTGATTATATTAAATACTAACATTGAAACTTTCCTTCAATATTGTGTTTTATTACACTAGATCTTTTGTTTATCATTTCTCATATTTGTTTTTGACATGCGCAATAGAATTGCCGCGTAAGCAACAATGAAACCATTAAAAGTAAAAATATTGTTACTACCGAATGAGTGCTGTTTACACGTTACACGAACCAATTGATGAAAGATCGTACATTACTAAAACCCAACATAAAACTATTTTGATAAATTAAACGTTCTTAAATTAAATAACAAATCGAAGATAACGTATGTTGGTATTTAACCCATCATTGAAATAATTTGAATTTTTTTATTGTGCAGCAATCATTTATTTTTCGGAATTAAAATATTTTTGATCAATTATTATTTTTCTTCTGAGCATCGCCAGGTATGTCTGCTAGTATATAGATAAATGTCTTCATATTTCTCAATTTCAGAAACATATTTTTCACTATCAAAATTGGGCTCAACAGCGCTATGAAGTGACGCCAAGTGAACAAAAACTGAACAAATGAAACGAGTAATTGTTTATTGTTTACATGTGGTTGATCGTGTTGTTTGTATCGCGTTTATCGATTTATGTTATAATAAGTTGTCATAACATAAACTGCTGTGTATTTGGTTGTCACACTAGGAAAAGAAGTGAAGGTGTTCGGAAGAGATAAAGAAGAAAAAAGTATGGGAAAATGCCATAAATACGGGAAAAAGAGTGAGGGTGTGCTAAAAGCATTTCAAAGCTACAGATTACATCGATATTGTTAACTTATTAATATTTAACAAACTAATATTTATTTAAAAAATTCAACAAATAAGGAATACTAAAATATAAAAATCCTTCTCGAACATAATTAAATATCTACCCGTGTAACTTTAACGCAGGATTAGGGCATGCGTTCTCAAATTTTATATGTAGATATTCTGATACTTCATCACTAAAGTGTCTTCTTTCGTTTTTAATTAATTTTTTTAGGCAGAGAGTTTCTAACAAAGGTGTCTGTTCGTACTGTTGGACGGCAGGCTTTTTTAAAATAGACCACAAGAATTTTAAATCTGCTGGGTAATGTTTCAAAACACAATATATTGTTTCTGGAACAAAAAGAAAAACTAACAGAAACCACACAAAAAACATAATAATTCAATAAAATCAATCATGCGCTGTCTTGACTTCTTTCTTTTTGGTTTGTTAACCAACTGGTACAAAATAAAAAGGCAGCTAAGATATGTTTGCATGAAGCTCCTGCCTTACAAGTGCAGGACATATTTAAAACTTAATAAAACTTCCTAGTGCCTTCGTGAGGTGGTAATTTCAGACTGCTTGTTTTCAAACATAACCTCCACATACGTCGACATGCTTGTTACATACCGTCTCAGCCATCGGACACCTTGCCGACTCAGCACCCAACATTATCATATAAAAAGATCATGTTTTGCAATGTAACAGAGTAGAATGAATTTAGAATCTTAGAATACATGTTAGAGATAAGTTTAGTTGTAGTTTTTACATTCAACTTCAATGTAATAAAATAAAGATTGTTTTTTAAAAACTTATCTCCGTGGATCGATCACTCAATTGGCGCAGTCGGTAGGATATTGATCGGAAATCTAATCCATCGCGGAAGTGATTTTTTTCGTTTTAACGATTAACGAACAATAAAGTGAACAAGAGTGATACGGACAGACCTGTGAGCACGTGGAAACCAAATCGTTCCAGCTTTCCAGAGTTCAACCAGCAGTCCACGGAAGAATAAGGAAGATAATCTAAGAAGTCCTGGGGAGATCTACACATCAGACGACCCTATAGGCAACGTAGCATAAAAATGAAAATTTGGATTCCAATATTGTACGTTGCTCATCCTTTTATTTTCCCATTTAAAACTAAAAAAGTTAAAATCTATACGATAGACATTTCAAGTAAAAGAGAAGTAAAAAGAAATAATTTTAAAAGGAAATTTATACGTTAGGTAGAAAAACTTCATGTCAGAACTAGATAGTTTAGCACAATTATTAAGCGTAGTTAATTTAGATAGCGAAATAACAACCGAAAGGCAAAACTATCAGTTAATCCGCCTATATTTAGACAGTATTCCAAATCACGATGGAAACCCACACACGCTTTCGATTTTCATAGAAAACTGTGAAAATTTTGTTAACACTTTTGCCAGCCAAACCGATTTTCAATTTAATAATTTTTTGATTAGAGCGCTATCAGGAAAATTAACCGGACGTGCCCTCATATTAATTGGATGACGTTTAGAATAAAGAACATGGGCCGAAATTAAAGAAGCTCTAAATTTAAGCTTTGGAGATCAGCGTAATGTAGACTGTTTGATCCAAGACTTAATTAATTTAAGGCCGAATAAAAACGAAACGCCATATAATTTCGGTATGAGATGTCAAGACTCTCGAAGCTTGATAATTTCAAAATTAAATTCAGACTCAAGAATAACCCCTGAATAAAAAATAATTTATATTTAGCGATTTAGCCCTTAAAACCTATATACGCGGCTTACCACCACATTTGCAATTAAATGTTCGCCTAAGAAACCCCGATAGTTTAGAAAAAGCTATGAGTTTGGTGATTGAAGAAGAGAATTTTCTTTATTCTAACCAAAGAGCGAATAGTTTAAACGCACATACGTCATATAGACCTGCTCAAAGAATTACTCCAGTTAAATTTAACACGAGTTTCAGACAACAGTATTCTACACCGCATTTCTCGCCAATATATCCAACAAACCCTCAACCGAGACCAAATTTCCAAAATCAAAACGATTTTCCATCCACGTTTCAAACGTGTTTCCAACAGAAACCCACTTTTCAAAATATTAGTAGTTTTAACACTACTCAGCAAAGACCTAACCCCTTTTTCAACCCTAATAACAGGCAAAACGTGCGACCAACTCATTTTGCAGTGAGACAACCCCCATTTACGCAACGTCCAACCCAAAATCATTCTTTCCCGAATAATCAAAATTTTAATCAAAGATTTGGCCAATCAAGCCAAAATCAAAGTAAACCGTATAAGCCAGAATCAATGGATACTACATCCGCCAGGTCCCATATTAGACCACGTCCAAACTTCGTTTCAGAAGAACTTTTTGCTCATAATGTTAATGAAACTGAACAGCTTGAAAATGTGTGCGAATATCAAAATTTTGAGTATTCAAATCATGTAGATTATGGAGAACCCGATCAGAATTATTGCACTCAAACTTCTGAACCATATTATCCTCAAAACCCGAACGAATATGAGTATAATGAACCCTCATGTTACGCAATTCCAGACGAATATTCCAGTGACAATCAAAATTTTCACACGGAACTTCAACAAACCAACCAAACGTAATACAGATACATGCTTTAAATTCTAATTTGCCTTTCATTTATATCCCGCAAATTAAAGCCAAATTCTTAATCGATACCGGAAGTACCAAAAGTTTAATTACTTACTTAATCCTAAGCCTTTCTACCTTTCGGTGTAAGGCTGTCCAAAAGTTTAATAGACCCCAATTTAGCCTATAAATTTTATTCAAATTATATCTTCAAGGAAAATTTTAATATTCAATCAGCTCACAATATACCATATCATGACGAAGTAGCTGAAATCCCAGCATTTGACGTTTTTAAAGTAAATCAGACACATAAATTCTATCTTTTCAAATTCAGTCAAAACTTTGATGGATTAATCGGAATAGACTTGCTAAAACAGCTAAACGCCACAGTAAATGTAAGTACAAAATTATTAGAAACGCTTCGTACATCAATTCCTATAATTTCCAATCAAGATTCAGATCCAAGTAATACCGGTAGCAATAATGAAAAAGTTTACTCGATCATAGTTCAACCCCGTAGTAGACAAGTAGTTAAATTGCCCGTGAATCAAAATTGTTCTTCAGGTATATTAGATTACAAAAATTTCGGAAATGGACTTGAGATGCCAAAAGCTATAGTAAATGTTGAAAATAATTTTGCAATTACAACCCTTACAAATATTAAAGAAAACCCAGTAAAATTAAATTTTCACGAACCCATTGAAATTGAACCTCTAAATTTAATCGAAGTAAATTTCATAGAAAAAATGGAAACTGAAGAAATTTTAACAAATGAACACGATAATCTTTTAAAACAAAATTTAAAAAACCTCCGTTTAGACCATTGTAATAAAAAGGAATATGAAACAATTAGAAAACTCTGTTTCGACTACTTTGATATTTTTTATTGTGAAGAAATTCCTTTGAGTTTCACAAATCAAATGCCGGAAATTCATAAAACGGAAGTAAGATCTCAAATTACTAAAATGTTAGATCAAGGAATTGTCCAAAACAGCGTATCCCCATGGTCTAGTCCTGTAAGGGTAGTACCAAAAAAGATGGACGCGTCGGGTAAGAAAAAATGGCGATTAGTCATAGATTATCGCAAGTTAAACGATAGAACGGTAGGTGACAAGTACCCCCTTCCAAACATCAGTGACATTTTAGATAAACTCGGTAAAGCAAACTATTTTACGACTATAGATCTCGCGAGGGCTTTCACCAGATTGAAGTAGATCCAGAAGATGTAGCTAAAACGGCATTTTCGACAGAAGGTGGCCATTACGAATTCAAGCGCATGCCTTTTGGTCTAAAAAACGCCCCATCTAGTTTTCAAAGAATTATGGACAATATTCTTAGAGGATTACATAATGAAATATGTCTCGTCTACCTAGAAGATATAATTATCTTTAGTACGTCCCTCCAAGAGCATGTTGACAGATTAAAATTAGTTTTCGACCGATTAAGAGCAAGCAAATTTAAAGTTCAATTAGACAAAACCGAATTCTTACAAAAGACCGTGCAATTTTTAGGACATGTGATCACGCCTGAAGGAGTGAAACCTAATCCAGAAAAAATATCCGCCATCAAAAACTTTCCTATCCCTAAAAATCAAACAGAAATTAAAAGTTTTCTCGGATTACTCGGTTACTATAGACGATTTATCCCGAATTTAGTCAAAATTACAAAACCAATGACACCATGCTTAAAGAAAAACTCTAAAGTAATACATGATCATGAGTTCGTAGAGAGTTTCAAAATTTGTAAAGACCTCTTAATTAATGACCCTATTTTACAGTACCCTGACTTTAAAAAACTCTTCATATTAACCACCGATGCCAGTAACTTCGCATTAGGCGCAGTTCTCTCTCAAGGTGATATACCACACGACAAACCAGTTGCTTATGCATCTAGGACCTTAAATGACACGGAAGTCAAATATTCGACCATCGAAAAACAATTACTTGCCATTATCTGGGCCTGTAAGCATTTTAGACCATAGCTTTACGGACAAACATTCAAAATGTATACAGATCATCGCCCTCTAACCTGGTTATTCAGTATGAAAGAACCGAACTCCAAACTCGTACGTTGGAGATTAAAATTAGAGGAATATGATTATCAGATCATATATAAAAAAGGCAGATATAATACGAACGCAGATTGTCTTTCACGAATTTGCGTTAATGCCTTAGAAACCGAATCTATAATTAATAACCCAGGTGACACTGACCAAACTGTTGTAGATTATTTAAGACATCTCGCAGAAAACCTAAATCTACCCTCAACAATTTCGCAAACCCCTATGCTTGACGAACCAGTCAGTAAAAACAAACCTAAAATTAAAATTATCAAATATTCAACTCAGACCTCCTATTCCAAGTACTAGTAAATTACCCACTGACAACCTTTCAAATTTCTATTCTGAAAATAATAGTGAAACTGAAACTGGTGGAGATTCTGAGAGTACAATCGAAATTTCAGAAGAAGAAACACTTAGTGCTTCTACTCAACACTCGACAGAAAACGAAACTACTAATGACGGCATACCCACAATGAATGAAATTATTAATAACAAAATTAACCAAATTTTAGTTTTTGGAAGCCCTTACCCAAAATTTAATGTTAGTATTGAAAAATATGAAAATTCAAAAATTGTTACTGAAAAAATACCTGAAGTTGAAAACGAAAAATTAATTTTAGAATTTTTCAAAACCTATACAGACCCTAAAATCACATACTATATTCATTTTCAAAGCGATCGTTTATATCTTACATTTTTGAAAGTATATCTTAAACATTTTTCTGAAAAAGGAGCAAAAATCATTAGATGTTTAAAACGAGTCAACACTGTAGCCGATAAAGAAGAACAAATTCTCTTGATGAAACACCATCACGAAGGTAAAACTAACCATCGTGGCATAAACGAAACCCTTGAATATCTAAAAACCAATTATTACTGGAAAGGAATGAAATCCACTATAACAAATTTTATTAATTCTTGTGAGATCTGTCAAAGATCAAAGTACGCTAGAAAAAAACCATATGTGCCGCTAATGACTACTGAAACACCGACTAAACCGTTTCAAGTCGTACATATAGACGTTTTTACTTTCGACGATAGAAACTATCTTACTATCGTAGACGCATTCTCAAAATTCGCCCAAGCCTACTTAACTACCGGAAAAACTGCCATTCATATTAGTAACTCATTAATAAAGTACTTTACATCCTTTGGAGTACCGCGAAATTTAATAGTTGACAACGGTAAAGAATATAACAATATTGCAGTCAAAGAAATGTTAAAATTACATAAGATAGATGTGCATTTTACAACCCCCGCACACCACGAGTCAAATTCAATAGTCGAAAGGTTCCATTCAAGTATAATAGAACACTTGAGAATTTTAAAAGGAATATGCCCTGACGAACGTGACTATTTGATGGACTATGCAATAATAGCATATAACAATACCATCCACAGCGCGACAAATTTCACCCCATTCGAACTCACATTCGGACATACGGATTCGCGTAACCCGATAGAGATTTTCACCCCAAATTCATTTTTCACCGAATACGCTGAAAATCATAAAAACAAGCTTAAACATGTCTATAAAAATGTTCATGAAAAACTAAAATCCCAAAAAGAGAAAGTAATTAATAAAGAAAACGCTAAAGGTAACACGAATAATGAATTCGTAGTAGGACAGATAGTATATAAGCAGAACCCCTATTCTCGAAGAAATAAAAAACTCAAAAAATTCTTAGGTCCCTATAAAATCTTAAAAATATTAAGTAGAAATCGCGTTGAAATAAGTAGCGATCGTTTAAGAAATAATAAAACCGAAATTGTGCATATTAAGGAATTGAAAAAACCGCCTAAATTGCCCATTTTTACAGATTCACCATCTGCACCGCCAGAGCAGACCCGAAATTCCACGATTTAAATAAAAACCCTGGACTACTTCCAATTAAATTAGGAAAAACTTATAACAACGTAGACTTTTGGAATTTTATACAGATATACGATATTACTGGATTGATTAATGAATTCTTAGAATTACAAAATTCACTCAAACAGTCAACATTACAATACAAAGAAATAGTCATAATGACTACGAACGGGAATTTAGAAATTTATTCAAGATCATAGGAATATTAGAAAATAAAATTGAATCCCAGATTAACCGTTTAAACCCGAAATATAGACCAAGATCAAAACGAGCACTATTGAACGGCCTTGGTTCAATAATTAAAACCATTACCGGAAATCTTGACTATCAAGATGCTAAGAGATACAATTGATACAATTGATACAATTGAGATGCAATTGATACCTTGACTAAAAATCAGAATAAAATTAGAACCGTAGTAAAAGATCAAATTACTCTTTTACGTCAATTGAGAACTTCCAATCAAATATAAAAATTTTAGAACATGATCAGCTAATACTTAAATCAAGGATTATGCAATTAGAACAAATGATCCAAACCACACGTGTGACCATTGGCGTACCCAGCGGGGGGGGGGGGGGTCCGGGCCCCCTCTATGAAGGAAGGATATATAAATAAAAACACACAAATTGAGATGAGGACCTTTTTCTTTTATGTCATCATTTTGTATTTCCAAAGCGAGGACCTTTCTTTTTAGATCATCACTTGAAATTTAGAAGTGTTAAATAATTTTGTCTTCTGGGCCCCCACCAACAAAAATTCCTGGGTGCGCCACTGCGTGTGACAAAAATCGATTATTACCACTATTTTCTTTTAAATGTAGTAATTTCACAAACTTCAAGTTTCATGCAAATTATATACGACACTTTCGAAAAAATTGAAGTGGCGATTACTTTTTCAAAATTAAATACTCTGCATGACTCAATTGTAGATCCAAAAATACTACAAAATGAAATGAATAATGTTACTCATAATCTAAAGACGAACAAATTTCCTATTGAAACAACTTTAGACAATATAAAATTATTAGAAAAAATAACCGAAGTGAAAAGTTATATTAGAGGTAATGAGATAGTTTTCATTTTAGAAATACCTATCGTAGAGATTGAAACTTATGAATATTACCGCTTTCACCCCTTACCTACCCCTACATCAAAATCATTTAAAGTTATAATTCCACATTCAAAATTCCTTATCATTAATTAGCAACGCTACGCCTTTTTGGAAGACGATTACCTAGAAATTAATCAAGGACTCTTCATATGTAGACTAGTGCGTTTAACTAAAACTAGAGACACCAAGATCCCGTGCGAATTACAACTGCTGAAATATTCATCGAACATCGACAACTGCCAACAAATCACGATGGACATAGAAGAAAATGAAGTAAAATGAAGAAAAATCGAAGATAATAAGTGGATAATCATCATCCCCGATAAAATTGTGGCCGTAAAAAGTTGCAAAGACGACAAAGACAATATTCCTTTAAATGGAACTTTTCTTATCGAAATGAACAATATGTGTGAAGTGTACGTAGGAAATAATTTGTTAAAAACCGCAAAAAACTCTAAATTAATCTTTAAAGAAATTAATTTGCCAGAGATAAAATACTCTAGTGATTTAGTGAAAAACGAAACAATACTTGAACCAATTAAATTAAAATCAATTTCTCTAGATGGACTCAAAATTGTGAATAATCATGTAAACGAACAGAACTTAAAATTGAAAGAAGACCACGACAGCACAGTTCACAATAAAATCAGTGTCTATACCATTTTGTTATACACCCTGATTGGAATTGCAATAATCAGTTACACATGTTACAGAATTAAAATGTTCAAGGAAAAATCTACGTCCACTGACCCCGAGATGTCATCACCCAAGGAGGAAGTCTCAACAATCCAGGCTCCTCAAGTTACAGCTCGAACTTTGTGGTGAACCCCAATAGTTCTCGACTGCAGCCGAAGGTGTTACATACCGTCTCGGTCATCGGACACCTTGCCGACTCGACACCCAACATTATCATATAAAAAGATTATGTTTTGCAATGTAACAGAGTAGAATGAATTTAGAATCTTAGAATACATGTTAGAGATAAGTTTAGTTGTAGTTTTTACATTCAACTTCAATGTAATAAAATAAAGATTGTTTTTTAAAAACTTATCATTATTATTATTTTCTCATTATTTTTTTTTCCAAAATTCCGCATAACATAACATGTCCAGCGTTTAACAACTCCTCTCCTGCAACTACACTCTTAGAAGAAGGTGTTGCACTTAATTTTTTTTAATGATTTAATAGAGATAGTTGTTTATTATTCATTGTAAATCGAAGATTTAACATATAAACAAATGAGAACAACTTTCACATTACTCGTTTCGATCAGCTATTTTACAGCGACCGCAGCGCCGTTACCGGTCATTATTGAGTCCAATAAATTATTTATTCCTCTCTGATACCTTAAAAACAAGACGTATAACAGTAGCCGGAGCTTACACATATGAATCGATTCTCAGCTGTTATTTTTTTTTATTATATTTTTAGTTTCAATAGAAGACATACACTACCTTAGCCAAAATACAAAAAAAATAAATAAATAAATACTAGCCATAATTAATAATAATTTTGTCATGAATTAAAAAAAATAATTAATTTTGTCTAATACACAAAAACTGCAAAATTTTCAAAAAAGGCAATCTGATCAAAAATTCCTCTCATACGTTTACGGTTCAGACCAATGTACACTACTTTGATTTTATTTAGTTTTTTAGTTTAACCCCTTTGGGTGAAGGATGCGGGACAATATTTTTTTAGTATATTTTTGGTTAAAAACGTGTTGAAATTAAAAAATTAAAAAATTTAAATAAAACTACTTTCCGTTCCTTAATGTACGTCTTAAGTGCTTTCTTTTGACATGACACAATAAATTAAAAAAAAAAAACAAAATTTCAACGACACAAGGAAATCGATATTTTTCGAAAAACTAATCTGATTAAAAATTTAATCAGAACTATTCCAGTTCCTACCATTGTACGTTAATGATATTTTCTTCAAATTTTTAGATCAACCCCTCTGGGAAATAGGGTGGGGGACAAAAGTTTTTTTGAGAAAAAACCAATAAAAAAAAAAGGTTTTTCAAAAATAAAAATTTATTTGTTTATTAACGCGTTAAGAGGTTTTATTTGATATCCCATTAAAAATTTTAAAAAAATATTTATTTTTTCATTAAATACATATTTGTTATATTTATTTCAGGACGTGTTTTTGACCTTTCTATATATTTCCTATATATGTAGGTCAAGGGATCGTACAAGCAAAATTCAACTTTCTATATGCAGCCGTTTAGCTACAATTTCTACCGTACAGAAAGGCACCTGAGTGATGTTATAAGGGTTTTTTGGTGATCATATCTACAAAACCCTAAAAATGCGACCTTTAAAAATGTGAAATATTTTAATGTAATGTAACTTTATAAAGAAAGTAACCTTTAGTTGAAATATTTAAAAAATATGGTCATTTAAATTTAATACAAGTGTCAAATTTAGAGGTCGTAGAAATTGAGAAATGTTTAGAAATGTTTTTTTTTACAATTTGTTACATTTTTAACGATGACAGCAGGGCTTTATATCACCGAATTTTTAATTAGAACTGTGTAATTGCCACGGTTAATTATAAGTTCCATTTAAATTCTTGAGTAATGATACCTCTTCGAATTTAAATCGATACGTACGTACATTATGATTCATTGAAATATAACCCAAGTAGGAGATGAGCACACCTTGCAGTGTTTATGCCAAAAAATGTAATGTTTACAAAGTGAATCATTAGCTTTTAGTTTTTTTATTTTATTTATAGTACAGGTTATACAGTGATCATAAAAAATAGAATTTTTAAAACCGATATTCACATCACAGTTTTGTAAAGTGTTAAAATTATTGGAGAGCTGTGCTATTCTATTATTTTAACTTGTCTAACGATTTGTTTATAATGTCTTTCTTACGTCAGACTTTTTTAAATTCTTTTCAAATGATCCAGAAAAATATACTTAACGTGACAACAAAATATCTTAAGTGCTCAAATGTGAAAATTAAATTTAGCTTTTAAAATAGCGAGTAGAGTATTTAATTCAAATTTTGTAAATGACATTTAAACAGCTTACTTTTTAGTCGGTTTGAATTTTTCTAGAAGAACATCTACGATTATTGCCACCTACTTACACACTTCCTGGGCCCCGGGTTTTACATAGAGCCCAAAAAAGGGGGAGAAAAGAAGACAAAAGAAATAAAAAATGAAAACGAAGAACGAAAAAAAATATAACATTTTCTTTCTTTATTTTTTTCGTGAAACTGACTTTTCTATCGTTGATAATTTTTTTAAAGCTTCAAAAAATCAGTACACCCAGGCCTCTTTATAGATAAAGTCGACCTTGAACACATTATGTTATGGTTTTATTGTATATATAGCCAAGATTGTTTTTTTTTTAAATTAAAAATATTAAAAAAATAACATTTTTTTTAAATATACTGCGTTCAAAGGTGAGTTTGCAGTATAGCTCTTATGGCAAATGGGAGCGGTGTTGCCAAATGTTGTAAAAGTGTCAAATGTGTCAATTATAATAATATGAAAAAATCGTATGATTTACAAAAATCAACTCTTATAAAACTCAAAATAACACTCAACAAAAACAAATGGCTGTTTGTGGTATACTGCGTCTTCACAGATCAGCGCGTTTTAGAGCTGGCAACGTCGACAAGCAAGAAAAGGATAGAGTCATTGTGGAAATCCATTAGAGAGTATGAAAAAGAACTACTCCATATGCCCTGTACTGCAAACTCACCTTTGAACGCACTATAGTTGCGAACACACCATATCACACTATACTCAACATTTTAGTTCAGTTCTGGAGTTCAGGAGTGTTCAGTTATTTTATTATACTATATACGCTGTGAATTAACCTATTTTTTGAATTACATTAGATATTTGTTTTTAAAGTATCAAAGAGGAATAAATCATTTGTAGTAATTATATACTTATAAAAAAATAACACGTTGTTAATTGTGAGAAATAATTTCTGAAATTGAAAAAAAATTAAGCCATTTATCAATATATTTTTTATTAATCTAATGAAGGTGAATACGAAGCAAATGCAGAAAACAACGCTGGGTTTTTGTCAAATAACGAAGAAAAGTGATTGTTAAAAAACTGTTGATTTTGATGCGATTATAGAACAAATACTGACCTAGACATCTAGTATTCTGTTGGCTTCTTACACTTATTAAATACCTACAAAACTCTGAAATGTGTGAAAATTCACACTTCACATCAATTTTTGATATTATGTATATTAATAAAATTGGAGGCAATATCTGTTTATTTTTTATTTTTTAAGTCTCATATTTAGTTTCTACACGTTTCAGATGATTATAAGACAATACCCGAAAAAAATCAATTTTTGTCTGTCTGTCCAAGATTCATGCAAAAACGGCTACAATTTTTTTTAGGTAATTTAGTATTAGTAGTAATTATTCGAGGCTAAAACTGATTATTAAAAAACTTAATAGCTTATTGACTTAAAAGCAAAATCATATTTGACAAAAACAATTTATAATAAGGAAACATTTTTTTTATTTCTTTTATGCATTTTTTCATTTAGATGAATATTTTGGGAGTTATGGGGGACACCCTCAAGCTAAACTTTTGAAATATCTCCCTTATTATTGACTTAACAGCAAAAATGTATATAACAAAAATTGTTTATATAATAAGAAATCAAATCTTTTTTGCTGTATATACTTTTTCGATTGAATGAATATTTGAGGAGTTACGGGGATACACCCTGAAACTAAAATTTTGAAATGTCTCACTTATTATTTACTTTACAACAAAAATGTATGTGAGGATTTTCTTTTTCTTCAATATAGTTTTTTATAAGAAGATTATTTAGGGGGTAAGGAGAGTGTTACTAATAAGGTTGAAATATTTCATTTAGCATTTACTTAACAGCAAAAATGAATATGGGAAAAGAAACGTTTCCTCTCTGTACAATGGAGTTTTTTTTTTTTTTTATATTTTAGGAGCTATGGGGAAAGCTACTTATAAACCAAGTACCTCACTTATTATTTACGTTTATTTTATTTATCAAAAATATATACAAAAGAGTCATTAAGAATAAAGGAGCGATTATGTTGTTCTACTTGAAACTGAAATATCTCACTTATTGTATTCGTTACAGCAAAAATGTATCTTATGTTATGTACCTACCCTGTTGACCTCTCATGAACTTAGTAATTATTTCCAAACTATCTAATTAATTCCTATTACTTTGTTGATAAACTAAAAAACTATAATATTTCAACCCTTTTTTTTTTTTTTTTTTATCCAGGGGAAATCTTTTATAGACACCATATTCAGGTAGTGTCGGACTCTCCACAAAGTGGCCTACCGACTAAAAACCCTGCTTGCCTCAACCCTGCCACGGAACTGTCGTAGTTGACTATTCTTCATGGCAGGTTGGCTAGATCTTCTTGCCTTCTCTCTTGGGTCTTCCTGTACTTCCTCCTGTTCTTCCTGTGTTTTTCTTCCGGTATGTTCCCAACTGAGCACAAGGTCTGTCGAGTCCTCCCCGCCAAAACTCCTTTAGGTCCCGCTAACTTCAGGTGTCCAGCTGTAGGCGTCCGTCTCGTGTTTTCGGACTTTGATCTGTTTACCAGATTATCCGGTCCGAATACAAAGCGTACCCGTCAAGGACTCGCGTGGTTTTACGCACGGATCCTCGAGGCTTCGCTAGGTGACTCAATGGCGTACCCACACTCTCCGGATGCAGGTGTCTATAACCCGACCTTTGAGCTGCCGTGGCCTTCCGCAGGCAGCCCCGCCGGTGAAACGGCGGCTTGAAACTCCGACCTGTGTCTCAGCTCCTGTTTCTTCCTACTCTGCATCTGTCTGACCAGGATCATGTTCTTTCTTCTTGAGTCTGGACTCCCAGGTCTGAAGGGCCAGTTTCCGCTGCCATCTCCCCTCAAAAACGCCCGAGAAAGCATCGGGCTTAGGGCGTCTGTCTCGCGTTTCGGACCTCGACCTGTTTATAAGGTGAGCCGGTCCGAATACAAGGCGTCCCCGTCAGTAGCTCTCATGGTTTTAATCACGGGCCACTGAGGCCTCGCCAGGTGACTGGAGGTTCGCCCTAACTCTCCGGATGCGAGTGTTTGTGACCCGACCTTTAAGTTGCCGCAATGCCCAATCAGGCGGTCCGTCTGGAGAGTATGCCACGGGCTCGCCCTGCCCAGCTAGGTCGCTTCGACTCGACCCTGTCTCTCTCTTTCGTCTGCTTCCTTTACCTTCAAGATGTCAGTCATCATCCGCCTCACTGACTCCCAGTTCTCTCTGGACTTGGACATCACTTGCAAAAGATTGTCCGGTGTCAGGAACTCGTCCACGGCGACTGTCGCTCTTGTCCTTTCTCCGTCCCATCTTCCGCATGCGAAAAGCGTATGTTCTGCAGTGTCTACGGCTCCGCAGTATACGCAGGTGTCCTCTTGCTCCTTCCCGATCCGTTTAGTGAACACTCTAAAAGATCCATGTGCTGTAAGTGCCTGCGTAACATAGTAGTCGATGACCCTATGCTTACAGGCCAGCCATTCCTGGATGTTCGGAATTATCCTTTTGGTCCACTGCCCCTTCTCGGTGTTGCGTTGCCACTCATCCTGCCATCTCTGGATCGAACGAGCTCTGGCCGCAACTCGAGCTTCCTTCCCGGCGCCTTCCTCGTATACCTCCGTTCTCTCCATCGCCTGGAGTCTTAACGGGAGTACACCGGTGACTACCTGCAGGGCCACGGTAGAAACGGTTCGATAGGCCGATGCCACCCCTAACAAGGCCCTGCGTTGGGACTTCTCCAGTATCCTGCTATACTTCTCATACTGAAGGATGGTACTCCATATCGGAGCTCCGTACAGGAGTGTGGAGTGCACTGTCCCCAATAGCACTCTCCTCTTGGCCCAGTTAGGGCCACCAACGTTTGGCATCAGTCTTCTTAGACTGCCAGCTATCTTCTCAGCCTTAGCTGCAGAGCTTTTAACATGCTCCGCGAAAGAACCGTTTGCACCGAATGTCACCCCCAGGTATTTAATATGGGGCTTTGGTAAGATACTTCTGCCCGCCAACTTGAAGCTTACTCCATCCCTCTTGCGCTTTCCTTTCAGTATCACGGCCTCCGTTTTTTCGGGGGCTAACTGAAGCTTGTGAGCGTCCATCCAAGTACTAATCCTCCAGAGGTTGACATTGACGCAATAAGTCAACTCTTCCTCATTCTTCGCCTTCGTGATCAATGCCAGGTCGTCGGCAAATCCGATACACTTCGAATCCCCCAGTAGTTGGACATTGAGCACTCCATTGTACAGGATGTTCCACAGTGTAGGTCCAAGGACTGAACCCTGTGGAACTCCTGCTGTTGCCCTGAGTACTCTGGCGTCCTTACTCTTTGATGTAAGAACGTGCCTATCGCAGAGGTAGTCCGCCAGAATAGCCTGCAGATAGTGCGGAATCTCCATTTTCCTGAGTTCTTCGAGAATCAGCGCCCAGCTTGCCGAGTTGAAGGCATTCCTTACATCCAAAGTGACCAGGACATGCCATTCAGCTCTGCTGCTTAGAGGGGTGTCGTAAACCTCCCTAAGAGCCTGGATCGTCGACCTGTTCCGACGAAATCCGAACTGTTGATGACTCAGAAGCTCCCTGCCTTCAATTTCCTCTTCCAGTCTTTTTTGAAGAAGGGCTTCATACACCTTAGAGAGCGAGTTCAAAAGGCATATGGGCCGATATGACCCAGGCTCATCGGGGTTTTTCCCTGTCTTCTTAATCAAGACTGTTGAAGCAGTCTTCCAGGCCGCTGGAAATTCGAGCTTGCACAGTAGCTCGTTGAACATTCCCAGCAGCCATTCCCCTTGTTCCTCCAGGGCAATCTTGATTGCTTCCGTGGGTAATCCGTCCGGACCAGGAGCCTTCTTGTTTTTCCTGCTCTTAACAGCAGTCTCGAGTTCATCCATCGTGAAGGGTACTGCTGCTTCCGTTACTTCGGGGGGGTTAACCTGATCCTCTCTCCTCTGCGGGAACAGGTGGCTCAGGATTTCGAATTTTCTGTCCTCGGTTAACTCGACAGGCCTTAAACTTGTCAGCCCCCTCACCACCACTTGGTAGGCAGTACCCCAGACATCCTCGTCCACTCTCTGTATGAGCTCGTGCCAGTGCCTTCTCTTTGCCTCCACGATCGCCTTCTTGAGTGATCTACGCGAGAGTTTGTATTCTCGCTCCAGCTGTCCTAGATCCACTTCATTCCGGCGTGCTCGTGCTCTCGTGAATCTCCTTCTTGCTCTCGTACTCAGGGCTCTGAGTTGGCTGATGTTCTCGTCCCACCAGTAGGGCATAAGCTTACGGCTGTTCGGAGCCAGAGTAACACTGGCTCTGTAAGCCTCCGCTAATGCCTCGGCGCCGTCGGTGTGTGAACTCCTCTGCTTCTCTGGCATGGAGTTCACTATCAGCGCCAGTGAGGACTTGAACACACTCCAGTCCACCACTCTTCTTCTCGGATCGTCCTGCCGCCTGGCCCCTGGTCCGTCTACCACCTCGAATCTGATGTAGCGGTGCAGGGTATGATTCTCCAGTTCTAGGACTCTCCAATTTGACACGCTCCTTGCTAGTCCTTGGGTTGTAAAGGTCACATCTATGAAGGAACAGCTCGTTCCTCTCACGAACGTAGGAATTCCACCACAATTGTGACCCACCAAGTGTAGCGCAGCAGCCCACTCCGTCCAAACTTCCCCCCTCGCGTCGGTTACCGGAGAACCCCACATCGGCGATTTGGCATTGATGTCACCTGCTATGACTGCTTCTCTGCCGTTGATCCTGACGTGGTTAATAATGTTTTCCACCCTATGCTTGTATTCCTCCAGGGATATATTCGGAGATATATAAACCACATGGAGGTCATAGTTGCGTAGGCCAATGCAAAGATGTCCTGTCCCTTGCACAATCCTGGACATTTGCATCCGTCCTGCCATCGGCAACACCGCCACATCCCCTGCCGTATCGACTATCCACGGATCCTTCCTGGTCAGGGCTCGGTTGGGTTCCGCAACCAATAGCAGGTCAATGCCCACTTCCTTGGCATACGCGTATGCCAGGTCGTGTGCTACCTTACCTCTACCCAGGTTCGTCTGTAATACTTTAAGAGACATCTTAAATGTTTCTTAGCGTACCTCCCTTGGCGTAGTTCTTGATGCGCAGTCTTCTTATCCTTTCTACCTCATTCCTGAACTGCGGACACCTAAACTTGTCGGCTCTATGTCCTTCGATGCCACACGTGGTGCAGTGCTGCTTGTTGGTGCACTCTTTGGCCTTGTGCCCTTTCTGGCCGCAGTTAAGACACTCGTCCCTCCTGCTCACCTTCTCGTTGCACTCTCTTGCCACGTGGCCGTGTTTCAAGCAGTTGAAACACATGGTCATCTTTACAATCTCCTTGACCGCACAGCTGACCCAGCCGACCCTAATGAAGTTTTTTGCCGCCAAATGCGCTGCCAAGGTTCTCGGAAGCTCAACCGTCGCGGTAAGCTCTCCATATCTGCCGGCCTTAACCGCCGATACCTCTACCTCCGCAGACTCACCGAGCATCCCCAGTTCTTTGATAACTGCCGCCTTGATCTCTTCTTTCGTCATCGTCTCCTCTATACCGATAACGAAGACAGCTGACCTCCTTTGTCTGCCACGAGAGACCTCCCAGTCCGCAAACCTCTGGCTGATTTCCGTCCGGAGGGTTTCTGCCTTGTCTTCACCTCCCTCCACTCTTAGTTGGACATCACCGCTGTCGGTTTTCCGTATCCTCTTGATCGATACTCCCAGCTTACCAACGTCCACTTTCTCCTTCATTGATTTTAGGAGATCAGCGTAGGTCCTTCCTCCCGCTTTGATGGTGACCGATCCGTCGCTCGGTTTTTGGCGTGGCTTAGCTTTTCCTTGTCCCAGATCCGTCCAGATTAGGATCTTCCTACTGCTGCCAGAGAAAAGCGCTTCGCTGATCTTCCTCGTTCGCTCCACCTCGTAGCTTCTGGATGGTACAAGCTGGATTACCTCGACCGGATGCTCCTCTGCCATCGATTTTAGCTCCTTCAGATGGTTGTAAACCTGATTCCAGCAAGTTCCACCAGATTTCAACCCTAATAAATTTAATCTTAAGTAAACAAACTCCCTTATTAATTACTCATTTTTCTAAGTTATTTGTCTGCAACACATATTTTATTCTTAACTACCTAAAAAGGGTCGCAGATCAAAATAATAAGAAGATAAAAAACCAATGTAAAATGTATCGAACACACTTGTTAGCCAACCGCGCTTATACCCTTTTCACACTAGATCTTTAAGATCGGATGTTTAAGTGAATGTATCTTTAAACGCTAATGTGAAACCGTATGGCCTCGTCTAAACACGACCGATGTTTAAGACAGAGATCTGCGTCTTAAACTTCGCCCGCATTACCAACTTAATTTCTATTATAAAAAAATACTACTTGAATTTGTGCTGTCAACATTTTATATTATCATAAACAAGAATACTGTATTATATCGACATTATAAGAAGTTTATACTTATTGTTATAATAAAATTATTTATTTTAATAATGTGTTTAATAAAATACAGAGCTACAATAATTGAGATAAAATGAATCGACTTATATGTTAATACAGGTGTAATATATTCTTTATTGTAGTGCCTTTATTGTAGAATGAAATTAAATATTCTTAATTGTTTATAATAATTCAAAATGTGCGTCTGCGCAGACAGGTCAAAACTGGTAATTTCATGACGGTAACTTAAGGACAAAATTACTGTAGCTGATGACAGCACCAGAGATTTAAACATCGGTGAACTTTAAGTTCACTCGTCTTAAAGATCTAGTGTGAAAAGGGTATTAGTCACTCAAATCTAATTCAAATTCATAGTCAGTAACAGAGAAGTCTAATGTAAATAGTCTGTACTTTTACATACAAGAAATATAACTTCAATCGTTGAATCAGTTTTTAAAACAATTTATTTAGAGTACAATACAATTTAACTGATATTTCATGTGAAATTAACTAGTGACTGACAACTGACATATATGTATCTGACCAAGAGAATAACTGACTGAGTTTAATTACATTACATATTTTATACTGTGTATAAGTGTTTATCTGTTAGTGTATCTTGTATTACATTTGAGTGTAGTGTTTCTGTGTGTGAATGTATTTTATGTAGTGTCAGCTGGAATTGGTCATGTAATTCCTCCCCCCCTAGAATGAGGCTTCCTCCGGAAGTCTCGGTGTTTTGGTTGGACTTCCTTCCTGCATTTCTTTCTCGGAGATTTTGGATTGTCTGGATCTTCTGCTTCTAACGAACAGGAACCCGGCGATGATTATTGCAAAAATGTAAATGATGATTGTCCACAAACTTGGTTGAATTTGGACCTTTGGCTGGAGTGCATCTGAATGAATTCTTTTGATGTTTATATCTTGGATTTCTTCTAATTTCAGATTTTTTAAATCGACTGTGAAATTCGTCAATTTCGATTCTTTAATTTTGAATTGGATGCCATTGATAATTAGTGGCGTTCCATAACTTCTTGCGTTGTAATTTATCTCCTCGTTATTGATTGTTAATTTGCAGTTATTATTTTTGATAAGGAAGATGCCATTTAAATTTTGAGTCTCGGTTTGGCCTTCACATTCTGAAATTATTTTTTCTTTCTTCGGAAATACTCCTAGGTATTGACTGGTTTCGAAAGTGAAGTCCAGTTGGTTGTCCTCGATATTCAATCTTGTATATTGGCAGTGTTCGGGGTTACTATGGAGCACTTACATTTTTAATCAGCTTCCAGCACCATGCATTATGCTTGGAGACTTCAATGCTCATAACGTGTTATGGGGTTCACATCATACCAACCCAAGAGGTAAAGTAATAGAGGACACTTTATTAGATAGCTTAACAATCCTAAATGATGGATCGGCAACTTATATTTCGGCTCGGTCAGGTGCTTCTAGCACTATAGACCTTACATTTGCAAAGCCTAGGCTGGCAGCGAATATGACCTGGGAAACACTCCCGCTCCTCTTTGGAGATGGCCACCTACCGATCAAAATCACATTCGGTACATCAGATGACTCAGATCATCTAGATGAAAATGAACGCAAAGTTTGGAATTTCAAAAACGCAAACTGGGACCAGTTCACAGACATACTGAAGCACATTAGAAAACAAAATATTATGAAAAATACCAATTGGATTGTACAGGATATAACCTCACAAATAACAGACGCTGCCGAAATAGCAATAGGGTATAGGAACAAGAAAAAAAATTGTAATAATGTTCCATGGTGAAATCCTGACTGTAAGGAAGCAATAAAACGTCAAAAGAGAGCCCTGTATAAATATAGGAAATACAATAATACAGAAAACTTTATAGAACTCGAAAGATCAAAAGCGATTTGTAGACTTACGATCAAAAGAAGTAAGAAACAGTCATGGCAACAATTTGTACCCACTATCAACAAGGATACTCCCACAAAGGTAGTATGGAATAAAATTAATAGAATAAAAGGAAATAATACACCTCGAGAAATCGCTAACCTGGTAGTAGAGGGACAGTCTATTACATCACAAAGAGATATCGCTAATGCACTTGCAAATAGCTATAAGGAAATATCTAGTGATGGATTCTATGATCTAGAATTTAAACATCTAAAAGACGAAACTGAGGAGACAGGAATAACGATCGACCAAGATAACACAAACCCAATTAATCATGACTTTTCTATGTGGGAACTTAATACAGCCATTGAAGAAATGAAAAAGGAATCCAGTCCCGGTCCTGATAACATATCTCCAATATTAATTAAAAAAACTCCCTGTCGAAGCTAAAGAATACCTCTTACTAATCTATAATCATATATGGTCCTTTCACACCTTCCCAGATATATGGCGAGAGCTATCATAATACCTATTCCTAAAAGTAATAAGAACAAAACGAATCCATTGAACTACCGTCCTATATCTTTAACTAACTGTCTCTGCAAAATTATAGAAAAAAATTATAGCTAGAAGATTAAACTGGCTTCTTGAAAGCAATAACATCTTGACAAAAACACAAGCAGGCTTTCGAGCTGGTCATTCGACAGTAGACAACATGGTCATCTTAACATCAGAAATTCAACAAGCGCTCAAAAATAAATAACATTTAATTGCACTATTTTTTCGATCTGGAAAAAGCTTATGATACCACCTGGAAACATAACGTAATAAAAATCCTTAAAAATCATAACATTCAACGAAATATATTATATTTCGTGAATTTTTATTCCTCTTAGCGATAAACAATATTGCACAAACTATAAAGAGTCCTGCGAAATTTCTTCTGTATGCAGATGATCTGGTTATATTCCACAAAAATAAAAACTTGGTATCAATTCAACAACAGCTACAGAAGACAATCGGAAAAATTGAAGAATGGTCAAAGGTAACGGGATTTAAATTCTCCCTATCCAAAACAAAAGCTATTCATTTTACAAAACAAAGAAACAGACTGGCTAGTCCAACCGTTACACTTAATGGTACAATTATAAATTATGTGAATGAAATTAAATTCTTGGGACTAACAATAGATAAAAACTCACATGGAAAAAACATATATCAAATCTTGCTGCTAATTGCTGCAGAAAATTAAATCTACTCAAAATTCTATCTCACCATGATTGGGGAGCAGATAGGGCAACTTTACATCTGATATACCAAACCCTAATAAGAAGCAAAATAGATTACGGATCAATTATTTACTCAACGGCAAAGAAAACTACTCTTCAGCCTTTAGACTCGATACAACATGCTGCACAAAGACTGATAACCGGAGCATACAGATCTAGCCCTATTCAGAGCCTGTACTGCGAATCAAATGAACCATATCTAAAAGACCGAAGAGAAGTATTGACGTTATGCGTATGTGTGCAACTTAGCAACCCAATTAAATCACCCTGCATTCCAGTATATTTTTGATCATACGTCCCCTGTAACAAGTGTTAAAAAGTACACCCTCTTCCAAACAAGAATACACCAATTACTTAATTCCATAAATATCACTATACCAAACATGGAAACAAATGAAAGCTCCAAAGTCCCCCCATGGCTTATACATATACCAAAAGTTAACTTAAGTCTCTTACAGTATGACAAAAAATATCCCAATATTATAAAAAATAAATTCCAAGTCATAAAACAAAGATACGAGAATAGCAATTTTATATACACTGATGCATCCAAGATTGGCGATAAAATAGGATCAGCTATAATTATGAATAACGAAACACACAAATACCATCTTCCAAATGAGGTCAGTATATATACCGCTGAAATGACCAGCATATGCTTTAGTCTAAAACACATAGATCAGCTAAACACAAACAATTAGCAGATACGTATAATGCTCAGATTCTCTCAGTTCACTTCAATTCTTATCAGCAATATTCCCAAAACATCCCCTTGTAAAATTTATCCAAGACCTTTTATTCCGCCTCTCCCAAAGAAACCTGGAAATTATTTTTATATGGATACCGTCACATACTGGTATCACTGGAAATGAACAGGCTGATGATGCTGCTAAAGAGGCTACTAGCCTCGCAATAACCAAAGTACCAATCCAGGCATATGACCTCAAAGCCCACATAAAATCCGCTGCAAGAGAAAACTTGATACTGCGATGGAAAGCGATAACTTCAAATAAGCTCCGAAGAATCCAGGACACAATTACCAAATGGCAGCCAATAACTGGAAGACGAAGAGATCAAATAGTTTTAACAAGACTGAAGATTGGTCACACCAGAATAACGCACGACTTCCTATTTAAAAGAACTGATCCAACCATCTGCGAAGAATGCAATACAGCATTAAGTGTAGAGCACATCTTAATCCATTGTCAAAAATACCAGCTGGAACGGAATAACCATCAACTACCAACAAACATCGGAGGAATATTGGACGACATTAATACCCCAAAAATATTGTCATTTCTTCTAGATACTGATCTGATCAATAAAATATGATTGTATTAATATGTTATTATATGTTTATATTTGTCACTGTTATACGATCTGTTATTGTTAATTTATAATTATAAGAACATGAACTGTACATAACTGAACTGTAAAGTGCTAATACCTAAATAAGGTGAAGCACGTTAAATTCAAATAAAAAAGAAATTGAATAACTTTCTCGTTAACAGTGTACTGCATTTCAAGCTGATCTTGCAGGCTTCTCATGTTACCTTGCATATGGTTTATTATCTTATCATATGTTTTACCGTCTTTAGCATCTAAATTTCCGGTTATTGATTTTATAATTGA
Source organism: Liopterus haemorrhoidalis (assembly GCA_963971575.1). Classification (NCBI taxonomy): domain Eukaryota; kingdom Metazoa; phylum Arthropoda; class Insecta; order Coleoptera; family Dytiscidae; genus Liopterus; species Liopterus haemorrhoidalis. Next base: position 40,348,344 of record OZ020614.1, on the reverse strand, counting down.
TCCAAGTCCTTTTATTATTCCTCGTTTAGTCCTTTTATTAGATTGGGCGTTATTATTAAATTTTTCGTTTAGAGACTGTTGTAAAAACTTTATTATTTTATCATAGTTATCAAGTTCTCCGTTTAATTTTGTATTGTTTAATCCGATTTTAAGTTTTTTATATTGTGCGTTTAAATAAGCATTTTCTATTATTAATGGTTTTAAATTATAATAATGTACGAATGTTTGTTGAGTTTTTTGTAATTTAGCTGGGCCAAGATATATTGGAAGAATCCCGATGTTACGGGTGACATCTTTTATTTCAGTGGCGAGAGTGGCGCTGATGAGCCTGGAAATTTTTTAAAATTATATGTGTGTTTCCGGGGCGGTTTAATATTAGAAAGGTGAATTTTATTTGTTGTATTACCGTGTGTGGGTTCTATTTTAGCGGTTTTAAGTTGAGGGTTAATGGTTTCAGTTTTTTCTATTTTAAATTTATTTTTTGTTTTACTCTGTTTCTGTTTATTTTTTACGTAAACATTAGCAGGTATTTTAGAAGGTAATTCTTTTCGATTTTCGTTGACTTGACCGATTTTTAATTCTTTATTTTTTGAAAGTGTTTCGTTAATTTTGTTATATAATATTTTAATTTTGTTTTTATGTTTCTCGATATAATCGTTTATTAATTTCTGCTCTATTTCAATATTAAAAGGTGACTCTGTATTTAGATGTCATGATATTATTTCTTGCGGTGTTAATTTAGTGGCTGAATGTATCGAATTATTATAAGCAAGTAGTGCGTAGTTAATTTTTATTTCAATTGTATCTTTACTATATTCTTTTTGATTATTAAGTAACCTGATATATTCAATTAAAGTGGAGTGGAATCTTTCTATTAAACCGTTGGATTCGGGGTGTTGGGAACTTATAAAATGTATTTCAATTTTGTGGGTTTGCAAGAGTTCTTTAACAAGTGAATTTTTGAATTCTAGGCCGTTATCGGATACGATCTGTTCAGGTATTCCGTGATGTGTGAAGAATTTACCCAGCAAACATTTTTATCCGGACCAGTACTGGTAAAGCACATACTCGCCGGCATTGAAAGTAATGGGCCAGTGCCGGCATTTCGTACTGGGCCAGTACCCCGGTGTCCCGCGGCCCTTAGCTGGCCCATTGATGTATCAGTTGCTGGCCCAGCAACGGTAAAGTGCATTGAAAGTAATGGGCCAGTGCTGGCATTTCGCACTGGCCCAGTGCTGGCATTTCGCATTGGTCCAGTGCTGGCATTTTGCACTGGGCCAATACCCCGGTGTCCCCGTGGCCGTTAGCTGCCCCATTGATGTATCAGTTGCTGGCCCAGCAACGGTAAAGTGCAAAATAATCGCATTAGTTGCAAGATTTATTTCTGACAGACTAGTGCTTATATTATACCCACTCTCTAGTGTTTCAAATGTAATATATGTGTACTTACCCAGTATTAAAATAAATTAATGGTTAGGTGCAAAATAAATCACCACTCATTTGGCCATTTTCACCATCGTTGAATAAATTTATTTAAAAAGTAAAGTTGACAATATCGCATCGGTTTTAAACTATTAATGAAGAAATTAACATTGCTGTCAATAGAATGATGCGATATTGTTAACTTAAGTTGTTAAATAAATTTATTGAACGATGGTAAAACTGGCCGATTGTAAATTGAATTAACAGTTATAATTTATTGATTTATTTATAAATATTAAATAAATATAATTTCAGGAATAACAGGAATTAGTTTATTTAATTTATTAATTTAATGAAGCATTTTAAGAAAATGGTTTTCTGCCATTTCGGTCAAACCAATTGCATCCTAAAGATAAGGGGTGACTAATAATTTTCGCCAATATTCGTCTTGTATTATCTACCACATCTTTTCCTCCTGACTTGAAGAGTGCCAACCTAAAGAAATCATACTTGTTAAAATATATTCAATAAACAAATTTTATAAGCATTAATGCTATAAGCTGTTCACTTTTGTAAGAACAAACTAGATCTGGTTATTTTGGTGATTTTTATAGTGTATTACTGACTTTTAGAAACTTGGTTATATTGTAAAAAAAGCTTTACAGTTTTTGATTAAGTTTGTATTATTTTAGGTTAGTATTATATTTACAAAATATTTATCATGTCACTATTCAAAATGAAATATGACAAATTATATTTTTTAAATGACATATTTATAATCTTGTATCAGATCTATTAATAATTGAAAATTTTATTACATGAAAAAAACTATGATTGAACTAAACTAAAAATTAAACAATTTAATATGAAACAGTTTGTGTAAACTACGTCCTTAAATCTAACAAAACACACACAAATCACAATAAAAAACTGTATAATCTTGATAAACTGTCCACCAACACGTCCCAACTTGTACTCACAGAATATCACTTGTACCGACCCTCGAAGGCCACGCCATTAGGGTGTTTTATGACTAAGAACGATCATAAGCACTGGCCCGCTAGAAATAATCTTGGATTAATACAAATAAGGAATGCTTATAAAATGCTGGTGAAGTACTTCGTATAGGCGGAGTCCGAAATACAAATGTGAAGTACATTATTAATACTGGCGTTGCACTTACTTTTGGTGCCAGCAATGTACCAGCGTAAAAGCAGTTTGCCGGCATTCGGCCGTTAGTTCAATGTTTGCTGGGTAACTTGATTATTAACAATTTCGATGCCTTGTGCGGAATTGAGCTTGTATGCTTGGGCGTATTTAGAAAAAGAATCAATAATGGTCAGGAATTTTACCTTTTCTAGGCTTATACTATCTATATGCAATATTTGGAAAGGTTTGGTAGGAGTGGGTGTATTATATTGAATTTTAATTTCAGAGGTGATCTTTCATATTTTGTTTTTTGACATATGTCGCAATTGTTAATGAAAGTCTGGATAGATCTCCTCTGATTGGGCCAATAATATTTAATTTTGATTTTGTTTTCGGTTTCATCAAGCCCACGATGATTAGTTTTGCTTTCATGATAATTTCTAATTGTTGCCAAAATTTCGTCTTCTGTTTCAATGTCAATTAATTTTTCCGTACATTTTACAAAATTTAACTCTGAATTTTTAAAATATTTTTGAATAGTTCTACTAAATGTTTCATACAAAGGGTCGTGTTCGAAATGAAAATGGTATTTTACTTTAGGGACTATGTATTGTTTAATAAAATTAATTATGTCGTTTTGAAAATTATTTTTTGAGATTTGTAGGGTAATTCTTTGCTTTTTGTCAAATAGTTTTGTGATTGATGGGATAGGTAGATCAAAGTTGATTTCGGATACTATTACTTGATTCATCCCGTAGTTTACTGGACTCTCAATAATAGGTATACCTACAATTGGGTTTTCGAGATTTGAATGTACCGTTTGATCATCAGAGTCGTCGTCTATATTAATTATTTCTGATTCGCTATCATCAATTTCAACAATTAGAGATTGTTGATCAGGTTCTTTGGAATTTTGAGGTTTTTCGAATGATTTATTGAATTCTTTCATGAACTTAAATATACCTTGATCTTGATCTATTGTCTCATTCATGTTAATTTGAACGCGAGAGAGGGCGTCGGCATTTTTGTTTAGTATTGTCTTTTTGTAAATAATTTTGTAACATACTCCTCAAGTTTTAAACGCCATCTTAATAATTTTGAATTTGGTTCTTTAAGCGAGAAAAGCCATTCTAAAGTTTATGATCTGTTATTATGTTAAAAGTTCGGCCAAAAATATACGATCTAAAATATTTCACTGCATACACGATTGCCAAAAGTTCTTTTTCGATTGTGCTGTAATTTAACTCGGAAGAATTTAGTGTTCTGCTAGCGTAAGCAATAGGGAGATCTGAGCCTATTTTTCCTTGGGAGAGTATTGCACCTATAGCGTAGTTACTTGCGTCTGTGGTTATATTGAAAGGTTTAGAAAAATCCGGATATTGTAACAGCGGCTCATTAGTTAACAAATTTTTACAATTTTCAAAACATTTGGATATATTCGGGGTCGTTTATGTCAATACAGTAATCCTTTTTTAGACATTTTGTGAGCGGTTTAGTAATTTTTGCAAAATCCTTAATGAATTTGCGATATTATCCAAGGAGTCCAAGAAATCCTTTTATTTGTTTGGTTGTTTTGGGAATCGGGAATTTTTGTATGGCAATGATCTTATCAGGATTGGGTTTTACCCCAATGTTAGTTACTGCTTCTCCTTTTATTTTTGCGCGGATGCTCGCCATCAGATATTCATTCTGAAAGTCGCCTGCGTCCGTAGCATTATAAAATTTATTTACGAGTTTCTCGCAAATCTCGAGAAATCGTGGTAGGAGTTCTTGTTGTCCGGAAAATTTCGGTACCATGTTTAGGTACTCCTTTTTTAAAAAGGGAAGATTTGGGGTAGCCATTGTGATAAGGGATTTTAAATTTTGAATTGAGTCAGAGTCAGAATCAGTTATCGATTCGTCCGAAGATTCGATTTTATCAAAAGAATTTTTGCCTCTAAAAAGATATTTAGCACTTACAGAGCTAGAGCAATCCATTTGTACATATGCACTGGAGAATTGCTTGGCTAGCTGATACGGCTGGGGTTGTGGTGAGCCCTTGGTCTTCCTGGTCGTATTCTTTGACTTGGAGCTGCTGGGATGTGATGGTTTCGTTTTCATCGATTCACTTCTCACTCACAGTTCTGATTCACGTTCAAAGTTCGAAAGTTCAGTTACACGAATAAATTGTAGAAACAAACCGGTAATATGTTCACTAAAACCGTTTCGCGTATCCTACCGACTGCGCCAGAAATATAACTTCAATCGTTGAATCAGTTTTTAAAAACAATTTATTTAGAGTACAATACAATTTAACTGATATTTCATGTGAAATTAACTAGTGACGGACAACTGACATATATCTGACCAAGAAAATAACTGACTAACTGAGTTTAATTACATTACATATTTTATACCGTGTAAAAGTGTTTATCTGTTAGTGTATCTTGTATTACATTTGAGTGTTGTGTTTCTGTGTGTGAATGTATTTTATGTAGTGTCAGCTGAAATTGGTCATGTAATTTACATATTAATCGTACATATATAATTAGCAAGTGTATGTATGTGATATGGGTAACATTGTGACGTCAATTTTTCCTAAGGTTCTCGTGATTGGCTAACTGGGGTTGAGGGTTGACTCTTGAGGTCTCTTGATTGACAGGTATTTTACAGATTTATTCTCTAAGAATCTACGAATATAATTACATATAGAAATGTGTAGGATTTCGTAGGCATAAACAAGAACTCTAGACACTCCTATATCCTATGATCGATATAAAAAATATTTGGCAGATTTATTTTCTAAAAATCTGCGGATAAAATAACATATAGGAATATCTAGGATTTCGTAGGTATTAACAAGAAACTCTAGACAATCCTATATCTTTTGACCGATATGAACAATATTTTGCTGATTTATTCTCTAAGAAACTGCGGATAAAATTACATATAGAAATGTTTAGAGGTTCATAGGCATAAAAGAGAAACTCTAGACACGCCTATATCCTTTAACCGATATGAACAATATTTTGCAGATTTATTATCTAAGAATCTACGAATATAATTATATATAGAGATATCTAGGATTTCGTAGGCATAAAAAAGAAACTTAAGATACTGTTATATCCTGTGACCGTTATAAACAATATTTTGCAGTCTAGGGTTTCGTAGGCATAAATTAACGTCTCAAATTATTTTTGGTTTTAACAATATAATTGTAATGTACTGAGTAAAAATGAATCGAAAAATAAATAATCTAACTATATAATTAGCAAGTGTCTTTATGTAGTGTCGGTAACATTATGACGTCAATTTTTCCTAAGGTTCTCGTGATTGGCTAACTGGGGACACCCTGACTCTTGATTGGCTGACAGGTGACACCCTCTCCCGTGGTTAAAATATCTCTTTTAATAAAAAATAATATAATAAATTTTATTAATAGCTAGTACAAAATACTTATATAAATAAATTTACAAAAATAAAACTTAAAATTGTACATACATTTATATATGTAACACAAATTATACAACAATAACACTATAAAACCACATACAAATTAAATGCTAGTTAATACGAGGGTGACCTTTTATGTTTTTACAAACGACCACTATGTTCGTAATTACTATATTCGTAAAATTTTATATTTGTTATTGTGAAATCAGGGGCATCTTATAAATTGACCGAGTAGTTTGTTGACAGTGAGCGTTTAAAGAAAACAAGTTTGTGAAAAAATTTATATTACTAGTGAAGGTTTTCGTTTTACGATTTTAGTAAAGGCCTAACTCAACAACAATGCATAGATTCGCTTCGTTCAACTTTTAGTAATGAAGCACCATCAGAAAAGACTATTTACAATTGGTTTGCAGAATTTCGTCGTGATCGTCCGTCAATGATGAATCTCGTGAAGGTCGACCAAAATCGGTTGTGATTCAAAAAAACATCGACAACGCTGTGTGTAACATGTATGAAGAAGATCGGCATATGACTTACCGTGAGATAATCAGATCAATTCTGTAAAACATTACTGTGTAGTAACGTTACTACAAGATAAAATATTATAAAAAGTATAATGACTTTCATTCATGATAGTAACTGACCTTGCACATAGTGACGAATTTAGTTACTATTATCATAGTAACTGAGTTACAGAATTGGTCTGAGATGCATCCTTTGGCATATCGCAGACTGCAATACATTCGATTTTGCATGAACATTTAGCTGTGAAATAGATCTGTTTCCGATGGATTCCGCATAATTTGACTTAAGCTCAAAAAAGGCTCATGTTGATTGGTGTAAGGGAATGCTAAAAAAAATCAACCTAGGCACTGCAAAATCCGGATACAACATCGCTACAGGTGACGAAACTTGGATTTATTCATGTGAACTGGAAACTAAGCAACAATTCACTGTTTGGGTCTTCCAGGATGAACCGAAACCCACAAAAGTTATTCGTTTCCGAAGCACTTCCAAGAAAATGATCGCTTGTTTCTTCTGTTGTACTGGACATGTCGCAACCATTCCATTAGAAGATCAGAGAACAGTTAATGCTGAATGGTATACAACAATTTGTTTGCCAGAAGTCACCGACAAAATTAGGAAACACAACCAAAAACGTCGCATCATTCTTCATCATGACAATGCAAGCTTCCACACAGCAGGTCGAACAATTGATTATTTGAAGGAGAAAAACATCGAATCAATGTCTCATTGCCCGTATTCACCTGATTTATCCCCTAACGACTTATTTCTGTCAAACCAATGTCAAACAAAAAATGGGTGGACAGCGATTTTCATCACCTCAAGAACTGTAGAAGCTTTCGAAAACCATGTTTTTGAGATACCAACTTCAGAGTAGAAAAAATGTTTCGAGGATTGGTTTAAACACATGCAAACGTGTATAAATCTTAAAGGCGAAGATTTTGAAAAGCAATAAAACAGTATATTAAAAAAAAAAAAAATGTTTTCTTCTTAGTTTTTGTAAAAACTTAAAAAGGTAGCCCTCGTATTATACATCTATAGATGGGTCCCAGTTAATTGTTTATCTACAAGTTTTTTCAATGTTTTTACATAAACGTTATTGCGGATTACATTTGGTAAGGTGTTATACTCCAGAAGACCTCTATGAAAAATATTCATAATATATAGTTTTCAGCCATTGCTGTTTTAATGGGTGGTAGATAATAATTATCTTTATATCTCGTGTTATACGTGTGTATATCTTTAAATCTCTTTATATCCTGAGATAATTAACTGGGCAGTAAGTTATTTTCCATTTTGAAAATAAAAGACATTATATTCATCTTTATAAAATTTACAACATTTAACCAACCCAAAGCTTTTAGCATATCCGTTATTCTGGAGTACCTACTTTGTTTTAATATCACCCTCATTGCTCTGTTTTGCAGAATATACAAACGTTTAATTTGAGTTTTGCTGTAGATATACCTATAAAAGGTACAAAAATATTGAAAATGTGGTTTTATTATTGCTTCGCATATTTGCTTAGCACACCAGAGTATTTTCAGACACGTAGCGTCGTATTCTTCTGAAATAATTAATCTTTTTAACTTTTTTTTTAGAAATATAATTTACATGATTTTTACCCGATATATGGTCGTCGATAATTACCCCTAAATATTTAAATTCTGATACTAGATTTATTCTTTCTCCTCCCATTTCTATATTAAAACCATCTTTTGAATTTTTTGTTGCCCTATTCCTAAAATATGGAGATATTACTTGCGAACTCTTGAAAATAGTGTGAAAAGTCGTTTATTATTACTAACAGGTGTATTATATTTGCCTTGAAATCATATTTCATCGAATACTATCCTTAATATAATGTTCATGTTTTATAGCCATAAGTAAAAATTGGGGAGAGGACTGTTACTTCGGTAAAATTTAATCTTGGTGTTTATAAAGAAGAGTTTTGTTGTAGAGAACGGGCCTCACAAAAAATAATGCATTACATATATTTTTTTCCCCTACATGTTTACCTTCCCATGTTATCTATGAAATTATTAAGATTTTTCCATAATTCTGAATTAATAAATTCATTTTGCAACTTCTGTTTAGAGTGTAATGTTCTTGAAAGCAGGGATGCGGAGTCGGCAGAAAAATAGACGACTCCAGACTCTCGAGCCGTTATTTCTGAGAACCAACTCCGATTCACGACTCCTCTCACTCGTAAATCGTACTTACCTTAAACATTATAGATAGGGCTGAGTGTCATTATAAAATATCATTTTCATTATATCTTGAGTTTTTGTGTAATTTTTAATACAAATTTTTGAATATAATAGTTAAAAAAAAATATATTTTATTTTATATACTTTATTTTTTATAATATGCTACTTTTTCCTTTTGACATTTAGATTTTTGCTGCCAACACGAAATAACCACGGAGTTCAGTAAAACTTGAGAAAATGAAAATCCCGTTTAGTTCCGCTTAAACATAACAAACGGAGCATACAGAAAAAGATAAAAACGGATATGTGTAAAAACAAAAAATCTCTACTGCCTCATCGTATTAATCTGTTAATACAAGTAGTATTAATCAAATTATACACTGGAGAACATGAAAATCCTATTAAAACCGGAATGAATATTTCCATTATATTCAATCAAAGAGTCGGGAGTCAGTAGTTTTTCAGATTCACGACTCTTCTAAAAAGTTTCGACTTTTCGACTCCCGACTCCAACTCACCATCAGGGCCGCCGCGTGAGGGGGGAAAGGTTGTGACCAGCACAAAGGCGCCTGATTATAGGGGCGCCATTCCAAAGAAAATACAAATTAAAATATTTAAAATGCTTAAAATATTAACTTGTTTAATACATGGTTACTTGGTAATTCTTATTCTAAATACCTAAGAAAAGAATGAAAAATTATTTACGCTCCACAATGTCCAATGACCGTCTAACGGATTTGTCGTTAATATCAATCGAAAATGATATCATGGATACCTTAGATATTAGAGATTTAATTAAGAATTTTGTGGCGGCTAAAGCAAGAAGAATAAATATTATGATTTTTTTAATCAGAATTCGCCCTTTTTAGTTATAATATATCAGTTATAATAAAATACAGTTATAATACACCAAAGCTAACATGTAATCGATACATTTATAATGAGATCTAATTTATATTATCAATAATACAAATATAAAATTATCTTTATTGTGATTTTATTTTAATAATAAAAGATTGATTATTTGTGAACAATTTTAAAAAAATCAGCTGTGGCCACCACAGGACCGACCGCCATCATAAAGTACTTATATAAATTACATTCTATAGTGCGTTCGAAGGTGAGTTTGCAGTATAGCTCTTATGGAAAATGGGAGCGGTGTTGCCAAATGTTGTAAAAGTGTCAAATGTGTCAATTATAATAATATGAAAAACTCGTATGATTTACGAAAATCAACTCTTATAAAACTCAAAATAACAGTCAACAAAAACAAATGGCCATTTGTAGAATACTGCGTCTTCACAGATCAGCGCGTTTTAGAGCTGGCAACGTCGACAAGCAAGAAAAGGATAGTGTCATTGTGTAAACCCATTAGAGAGTATGAAAAAGAACTACTCCATATGCCCTGTACTGCAAACTCACCTTTGAACGCACTATAGCAGCAGAGTAGAAATAACTTGACCTAATATTTTCTAACAGAGATATTATTTATCATGTTGAATAACGTTACATATAAATATGAAAAAATTGAAACTTGGAAAAAATTTCGAAAAATTTTACAGAAATTATTCGAAATTTTTTGTTTTATCAAAAAACGTCTCAAATAAAAGTTATTAGTTATTGCTTTTATAGCAACTTTTGTTTAATAAATTTTTTCGAGATATTTTTCTGTTGTGAAATATTCGCAAAAATCTTAAAATCGACACGAGTAAACTCCCATTTTTAGTCAACCGATTTTTACCAAAAGTTGATCAACTCGTGCCATTGATGGCAGAAGCCTAAATATGAAGTTTCATAAAAATCCTTTTAGCCGAATTTGCTCTGCACTTGTACACAGACAGATGGACAGACGGACAGACGTACAGACAGACGGACAGACAGGCGGACGGACAGACAGACAGACAGACAGACATCATGCTAAAAATAGTCAAAATGTTATGTAAGGACCTCTCAATTCGTGGAGATCCATCGAAATCTCGAAACGTCAAAATTGGTATGATCACAATACCTCCCTTATATATGTTGGCGGTCGGTAAAAACATATATTATTGCATTTATCTTACTCCGATCTGTAGTTTGATTGTATTTGTATGTATTTTTAAAATTTGTATAAATATATAAATTTATTTATTTTTAGAATTTTTTTTGAGGAGGGTGGGGGGGGGTAAGGGGCGCCAAATAAAAGTTTTCACAAAGGCGCCTCATACCCACGCGGCGGCCCTGCTCACCATCCCTGCTTGAAACTACAGTAAAAAAGATGCAGTTTTAGCTTTAATATTGTAGTTCTTTATCGTTTTTAGCATAAAGCGGAAAATTTATTATTTTATTTATTTATTTATTTTTAGCTTACTAAATGTACAATATGACTGCTTCTGTCTGGAGTAAACCTCATATCTGGTAAAGGTGATTGTTACTTTTGAAAGTTTTTATTTTTCTTGTTAGTTAGCATTTTACCAGTCGAGAAAACAAATAAAAATAGACACTGTAATATTATAAAACATGGAAATATGACTTGTTAATATCTCTTGAAAATAGTGTGAAAAGTTGTTTATTATTTATAACAGGTGTATTATATTTCCCTTGAAATCATATTTGACCGAATACTATGCTTAATATACAAAACTAAAAATTATCTCTCTATTTTTAAACCGGTATAAAAATAAATAGATGTGTATGAAAATATATCGAATAACAAATGTAAAAAGTAACATAATAGTCGCTCGTAAACTATTGTACAGTACAAATTAAGGTAATCTGAGCAAAACGATAATAAATTTAGTGAATCACCCGTATCTGTTCACGTCATCAAGGAGGGAGCTTAACGTCAATTAACGTGGACGAGCCGCTGCAAGTTGCAATGTCAAGATATGTAACAGCTGTACCAAATATTCGCCTAATTTTATACAGAAATAATCAAAAACATTACACGCTATTTTGTTGTAGAATATTCTAGATATGAATTAGTAACATTTAATCGTTTTAATTAAATTAATTTATCATAAATGCTTCATTTATATATTTATTTTCCATATGATTTATATTTAAGTATTTTGTCCCTTGCTATTTTAAACTAGTTTCTAGAAGAGCATTGTGAAAAAAATTTCATCAGAGTCATGATCAAATCCTTTTACGAAAAGTGTTCTGCTCATGGCTCATGAACGAAACATTTGGCAGGCTAATTCTGGGATTTTCAAAATCTTTTGCAACTACAGCAAAGACTTTTATTTTTAGTATTATCATTTACTCATCAACAAATATTTGAATATTCTTTTCTTATCTGTTCTTTATATTAAAATTTCTAACAGTATTTGCGTTGAACAATTGTTCGAGTGTTGAAGAGCAATGAGCAATGAGTTTAGGACAGACCGTTCGGCTAGACTATGATTAACCGTTCCTGTCCGTTCCAAACATTTTAATGTGGAAATACATTATTTTACACTTTTGACAATAATATTGGACTGAGGATGATTGGATTACCAATCGAAATGTCTCGATGAACATTTTTTAATAAATATATGACGAGTACAACATAAGAATTTTATTTAATAACTATATATATATATATATATATATATATATATAGATATATATATATATGTATGTATTTATGGTTATTCCGTTCCAATAATGTAATTATGAATGTTTTTTGAGAATAGCGGTGGAGAAAAGTAAATAAATAAATAAGTAATAAATAAATAAATAAGTAATAAATAAATATATATATATATATATATATATATATATATATATATATATATATATATATATATATATATATGTATATTTCAGAATTATGCAATAGTACTATTTTCAGTGACACAGTTGTATACGCAATTGATCACGATTTATTTACCAATCGATAATAGAATAAATTTCTGATATATTTTGTAGTTAAATTTTAAAAACGAAACTAAATTGAATTCTTATTAAAAAGAAAACGTTTACTAATCTTCCAGAAATAACTGTGTTGGTCTAAGTATTTTTAGAAGGGACCAGAGAAAAAAAAAGCGAGCGATGTAATCCTATACACAGATGTGCCTACTGTGCCAAACCATATAAGTAAAGTTAGTTGTTTAGCTTACATCGCCTGCGCGAACGGCGTCGTACGTACCGCGCAACATCGCCTAACAACTAGTTGCATACAGTTTCACAAGTTCCACACCCTACGCGTGGCAGCACTAATCGACCTTAAATTGGCAAGGCTTAAAAAATTCAGAAATGTCAACAAATATATTTAAAAAACAAATTTTTAATATTCCTATTAACACTGCATTACTATTTGCGCGGTTTATGTAATATCAAATTTTAAATTTATCTAATCTTACTTCTGTATTTATTAATGTTCACGATACTGAAGTATGTAGATGCCAAAATTATGCGGGGATCGCAAATAATCTAGATCCTGATATTATATACAAGGTGCAAATTTATACGGGTCATTCATTACTTTCATCACATAAACTAAAAAATTATTTCTTCCCTCCAGTAAAAACCTGTCAATTGTAAACAAAAAATACAATAAACCTCCAAAATTCATTATTTCACCAAGCGCATTATGAAAATATATTTCTTGAAAGAGAGAGCAACAGAGTGCGCATTCACATACGTAATTTTATTACAGTACAGTATTGTAATAACTATTATAATTTATTATTCTCATTGATATTTTAATGTATAAAATTTTTAAACCAAACAATATAATAAGAATGCATGTTTAAAAACGTTTTTTATGTAGGGTTTGGTATTAATCATAATTGCGCAGGTGACTAAGACCAACGTTCCCTATATAATGCGCGCGTGCGTATTGTCTTCATCCCTGCCGCGTAGTTAAAATATCACTCCGCACGTAATGCAAGTTTTTGGGCTTAAATGCCTATTGTTAATTAACACAACATTACAATTTGTAATGTATGTATATATGTTAATTAAAAACTAAAATATATGAATTTCAAAATTATTTCCTCCTCTAAAATTCTGCCCACAAGAATTTTATAGCTGCTCAGTAAAAATTTTTAGCGCCCAGTGCCCATTCCGACTTAGAGGGACCGTTGACTAAGACCCCCAAGGATATGGCGGGAATATTGTATTAAAATCATAAAAATATAATAGTGAATTAAATAATTTGGTATTTACTAAGTAAATTTATTTATTATTATTTTTTAAATAATAGTGTACACGCACTTACCTGAGAATTAAAGAAAACCACGCACAGGGGCGCCGTGAGCGTATCGTGACGAGTACCGCTCGAGGAGACGCGTTTAGGCCTTTTCTCGAACACTCTGGAGTTAAACAGTGAGTCGGAGCACTCCGAGCTTGCTTACCGAACCCACCTTTTGCCGCCCTTAAAAAATGGGCGCGAGTTTAAAAGTCGCAAGAAAACACCAATTTTACTATCGATTTTAAAACATGGCATCGGGCCAGAGGGCCGCACGCGGCCCGCCGCTAATCTTTTATAAAATAATAATACTAAGTTACACTGCAAATTCACTGAAAATACTACCGAACATTTCAATCACTTATCGTTCTGTGCTACCAATTAATGAGTTTTAAAAAAAGCGCCCCAAAAATCTGCCACTCGGGTTGCGGCGGCCCTGATCACGTACTACATTTGTGGTACCAAGGCGGATAATGTCAAAAAGGATATTGGTTTTCCCTCAACAGATATTTGAAATAGAGGCGTGAAATTTACACATTTTGGGCGTTTTTTTTTTTCCCGCAGATCCGAGTTATCTTTTTCACTCAAACGCAGATGTAAACAAACTTTTTTTTTTATTAGTAAAGTGCGATCACTAAATCTTCACCGTTACATAATGGTAAACAATAGGTTTTAAAACTGTATTCACAGCTGAAAATACCAATTTTACAAAGAACCAATCAGATTACTTCGTTAGCCCGAACTCACCCGAGGAACAACGAAATTCTGGTGCTAACTTAATTTTTCTATGAACTCATTGGCGTGTAGAGAAAAACAGTGTTCATTTAATAATTAATTCGTGTAAGGTAATACAAATAGAATTTATGCCTATGTGTACATGGTACATGTCCTTGGAAAAAAGTTTGGTAACTAAATGTTTCTGTCAAGTATTGCATAACGTTCAAGAATTGCTGATCGCACTGTATATCTGCTCAGCAGATTTACAGCTATTTTTAAGGTAACTGATTTTACTATATGTCTTGTTTTGCATATATGTATGTAAAAGAATTTAGCAAAAAGAACGTATTACTTAGAAAATGTTTGATGAAAGTAAGTTATTGTAATGAAATTACACTTTATCATGCTATAAATGTTGGCAGCCAGCATTAAACCGTACTTATATTCCATGCAGTTTCTGCATTCTTGTTAGCAGCTGTGATGTCAGAGTAGAGTACTGCATCGCAATTTTTGAGCTGAATAAAGAAATACGCCCATAGGTTTTACAATTAAAACAGTAAATAATAACTGTCACAATGGCATTGTCAGGCAACAATATTTGTTACTACTTACGCTCCCAAGCCGAATTAGATCACCGTGCGAGTTGGACATTCACCTCTTTGAAGTGAAGAAGCCCGTGCCTAATTTCGTAGTAGTACAGGAGTAATCAGCACTACATCTCGGTAAGACTACTGAGGCGTTTATGGGCTAATACTAATCCTCATTTTATACAATTTAAGATAACAATAGTTTGAGATTAATCTGAGGTTACTTATAATTTCAAAATAAATTTTCAAAATTTTAACTTGTGGTTTGTGAGGAAATAGACAAACCACAATACTGTCCTTAATGGATGTCAGAATAATTATAGCGATGTAGAGGTAACGTTGGATGTTTAGTGGTACAAAAGATTAAAAAAGAAACACACTTATATAATAATATAATCACAGATTTATGTTGACTGTTTAGTCCAAAACTTCCTTACATTAATAAAGAGCATCTATATGAATTCAGTCGTTTTGGAAAATAGTATTGGAATGCCAACAATGTTGAATAGAACAAATTCTGTATATTCTGATGACTAGGCACTATAATTACACAAGTTACTCAGAGTAACAAATATTTAAACAAAATTTTATCTGATGAAAATGACATTAATTTTGAACACATACAGAATTAAAATTTGCCAAAGTGGACAAAAAAAAAAAAAAAATAGTGTGAACAATTAACACGAATAATTTAAAAAATAACAGATGAAGGTACGAAAAACAATGAAAATCAATCAATTAGTTGCCAGGAGCATCGCCGGCGTCACCGCCATTCCCTCCTTGGTCATCATCATTGGGAGCATCACCACCGTCTGGAGGTCCCATATGGCGACGGAGATTCTCGACGAATTCCGGGTTCATAGCTTGCATCTGACGAGCAAGTTGCTGCCCACTGTAACAAAAATGCATAATGAAAAACAAGAAACACTACTATAAGTTGTTAAGTTTTTATAATTCAAATTTTTATATAAAAGAAATATTTTGTTTCTCTTGCGCATGTTAAATTAATCTTTTGAAAATGTTTACTACACACATTAACAAAAAAAAAAAAAAAAAAACAATATAAGTGCAATTTGCACTTGTTAATTTCACCAAGTACAACCGATTTATATTTCTATTATAAACAAAAACAGATTAGTAAATGTATAAATAATATAAAATATTATATACACGCTCCTGACAGACCGACCGACATATCAAAACGTTTTCCCACTCCCGTTTGAGCTGAAAGGCTGAACATTTCCCTCAGGGATTTATTTCAATGCATAATCGACACAAAAAGTTGAATACCAAAAAAAAAAAAAATATTTTTAAAATATTAAAGTAAGCTTTAGATCTTGAAAATTGATCACACTGTTTAGTGTTTTACATACTAGAGCCAGCATATATACCAGTAGTCTTCTATACAAATATATTTTTACCAACATAAGTCCTGACTTTTTCTTGAACATATTTATATAGTCATTTAAGACTGTATAAAATTGTATGTCAAATAAAAGACAGGGTTAAAAGCTAAACGAGGCTTAAGAAGTAAAGCGGACAGGATACTGGCCCCTATTTGCAAGATATAATTAGTAAGCCTTTCACTCAACATATGACAACATGTAAGTAGCATGTCAGTTGCAGGGTATCTATAATACTTACGCCTGCAGTAATGCCTCTAAGCTGGTGTTGCCTCTATCCATCAATATCATATTCGACATTCTATAAAAGAATTTAATAATACACTATTAATGGTGTAAAAGTATACAATACACACGACAACAATCGTCCCTTTCCAAACCTTTAAATTAAAATAATGTAATGTAAATCATAATTAAAACTAAATTTCGTCTAAGTCATGCTATTTACATGCGTGATACAAATATCTGACAATGCACAACTTAAAATTAACGTAACATAAAGTAGCTATTTGTTTAATATTTATTTACTAGCAGACCCGTTGCCAACAACGTTGGCAAACTGATATCGAATAAAAATCAATATAGGCAGGAATCAATTATTAAAATTTGCATGATTCAGCGTATATTAACAAAACAAAAACGTTTCTTGATCCTAAAAAGCTGCTTAATGCGTGTCGTTTAAAAATTAATATCGGGCCGGGTACGGCCCGCGGGCCATATGCTGGACATCAATGGTATAGCTGTTTCTGATTAATAATAATAATATATTTATTTAAGTTGTTCGTATCAGAATACAATAACTTACGTCAAGATACAATATCATACACTAGATTATACTTAGGAAATCCTAAAAAGCCGCTCAATGCGTGTCGTTTAAAAATTAGTATCGAGCCGGATACGGCCCGCGGGCCATATGCTGGACATCAATGGTATAGCTGTTTCTGATTTTACTTAGGAAATCCTAAAAAGCCGCTCAATGCGTGTCGTTTAAAAATTAGTATCGAACCGGATACGGCCCGCGGGCCATATGCTGGACATGGGTGGTATAGCTGTTTCCGATTATACCTAGGAAATCCTAAAAAGCTGCTTAATGCGTGTCGTTTAAAAATTAATATCGAGCGGGTACGGGCCACGAGCCATATGCTGGACCTCAATGGTATAGCTGTTTCTGATTATACCTAGGAAATCCTAAAAAGTCGCTCAATGCGTGTCGTTTAAAAATAAGTATCGGGCCGGACACGGCCCGCGGGCATAACGTTAATTGACACAACATTCTTTAATTAAGCCAAGGTATATACTGACTGAAGAGCTAAGAGCTATATTCTCGCTAAGGCTAAACACATAGTGAAGCAGAGAGCAAAGCAGAGATTTGAAAGCGGAGAGCAAAGCGGCGAAATTAAATAAATGAATTCCTGTTAACACGCGCATAGTGGAGCGTATTGCAGCGAGGTTATATCGCTGTTATAGTCGAGCAAAGCGACACGTTCAAACAATTTTGATTTCTCTGCTATCATCGTTGCTAAAATAGTTGTTTAAAATGGATATTGAGGCATTTATAAGTAGTTCTCATTTATAAGTAGTTTTTATTTATTTATAGTAGGTTCCGATTGAAATTTGTCCAATTTTTTACCAATTTATGTTGAATTTTTTCCAAAATATAATCAAACGTTGAAATACTCATGCGAAAATAAGAATGAAACTTTTCTGGATGTTTGCGGTGTTGCATATAGAAATGGTGAAATTCACCATGTATATGTCTACTTTTATTTATTCTGTGAACATTGTACCTTCTAGTGGGTTTATTTTTATTTTTTAGTAAATACCAAATTTTTAGGGAAGAGTTTTCTGTTAATAAAAAATCCATTATAATTTTGTGAACTTTCTGCTCGATGTTAAACGCGTCACTATCAGACCAATTCTGTAACTTAGTTACTATGATAATAGTAACTAAATATGTCACTATGAGCAAAGTCAGTTATTATCATGAATGAAAGTCATTATACTTTTTATAATATTTTATCTTGTAGTAACGTTACTACACAGTAATTTTTTACAGAATTGATCTGTATGTGTAGACACTCTTTTATAAGCGCGACATTCTTGCGCTGTTTTACTCTCCGCTTTCATCGCTGCTTTGCTCTCTGCTTCACTATGTGCTTAGCCTAAGTGAGCTGCTGTCCAAGTCCGTCGTTCCCCACCACTGAGTTCGTGACCGACCGCACACCTCAACACCCGCTAGCACCCAGGAACTTAGCGTTACGTTAAGACACACAGGAATTAGGACTTTTATATATATAATAAGTAATTTTTCGAATTTTTCTCAGAACATACGTGGGTTGATCAATAAAGTTTTTTTTTTTTTTTTTGTTGAGTATAATGGCTTTCGGATGACTCCATTAAGCCAGCTTCTTAATGTTTTAATTATCTTCTTACTTTAAATTGATGAATATGAAGGGATAGTATTGGAAATGTTCAGGATAGGGGTTTTTGCCGAGAGGCCGTCACGGCAGGACTGCGGTTTGGAGTAAGCCTTGGGAAGGTTTACAATAGAGTTTGATGTTATGTTATATCAATAAAGTTCTCCAACTGAATAACTCTGTACCTACATATGAAAATGTAATTCTGTTGATGGATACACTGGTCTTTATTCTCTGATTATGATTTGCGTACGAAATTTCAAACACTGGCAGTTGCCCGACTACCATCACTTAAAATAGTGAAGCAATTTTAAACATGGTGTTATTTTATGGGCTAAACATGTTCCCCTGCCGTAATTCATAAACAGTTGATAGCCGCATACTGCGAAAATGCAACAAGTGTTCAACATTTGAGAAACTGGAAAAAGATGTTGTCCGAAGATTAGTAACGAGCAGCGCGTAGTGGCAGAACAAACACTACAACAACTGATGTGAATGCAGCAAGAATTAAGGAAATGATTTCAGAGGACCAGCGAAAAATTGTAAGGGCCATTGCATATGTGAGCATTTCATTAGGAACAGTTCAATATATTATCCATGACGGACTTTTGCATAGGAAATTATGTACTAGGGGGGTACCTATAGGAATTTTTGCATACAGGAATATTTAGCAAAATACCAGCCTTATAACCCGAAGTGACTATCAGGGCTTCGAACCGTAATTTTTTTCGTTTCGGTTTTTGTTCCGGTTCAATTAGAAAAAAAAAATATCAGTTCGGTTCCGGTTTTCGTTCCGACAAAATTAGGTTTTTTTTTTTTTGTTTTTGGTTCAGTTCGAGTGATAAATTTTTAAATGCTTTTATTCGTATTAGAAATTTATTTTATACTATAATTTAGAATAACATTTTATTCCTTATATTAAGGCCGCTGCCAAGGGTAGTTTTAGGCGTTCACCCCCCCCCCCTAAATATTAGGAGCAGATTTTTTTTTTTTACTTATCAGTTAAAATAATTAATTTTTTTTCTGCTCATTAGTTTAAAAAATAATCTTAAATAAAATTTAATTTAATTTTTAATTTGTTTCTTTATATCCAAGTTACAATAAAATAATTAGATTTTTTACAAATAATAATAATAATAACAGTTTGTACATTGGATAAAGGCCCATAATCAGTCATTGTAAGAATACAAAGACTGTTCTTCCTCATGAGCCCTTAAAAGGTATAAAAAAAATATAAATATAGCACATTAACATAAATAACCAGGGTTCTTTGCTATTGACAATACCACAGTTGTTATAACCAACGTTGAAGCATGTAAATATGTAACATTGCCTAACTTGGGCAGAATTAAGGCTGAAAAGAACATTGAAAAAGACATGAAATTAAAAGGGCAAGATGAACCTATTAGAAGATATTACTTTGTTAAAAAATTTTTAAACTTTAATAAATTATTCTAAATTTTTATAAACATTTATAAACTTTTATCCCAGATGAGCTTCTTTATTTGTGTTTTAAAAGAGATTAAGCAAAAAGATTTAAGATTTTCGGGAATAATATTATATTTAGCGCAAATGTCAAAAGAGAAGCTATGTTTAAATGTTGCAGTTTTGTAAGAAGGTGGAGAAAGAGTACCCTTAAATCTTATATTAACATTATGCACGTCAGATCTGAAGGTGATTTTGTTGTACAAATAATGGGGAGTTTTGAGAATCAACACTTTATGATAAAATACAAGAGATTGCGAAAGTCTTCTTTGTTTCATGTTAAGCCATGTAGACAAGTGAAGGTAAGAGGAGATATGCGAGCGCCTTGGTACACCATAGACAAAACGCAAACATGAATTTTGGACCTTCTGAATTTTTTTTATATCAGCTGCAAGCAGACAGGGTCCGTAAACTACACTACCATAAGTAAACAGACTCAATACAAGGGAGTCGCATAGTTTTATCCTAATTGCCTGGTTCAGGTATTGTCTGTTACCATAGAGGATCTTTAACTTAAAGTAGGCTGTTCTTACTATGAAACTGATATGCTTAGAGAACTTTAATTTATCATCAAAAATCAACCCCAAATTCTTCGCACTGTCGGATATTGTCAGAGCAGACCCGTCAAGAATCAGTTTGCAAGCTGGCTTAATTAAATTCTGATCGTTTTTTGGACCAAAGATTAAAACTTTTGATTTTGTAGGGTTAATAATTAAATTATGGTCCGTAGATGCGTTATGCAATGACTGAAGGTCTTCGTTAATATTTGAAATAGCAGCTAGGTGGTTATTAAGGGGAAACGAATAAAAGATTTGGGTATCATCAGCAAAATAATGAACTTGGCAATGTTTAATATACCGTGAGAGATTAATGGTATAAATTATGTAAAGTAAGGGTCCCAATATACTACCTTGAGGTACGCCTAGGTGGAGGAATAGTTTCTTAGAGCTTACATTGTTAATTACTACAACTTGACTTCTGTTCGAAAGGTAACTGGAAAAAAAATAATCACATATTTACAAAGGCCAATGAAATTTAAGATTGACAAGAGGATTTCATGATTGATGCTATCAAAGGCTTTGGAAAAGTCAAGCAGGATTAATACCGTTAATAGTCCTGAGTCAGTAACACGTAGAATTTCGTCAGTAATATGCGCAAGTGCAGTTGTACAGCTAAAATTAGGTCTAAAACCCGACTGAAAAGGTGTTAGTAAGTTGTTGTTATTTAAGTAATTACGTAGTTGATTGTTGATAATTTTTTCTAAAACTTTAGATAAGGTAGGTAAAATGCTTATCGGTCGTAGATCCTTATGGGATATGGGCTTATTTAATTTAGGTATAGGTTTGACACAGGCCATTTTCCATGCTGCAGGGAAAACGTTATTCAATACGCAAAAGTTGATAATATAATAAAAGGTAATAAAGGGTATTAGATATGGACAACAGAAGTTAATCATAATAATATTAATTTTATCACAACCACTACCCAAAGATTTAATTGAATTTAAAAAATAAGACACTTCATTGTCAGTGACAGTAGAAAAAGAAAATTTAGCATTATGTAAGCAGGAAGGGTGAAGATTATTATTATGAAAGTGCAAAATATCTTGGTTAGGTGACATATTGTTGCTAACAGAATTAGCAAAAAAGTTATTAATTGCATTAGGATCTTGTAGTGAAGGAGGCAGTGTTACATTCTTTTTATTACTATGTTTGAATACTTTGTTTCAACATTGTCCTTTTAATCATATAAATAAAAAATAGGAAACCTTATTTACTAATCAACTCTCGTATAGCTATTAAATAAGAGGTAATAATAGACATTCATTCAGCATATCACATACTAAAATCTTTCTCTATACTAGTACTGTTAGTAATAAAGCATGCAAATAAAATAAGAAGGGAAAAGCATTTATACTTACATATTCTGCATGGCGGGATTGTTCAACATTCCAGAGGCAAGCTCCATCAAAGCTGGGTTATTAATAAGCATCGAAAAGTCGAATGCTGGGGCAGATGTCTCAGAACTACCAGCAACTGGAGCGGTTCCCTGAGTGTCTGCAAAACAAATTAATTCGTTAATTCCTCTCGACAAATTAATATACTACATTATATTGAAAAGAAACACTAAATAAAGTACTGACTGATGTTTTCTCAATTTCAGTTGAACTGAAATCTTAAGATTAAAAACAAGGATTTGTTGTAATATATTTAGATATAGATTAATTTATTAAAAATCATGAAAAAGATTATTATTATTGTTTCTCTATCTCTTTGATTCTGGATACAATAAAGTAGTTTTTAGTTACGGAGATAGGTTTTGAAAAGAATGTTCTCTAAAAACTTCTATTTAATCTTTAATAATTTATATCAACTTGGAAAGAGGTTTGGAGGTCTGGTCACATAACAACCAGAAGCTTGATCCTCCTGTAAACATGAATTTTGTTTCTCCTAACTCTTATCATATGTGTATTTTTTACTTTTAATGTTATTTTAATATCAGAGTGATTTAAAACCTTATAAGTAAAAAGAACATACCCTGTAAGTTTATCTGATCAGTTGTCAGGCTTAGATTATTTTTGTAGCTCTCGTTGTTGGGCTCCAGTTCGAGAGCTTTGAGATAACTAGCCCGGGCATCCTCGGGACGATTAATGCTGGAGTAGGCCAATCTGAAACAAGGGCATTACAAATTACTTCAACATGCAATATAGATTACAAAACAAAATTTTGTCAACTAATAGTTATAACGTACTTATTATTAAGTCACTATCAATGTAACTGTTTCGCACAAGTCAAAGAAATAAATAAATGTAAAATGTGTGCATTTAATATAATGAACTACAAATACAGAACAGGCCACGGCACCTTGTAAAAGACACATTTTAATTTAGTATTATAAGCATAAATATAAACATGAGAATATGGAAGTATCATAGTCTCTCGTTATCCACAGTTGACTCTCGCTGTGATGGCATCGTTTCCAGCATACTATTTATTAATTCAATTTTACACGGTACACTAGCAGAAGAGTGACTATGGCTAAAGTACTAAAATCCTTCAAAGATTTGATGTTGCCTATCTATGAAAGACTAGTGCAAATCTCCCTGAAAATGCCACGCTAATCGATATTACGTTAATCGAAGTTAATAAGTAATATAAAATATTATAATTCGTCAAAAGTCCTTGAAAATACCAACCAATATATATTTTTTAATATGTTTTTTATCGTAATTTAATGTACAGTACAATAAAAACAAAGGATAATAATTTATATGGGCAGCAAAAATTTATTGATAAAAACAAATAAATTTTCAAAGAAATAGTGTTTTTTCCTTGAAAATACATTTCCATACATTTTTTAAAATAATTTAATGCGTACGTACGAGTAACGCATTAATAAAGAATAAATAAATTAAATTGCTGTTTTATTAGTTGGTTATAATGCAACTAGGATATATATTTTTCTTAAATAATGTTTTGTGTTGCTTTGTTGAGTAGCATGGTAAAACAACAATAATAATAAATTAGAATTTATTTTATTTTATTTATTTTTTGTATGGGTAGTTTAATTAGATAAGTTAGTGTAAATTATTTTCATTTTATCATTGAATCTATATTCGTACCTTAGTGATTAAATTCGTAGCATCGGAAAATTCAGTTTACAAGTTTTTCCCAAATATCGCATAAATCTAAACCAGTGGCGGCGCTAGCGAGAAGTCGGGCGGGGGGGTCTCAAAAATTGCTCTGGCCCCCAATTGGTCCCCCCAGAATTTTTTGGAGAAAAATGTATTTTAGAAGTGAGAACTTTTTTTTTAGTTCATCACTTGTATTTTCATGAGTAAACGATAAAAAAATAATTTCAAATATTTCCTGGCCACCCCAAATTTTCCTCAAAAATTTCCTGGCCCCCCAGATTTTAAGATCTAGCGCCGCCACTGATCTAAACTGTGATTTGCACTAATCAAAGTTTGGTAGCTAACTACAAATCGCATTAAATCGAGT
Organism: Liopterus haemorrhoidalis; assembly: GCA_963971575.1. Classification (NCBI taxonomy): domain Eukaryota; kingdom Metazoa; phylum Arthropoda; class Insecta; order Coleoptera; family Dytiscidae; genus Liopterus; species Liopterus haemorrhoidalis. Next base: position 40,323,841 of record OZ020614.1, on the reverse strand, counting down.
TTCCCACTAGTCAGGACCGTACTAATCGAGGGACCCCTGTACGTATTTGGGAAAGGAACATTTTAAGATCAAATTTTGGTGGTGTGGGGGATATATGAAAAAAAAAAAGAGAAAATAAATTACTGGTAGCAAAGCAAAGGACAGGTAAAAATGGACAGCCATTATCAATAAAAAAAAGGCATAAGCCTTCTTAACACTCCATATAAGGTATTGCCAAACCTATTGTTACGGAGGCTACAGTCATATGCAGAAAAAAGATATGGGTCAGTACCAAGCGGGTTTTCGAGCGGGCAAATCAACCACTGATCAAATCTTCTGTATTCAACAGTTGATGAAAAAGGCATACGAGTACGGAATTGATTTGCATAAGATATTCATAGATTTCAAAACGGCATATTACAGTATCAGACACCCCTCAGTGTGACAAGCGATGATTAACTTTAAGGACCCAGAAAAACTAAGAACCCTGATCATGGAAACAATAATTGGCACCTGCTACAAAATTACAATAGGGTCATGCAAGACTGATGCCATTTCCAATAATATTGGCTCAAGACAAGGAGACGCACTTTCACCCACGCTCTTCAACATGGTCTAGACACCATCATGAGGAAAAATCCGATCCAACACGACCACTACCTATTCACAAACCGAAATCAACTGCTGGGCTATGCAGATGATCTCATAATAACAACATCCGAAAGAAACGTTGTCGAATCGTATAAGTCATTAAAGGAAACAGCAGAAGCAAAAGGGCTTGTGATAAACACAGAAAAGACGAAGTACCTCAGGGCATCGAGAGCACCTCAAAACGGATACCCACCAGCAATCGCAGAACTGCAAATAGAATCCGTAACATGCTTTAAAAACCTCGGAAGCACCATGAACAGCAACATCACGGAAGAAATAACTTTAACAATCCTTTCTGCAAACAAATCCTACTATGCCCGTAACAGTCTACTCAGATCATGCTTGCTATCCCAGCACACAAAAATAAGATTATACAAGACCCTTCTTCGACCCATATTCACTTATGGAAGTGAATCTTGGACACTTACACAAGAACAAGAACGCCGGTTGCATATTTGAACGTAAAATTTTACGGAAAATTTTCGGTCCTGTCCAAGAGGATGGAATATGGAGAATCCGAAGAAATGATGAGCTGCGCGACCTGTATAATGAACCGGATGTGATTGGCTTCATAAAAAGTTCCAGAATATGTTGGATCGGACACGTCATCAGAATGCCTAACAACATGCCAGTAAGTAGAGTATTCGATAGCGTTCCAGGTACAAACAGACCAAGAGGAAGAATAAGATGGGTGGACAATGTGCACAAAGACCTGCAGAGAATCGATGCCCATAACTGGAGAAGATTAGCGCTGACCGCGGGAGATGGAAGAAGTTTGTGGAGGCGGCAAAAACCCTCTAAGAGTTGTAAAAGCCAATTGATTGATTATCAATAAAGCCAAGGGCCTTAATGGCCAGTAGTGCTGACATATTATTGTGTTCCCATCAACTTGATAGTGCGTTGAGTAGAAAAGGTAACTTATCCATAGTTAGACCTCTAATATAATACGAAAACCACGTACCGTTTCGATCGGTTCTGTTATCCCTGTATAAACCAGGTACTCATTTTAAGTATTAAATACTAGAGGTAAGGTCGACCCCTGAGTTAACTACACGTGATATTAAAGCTGATATTGAACACATAATTAAAATAGGTTGGCTGTCATATAGATCTATGTCTGATGAACTAGGAAACAAAAAGATGTCAATAAAACAAAATAAATAAAACAGGGGTTAGACCTGCCATTATGAACAGCTCAGAATGTTGGGCATTACAAAAGAAATAAGTCCAGAAACTCCACACAACGGAGATAATATGCTGCGATGGACTAAAGGCGTTACCTTACTAGACTGAGTTGGAATTAAGATTCTGTGTAGATTCACAGTAACACCAACCCCAGAAAAGTTAAAGGAAAATTAGATATAGTTGATATGAACATGCCTTGACAACATGGTCATAAAAGCCAAGAACATGGGGGCTCATAACAAAAGACCTGGGCGACCCAAAGCAAATTAGTTGATAATAAATGGGAAAGGTCTGAAAATTTTAAAATCAAAAACGACTCGAAAACCCAAGACAGAAAATCGTGAAAGCTACGAATTAGGTGAGCACTCCATAAAACTGGAAAAATGCTAGGAACAAAAAAAAAAAAAGAAGGAATACGTGACGGATATACATATATGATTTTTAAGGTGATTATTTCTATGTTGATATATAAATTATTTAATGCTTACCCTAGTCGGCCATAAGCCTTGCTGTATGTAGGGTCTAAGGCCAATGCTCGCTTACAATCCTCTATAGCAGCAAGATGGTTGTTCAGTTTGCTTTGGGCTGCAGCTCGATTACAGTAGTACACTGCATTTGACCCGTCCAGCATAATAGCACTGAAACAAAAATATTCAAAATTAAATTTTACTTGTATTATTAGTAAAATGTTACAATATAAATAAAAGGGTTGGAACTACTGGAAGATTGTTTATGTGTGAAAACAGAAACATATATGTGCAGGGTACAAAGTATGGTAATGATTTTTCTTCAAAGAACTGAAGGAAAAGCTAGAAAAGCAGAAACGAAATATTCCAAGAATCACTAAAAACAAAACCAGTGAGAACAGCTAAACAGGAAGGTCACCATATAATGACTTGCATATGTGCTGAAAATGGGGAAAGTCTTATGACTTCTATAAAAAAAGATAAGTTGGAAGACCAAGCAAAACATGGCAAAAACATACATGCGATGTTAAATGAAGTGAGATGTAGTTGCTTGCAAGATTAGGTAGGCACAGAAATTAATCTAGAAGAGAAATTCAGAAAAGCAAACAGGACTGTTTTGAATAATATGAAAACATGCTCGAGTCTCACACTGATAAGCAGAGACGCTAAGACCAATATAACATTCACAAATAACATCCATTTCGATACATATGTCTTAGTCAAAAGTTTACATACTTCACAAACATCAATATGACCTGATAATTTTGATAAGTCATTTAAATGTATTTTAAATTTGGACAGGGAAAAACATGAACTATAATTGTGACTAAATTTACTTACTTGGAGTACTTTTTGATGGCCTCCTCGAACTTGTCCTGTTTCATCAGGGTATTACCTTCATTCTTGAGGGTCTCAGCTTCAGATTTGGCCTCTTCTGTTGCGCCTGCCATAATACCCTCTGCTGAGGCTATAGTCCATACATCAGAGGCACAAAACAATTCCACAAGATCTGGAATTATGTGGCCAACCTCCATAGTTGCATCTACACCATAAGCCAATTCTAAACACTGGATCGCAACTTCCACGCTTTCGGAAGCATCTTCGGTTAACGTACCAGATTCAACTTCCTTTCGGAGAAATTTCAGTATGCTAAGGACAATCTTATTCGTCACTTTGTCTTCCATACTACTGTAAAATAATTACATTTATATTAAACACCTTTAATAATAAGTTTAACAATACATCAAGCGTTTCAGTGATAACCTCTTAATCATTCTAGAACAACAATCATTATTTAAAAAAATATTTTATTATTAGCGTTGATAACACACAGTTTCATGGAAATATACTTATTATACATTTTAAAATACTAAACTTGAAAATAAATTGAATATTACAAAAAAAAATCATAATATTCTATGTACCTAACTAGTCCTCGTCAGTCTCTTACTTTTAAACATTTAAACTGTGTAAATATGTAAAACTTCATCTTTTTTATTTCAAGAACTATAATTACAACATTGTTTGCGTAATATTTACATAAATTACTTACACATTTAATAGTTAAACCACTTTTAATCACAGAATTAGCAGCTTCGTTAAGGGACAGACGTACTCAACGTTATAGCGTGGTATAAACTGAAGAAAACTTTATTCCTAGCAGGCGCTGATTGTTTTTAATATGGCGGTTGTTTCTAAGAATTCTGAAAACTCATAGTTTAATAAAGTAAATTGCCATAAATTACAATAAAATAGACAGATCTATTTATAATTTAGAAAATAAATAGATAAATCAAATATTCCAAAAAATCACTCACAATTTACACAAGTTTTTCACAAAATTATCCACTCAACACAGCGCATGCACATTATACATAAGATACCGCGCGAATCTGTAAATTCAGCTAATGTTTTGTTTTTGTGTGACTTTGAATTGTTTAAGTATGTAAAAAAGTAAATCAAAATAAAAGGATCTACAAAACAGAAATTATTACAAAAATCTTTGAATGCAATTAGTAGAGCAGTGTAATGAAAACGGAGTTATAAATTTGTGCCACTTTTAAAATTTTAACCTATTTCTTTCAATTTGACACTTTATATTTTTTACTTGACTAGAATAAAATAAGATCATAAATAGCAATGGAAGGAAGTAAAAGAAATCGTATAGGGAATTCACAGGATTCTGAGTTAGTTTTGTTCATTTATTTTCAAAATTAGAAAATCTAACCTTTATTTACTTTTCAGATCTCATAATCTAATAACTAAAACACAAAATGATGCTATTGAAGCACAAAAAAACTATATCAAAATTCTGGAACAGATACTTTCACTTTATTCTTGTATTCCTGCATACCAGTTACGAGAAATCCGTACTTTTAACTTTAGTCGCTATGAAAATCTCATGCAACAAAGAATGGCAGAAATGGGGAAAATGAGAGAAATGGAAGAAAAATTAAAAAGCATACAGACGGGACGTAATTATGAAAGTTTAAAAAAAGATGCTGCTGTTTCTCGGTTTACATTTAAGTGTCAAGATACCAGAACAGATGTTCGTAATATTACGTTAGATACAGTTGAATATGATGAGGTATCAGACTTGTCAGAAACTGTAAAAAAAAGAATAGATGCTCCAGCCAGTGTAATTTATTACAACGATATTCCAACTGATATGGCTGAAAGAACTGTGCATAATTCAGACAATTTAAATCTACCGTTAAAAAAATTTAAATTTAAAAATATTTTAAAGAAAATAGATGATAATGAAATAAACGGAAGTGTTGCATTACCTAATAGTACAAGTGCCTGTGATTCTGATCCTGAAAAGCAAGATACTGTATCTAAATATTTCAGGAAAGATAAACCTTTAGATATAAATGAAACAAAACCATCTGAAACATCAACTGGCAATTTTAACAAAGTTGGTAGTTGTGACACAGTATGCGTAAATTCTAATAAAGATAATGTTAAGGTTCTGGTATGTGATGCTTCCAATTTAAATAAAAATATAGAAATACATGAATCGCCGCTTACGAATAAGATTTTTAATAGTCCCTTTAAATTTAAAGCAATTACTAAACCTGAAATAATCGATAAATCAAGTACAAATTTAACCAGTGCTAATGAAATATTTACATCCAATACATATAACAATACAATTAATGTGAATGAGACAAACAGGGCTGATAATGCTCAACAGACAGACAAATCAAATAAGTCTAAAGATGATAAAGAGGTACAAGGAAGAACTTCAAAAAATGAGCCTATTAATCGTGTTGAGGAAGTTGTAATTCCTACTAGTTCATCAATGAATTTAACTGCCAATAATACCAGTAATAGTTCAGTATTCCTCAATGAGCAAGGAATTGCACTTGATGAAGATGGATTTCCCTTTTATGATCCTAAAGACTTTGAGGATGTTTTAACCCAGAGTGAACTATCTGTATCTGAAGAACCAATTATTGTAAATAGCATCAAAGAAAATAAATATAAACCTATATCAAATGGTATAACAGACACATCAAATGGTAATTATACAAACTAATTTTCTATTTATATTGGACTGAGTCATAAATAAATTCCGTTTACATATATTAATTTTATTTTTCAATAAGAGTTGCCGTGGCTCCGTAAGATGATTGTCTATAGATGGGGTGACCAGATTTCAGTGAAGGGACACAGGGAAAAAAAGAAGGTCCTTACCTCCCAGATCCAAGTGAAGAGCAAAAAAAAAGGTGCTCACTTCCCAAATCCAAGTGAAGAGCAAAAAAAAAAAAAATGCAATCGACCGTCCCGAAAACATTTTTCGGGACACCGGGACGGATGGTCACCCTATCTATGGAGCACAGGGACGCGGGCTCGAATCTTCCCACCTCTTTCTGATTTTTATCTTCCGATATTGTGCAGTCAGCTCTGGGGTCGATTCAGCCTCAAGAATTTTGTACTTAAAATGAGTACTTGTTTATACAGGGATAATAGGACCGGCCGAAACGTCACACTGACTACATGGCTTTCATCTCTGGCCGGCGGTCTACAAACAGAGAACTTCCTTCTCTGTTCCAATCCCCCGCAGGGGAAGTTCATAATGGCCATAACACCTGGCCATTTGTCGAGCTTTCGGGCTTGATGATCCCGCGTACCCTCAATCACGCAAGGGAAGTTCATAATGGTCGCATCACCTGACCATATAGAGCTTTTGGGCCTGATGATCCCACGTACCCTGAATCACATCATTTGGGAGGAGACAGTCCAGAGAAGCCGATTGTAGGAATAGGCTTATCTGTTGTCTCTTTTATCCCCCACTTAAATTCCTACCCACGTGTTTGCCGTGCGTGGAGACCCGTAACGCCGGAGAAGAGGATCCTGGTCGGTTGAGGGAGACTGCTGCCCGCGGACAGTACGATCCCAACACGCCTTCTTTGGCCTCGGATTCGGTAAAACGGGAGGCTGAGTCTGGTCAGCTCAGTCAATCGGCTGGTGTCACGGTTCATGAATAGAGTGGCTCCACTACTGTATCGTGGATGCCGGGGTAATGCCGTGCCACTAGACAAGTATTCGGGGGTCTGTGGGAGCGGCTGCAGCTCGCCCGGTTCCAGAGTTGGCGACTACTGGTTCTCGAGCGGGTCGAGCAGCCCGTGACTACTTCCTCCGATGCTATATCATCCTGACATGTCTGGCGCAATGAGCCGGTTTGCGGCCAACGTCCCCTGTGTGGGGCTCCCTGGTGGGTGGGCATGGCAGGGTGATGAAACTTAATATACGGGTATGGCGTCTACCCGGAGGGATAAAAATTCTTTAAATTCCGCCAATAGTGAGAGTAAACTCCGTAAAAAATCAAACAAGAGACCTCGTCGTGATGCTCAGTCATCCGACGAGGGATGTGTTAGGCCAGCTGCCAAGAAGGTAGAAGGTAAAAGAAATGTTGAGTTTTGTGCGCCAGTACCACGATTTCTCGTCGTAAAGGTTCAAGAAGAGGGTAAGTCTTTCAAAGAGATGTCCCCCTTCTTTGTTGCCCGAACATTGAGAGATACGTGCTCTACTGGAATAAAATCGGTGCGAAAGTTGTCGGACGGTACACTGCTTGTCGAAGCAGAGACTGAGGCGTCGTCAACATTACAGAAATGTGTCAAGTTTGGTGAGTTTGGAATTTCAGTTCAGCCGCATAAGGCCCTGAATACCTCGAAAGGCGTCGTAACGGATCGCGACCTTGCTTATGTTACGGAGGAAGAGTTTGTGCAGGAAATGACATCGCAAGGTGTCGTCGAATGCAGGAAGCTCAACCCCCGGAACGGCAAGCCTTCGATCTCTATGGTGGTTTCCTTCGCTGGCACAAGGTGTCCAACATCGGTAAGGGTGGGGTACAGCGTTTGTAACGTTCGCCCCTACTACCCCAATCCGATGAGATGCTACAAGTGCCAGCGTTACGGTCACACCTCAGTTCGTTGTGGCAAACAGTCCATCTGTGCCAACTGCGGACAGGACCAACATGATGTTGATACCTGTCCAAACGCGGCACACTGCGTGAATTGTAAAGGTGCTCATGCATCTACTTCACGCCATTGCCCAACGTACTTAGAGGAGAAGGCAATACAGGTAATAAAAACGCAGGACAAGATACCGTATTTCGACGCCAAAAGGAAATACAAAGAGAGTGCGCCGGTTACTTTTGCGAAATCTTTCGCACAAGTGGCCGCAAAACGAACTGCAAGTGTCCAAACTCAGACAGAGTTAGTGCCTCGCCCGACAACTGCAGCAGCAGTGACAGTTTGTACAAATACTGCTAGAGAAACGGTGGTATTGGTCCCAGAGACCAATGTTCAGACCCCACAACCTGGGGGATCGGGTCTGAATAAATCCCCCTCCCCTAAAGGAGAACGCACTCAACCTCAGTTCTCCCAACCACCTAAGGAGAAGACCCCACAGTCTTCTCCACAAATTAGAAGCGATCAGACAAGGGTCGCTTCTACAAAGCCCTCATCAGTCACTCCTGAAAAGGAGACTGATAAGGGACCCGTAGGTTCTCACTGGATACCAGTGAGAACAAAGCAATCAAAAAAGGAGTCCAGTGTGTCCACCAAGGCACCTGGACAAACAAGTGAAACCGTGGCCGAGAAAATGGCTGTTGACCCGCAACCTAAGGGTAAACCAAAGATCATTAGGTTGCGGGGTAACTCCCCTAAACAAAAATGACTGGTCCACTAATCCAGTGGAACTGTAACGGTGTATATCAGCGCTACGAAGAACTGCGACTGTTACTCTCCAATTTTGCGCCTTCGTGTGTTTGTCTGCAGGAAACAAATTTCACGGAAACCGACACATTCTCTCCTCGAGGATACTCCGTGTTTCGCACGGATTTCCTTACGGGGGCAAGAGCATGTGACGGCGTGGCAATTCTCGTTAGAGACACATTGTACCACGATCCTGTAGACATTGACACTGAGTTGCAGGTCGTAGCAGTTCGTGTTGCACTTCCCCTCCAGGTGACGATATGTTCCATCTATCTCCCCCGTGGCGTTCGAACTGACATCCGAGATGTCGTGAATGTCATCGATCAACTGCCACCACCTTACATACTATTAGGCGATTTTAACGCCTATAATGTGTGTTGGGGATCGGTGCGGAATGATCGACGGGGACGCCACCTGGAGAATATGTTCAATGATTTGAATTTGAGCTTTTTGAACGACGGCAGACCCACGCACTTTTGTGCAGCAACGGGTACTTTCAGTGCTATAGATCTTAGCGTCGTTTCAGGAGCCATAGCTCCTTTGTTCAAATGGGATGTGCATCACGACCTATGTGGTAGTGATCACTTTCCAATCCTCTTGAGGCCTCTGTTTAACACTGTTACCGAATCCCGCTGGCCACAGTGGGTTCTTCGGAAAGCAGATTGGACCAAGTTTGCGGAATCATTCTCGCATGAGGATATTCCGAGCTTGACCGTAGACGAAGAGGTGAATCTTTTCACGGACTCCATCACAAGCGCAGCTAAAAACAGCATACCGCTGTCATCCACTCAGCCCCGTAGAGTTCCCGTTCCCTGGTGGAACGAGGAATGCGACTTGGCGCTACGTGAAAGGAGACACCTCTTCAATACATTCCGTCGTTGTCCAACAGAGGAAAACATGATAGCCTTCCAACGAGCGAAAGCTCGTGCTAAGAGGATTGTGAAAGAAAGCAAACGCGAATCATGGCGCAAATACGTATGCACCGTTACAGTTGCCACTCCAGTGGCCAAAGTTTGGGAGAAGGTCCGGAAAATCTCCGGTCTAAATACAGCTACAGCCATTGCTGGTCTATCGGTAAATGGTAACGTAGTTACCTCAGCGGTCGAAATTGCTAACACTTTGGCATCTAATTTTGCGTTCAATTCTAGCTCTGAACATTATCCACCCGAGTTTCTAACTCGTAAAGCAGGCCTCGAATCTATACCTCTAAATTTCTTTTCGAAGAATGACGAGGTATACAACCTGCTTTTCTCTCGTGAAGAGCTAGATAGCGCGATGTCAAAGTGTAAGGATAGCTCTCCTGGTCCAGATGCGATACATTATTGTATGATCCGAAATCTTCCAGAACCATCTAAGTCTAGGCTTTTGAATGTCTATAATAGGATATGGACTGAGGGCAAGTGCCCGACCAAGTGGAAGGAATCTCATATAATTCCTATCCCCAAAGTCGGGAAAGATAAACACTTGCCCTCTAGCTATAGACCAATATCACTGACCAGTTGTCTCTGCAAGCTCATGGAGCGAATGATCAGCAAGCGTCTGATTTGGTTTTTAGAATCTAACGACTTGCTGGCCAACACACAGTGCGGCTTTCGCCGTCACCGCTCAACAGCAGATCATCTGGTCAGACTAGAGACAGCTATCAGGAATGCTTTCGTTGAAAACAAACACCTGGTAGCTGTGTTTTTCGATATTGAGAAAGCCTATGACACTGCATGGATTTTTGGGATTCTCCGTACCCTGCATTCCTGGGGTCTCCGGGGACGCTTGATGTTCTTTATAAAAGACTTCATGTCGAACCGGCGCTTCAGGGTGCGGATCGGAAATACCCTGTCACAAATGTTCGCACTGGACAATGGGGTCCCACAGGGCTCCATACTGAGCGTTACGCTATTTTTGATCGCCATTAACGGTGCAGCTTCATGTATTCGATTGCCTGTACAGAGTTCGATATTTGTCGACGACATTGGTATCTTTGTCGCCGGACAAAAGACTAGTACAATCGAACGTCAGCTCCAGCTGACCATCAATCGTCTCGATACATGGGCAACCGAAAATGGCTTCAAATTCTCGACCAGCAAAACTGTGTGTGTCCATTTTTGTAGGAAAAGGGGTGTCCATCCCAACCCTACACTCACGCTAAATGGAGCACAGTTACCATTTACCGATACTGCCAGATTTCTGGGTCTCGTTTTTGACAGTCGTCTAACTTGGCGGGCACATTTTTTGTCTGTCAAGAAAAAATGCCAAAAGTCGCTCAATTTGTTGCGGGTCCTCAGTCACAAGACATGGGGTGCAGACCGCACTGTCATGTTGCGTTTATATCGTTCTCTAGTGCGCTCTAAGCTGGACTATGGATGTCTAGCTTATGGGTCAGCTAAACACCAAGAGATAAGAATTCTTGACACTGTACATCACACTGGGGTTAGATTGGCCACAGGTGCATTTCGCACCAGTCCAATACTAAGCCTGCTGTGTGAAGCAGGCGAACCGTCACTGTACAATCGTCGTAAAATTCTATCCTTGCGGTATATGGCTGCACTCAGTGCCAAGCCAGATCATCCCGCGTATGACCCTATTCTACAAAATAGGCATACAGAAATATATGACAGAAAACCAAGAGCCAATAGGCCTTTTGGTCTGAGGACTTTCGACATTTTGGGCGATATTGATTTTAATATGCCTGAAATGGCAAGTTTCGTTTTGTGTGCTGTTCCACCATGGACGCTACCGCGTCCACTTGTGAACCTCACATTAACTAGGTTTGATAAAGATACTACGTTGCCTATCGAATACCAACATGAGTTACAAAGAACACTGGTCCCTAGGTTCGAGGATACTGTCATTTTTACTGACGGATCAAAATCCGGAACCAGGGTTGGGTGTGCGTTCGTTGTTTTGAATCCACGCCAACAGTTTCAGTACCGTCTGCACTCTATAACGAGTGTGTACACTGCTGAGCTGTATGCTATTTTCAAGGCCCTGTGTTTTGTTTCGTCAGAGCAAAGTCGGTCAAGTGTTATCTTGACGGACTCGCTGAGCGCTCTAAACAGTATCCAAGATCCAGATCCAGAGCATCCTCTTGTACTAAAGATCCGGTTGCTACTCCACAATCTGAATGCCCAGAATGTGAGGGTAGAGCTGTTTTGGATACCGGGACATGTTGGTATTAAAGGCAATGAAGCGGCAGATGCAGCTGCAAAAGCCGCCTCTTACAGACCTATGATTGATGTGAGTTTTGTTTTTCCAGATGACGCAAAGAGTCATCTGAAACATCTGGTTTTAGACTTGTGGCAACATGAGTGGAGCCGCACACAGAACGTTAAGTTGCGACAGATTAAGGGAGACGTTAAACCATGGGGTTCTTCCTGCAGGATTAACCGCAGGGAGGAAACCGCCATCACACGCCTCCGTATAGGTCACTGTTGGTGGACCCATGGACACCTCCTTCGAGGAGAAGAGTCCCCTATCTGTGAGACGTGTAACACAGATTTGTCTGTGTTACACTTTTTAACTGAGTGTGTACAGTTCGAGGATGTCAGGGAGAGGTTAGGCCTGTGCTATGACCTGTCAGTTGCTTTAGGTGACGACAGGGTACTCATGGACAGGCTGATACTCTTCCTGAGAGAATCGAACTTATTGTTTTATGTGTGAAGTCTTGCACCTTATTTTAATGTGTTTCTAGTTATTGACTGTGATATTCGATGGTAATTGGCCCCTTTACAGCCTCTTACCATCACCCTGAGTCTGTTCAAATTTTCGAACAGACTTTTTATATTATTTATTTGTGTCTGTCAGTGCAAGATTTCTTTTATTGAGTATGCGTGTTTTTAATGATTTTAGCTATTTATTTATTGTTTAATATATTGTTTTTAAAATATAGTCTAGTCATTTAAATGGGCTGCGTTAGGCGCAAATAGCCTTTGTTGCTGTGCGCCAAAAATTTTAACTAACTAACTAACTCTCTGTTCCAATACGCATTTCTAGGTGTTGGGAACCTATTATTTATTTATTAATAAGAAAATGACAATGCTACCTTTCCGCCGGTTGTGACGAAAAGTTCTCTTGAACCTGGTATTCATCTAGTATATAATGCGCAAAGTATGTACGATCGTTGTGTGTGTTGTTGTGTATTATGCTTCGTGACATGTCGTTAGACTTCGTAAAATTGCACACCTTCTCTACCGAGTGAGGGTTGTTTACACGTATCAGTTGACTAGAGATAGTACGCCGTACGCAGACAAATGCGTCCATTGTTAAAACTGTACATAAAACTATTTTGATAAATCAGTCGCTCTTAAATTATATTCCATAAAATAAGAGTTTTTAAACTTTTTTTTAATATAAATATCGTTTAATAAACTTAATTTTTCTCCCGGGCAACGCCGTGTATCTCTGCTAGTTAGAAATATTTGTCGTTATTAAACAGTTTTCTCGTGATCTAAAAAGATGATAATCGAAAGGCACAAGGTCAGGTGAGTACTGTAGGTGAAGTAGAATAGACCAGCCAAGCTCTAATAGTATATTCTGTAACATGGTTGGAATGAGAAAATTCGATGCGAGCGGAACATTCCGAGCGCGAGCTGCAGGCGAGCGTGAGGAACCACGAGCATCGAATTTTCTCTTCCAACCGAGTCACAGACCCTATTTTCTCCACGACCACCAGAAAAAAAAAAGAAATTCAATAAATAATTATTTTAACAAGTAATTTACATTACATAACAAATTCTTCTTCTTCTTCTTCTTTTCAATTTGTTGGCCTCGGCTTAAAGACAGTCCGCCAGCGCTTAGCAATACGAGGATGGTGGAGGATGTTAGAGGTTTAGTCTAATGGAAGTTAGGAATTCAGAAATTAAGGAACATATTTCGATGGACCGGTTAGACAGTATACTAGGTACAGAGAGAGGGGCAGGAAGGTGTTTGCTTAGCTCTTGGTATAGGGTGTTACTTTTATCAGTGTGGTTGGGGCAGGAGAATAGGATGTGAGAGATATCAGCGGGTAACCCGCAGGAGCATAAGTTAGAGGGGATTATGTTGATTCGGTGGAGATGGAACGGAGTGTGGTTGTGATTGAAGTGGCGACGACAAAAAGTAGAAATGTGTTTGTTGGGGAGGGGAAGGTTGTGGAACCAAGGGTGATATGGTACAACAGGTTGGAGCGAAAAGTAAAAGCGCCCTTTTTCTTCCGCTGACGAGACGTACTCTTGTTGCCAACATATTCTTAGCTCCCTCTGAACAGCGGGGAGTAACTGCCTGAAGTTGACGGTACAGTTTGTAGGTGGTGTTAGGAGATTCGCGCCGTCGTTTGCCAGGGCGTCGGCAGTAACGTTTCCGGGGATACCGCTATGACCGGGGATCCAACCCAGACGAACTGTAGTACAGGAGGACAGGAAAGAGTGAAGGAGTTGTTTTATTCGGAGGGTTAAACGGTCAGACTTAGGGAGGATGCCTACATAACAAATTAATCAGTTATTTAAACTTATTGTTTTACTTATTTTTTGTTTAATTTTAGTTTAATTTGCCGCACATCGGTCACTATTTTATTACTTTTTTGTAAGTTATTTTAGTTTATTTACTACATTTCCGCGCAGAGGAATGCACACCTTATAGTGAACAATAACATTTGACAACGAGCATAGAATATCTATTCCTTCACTAGTGAAGGAATGAAATATACGCAAAATGCATAAGAAGATAAGTGCTTTAGAATAACATTCCAACTCTTGTGTTAGAATATTAACTTTCTGTAGTCAAAACTGATTTTGGAATTGGTAAATTCTATAGCGGTCGTAGAGAAACTTTTTTCCTGTTAATCTTGTTGCAGGAGGTCTGGAGTTGTCGTGGAGGAAAACATTTTTCCGATGAATAAGTGTGGGCAGATTGTCGAATAATTTTTTTTATTATTATTATTTTTTTTTATTAAGAGTATTTAACAAATACATCAAAAATATAGTTATCAGTATCTGGGTACATTATTTTACAATTATTGTTTTCCATATATCATATATTTTGAGGTTTAGCTATAATTTTTTTGAGGTTTTCGTTATATTTTGTCGTAAATTCCTATTGTTTTCAAGTATTGGAGTATATTTTCAATATTTTGCGTGTTGTTGGATAGCGCTGTTTCCATGGTTGCAGGGATCTTGTGTTTTTTTCTTTCTTCTTCGGTTGTTCGACATTTTGTGATGATATGGTCAACGTTTAGCTCTGTATCGCAGGTCACGCATCTGGGTGGGTATAGTTTGTGGAATATGTACTGGTGGGTCAGTAACGTGTGGCCAATACGTAGTCTTGTTAAGACGATTTCTTTTCTTCTTGTTTTCCTTGAAGTCAACTGAACTGTTGTTGGTTTTATTTTCCTTAAATGGTTTCCCTCTGTGTTCTGCCAAGCTCTATTCCATTCTTCTTGGACTGTTCTTTTGATATAGCTTTTCTGGTCATACGCTGGGACAGGGATTTGTGTAATTTCCAGGTTTGTGGCATTTTTCGCAGCACTATCCGCTCTGTTGTTTCCTTCTATTCCAACATCTGATGGTATCCATAATATTTTTACTTCTTTGTTATAGCTTTATGCAAGTTTTCTTTAATTTCTTGTGAAACATCAGGATACTTCGTGTACAATTTTGATAGTTCTTGGACGGCACTGAGTGAATCGGTTATTAGTATATACTTCTTGTTACGTGCCAGTACTATTTCGGATGCTTTTAGCAGACTGTATATTTCGGCGATTAATATGCTCGTGTGCTGTGGTAAGTGCAATAGATGTTCTTCATCATCTGTTGTGGCTACTGCGCGAGTTTGGTTTCCTATTCTAGATCCGTCAGTATATATTTTTGCGTAGTCTTTATGTTTACTTATTATTTCTTTGAACAAGTTGAAGTATAGTTGCGGTGGTGTGTCCGCAGATATTATGGAGGCTCTTGACAGGACTAGTTCTGAACGCGCCAGTAGCTAATCGTATGACGGTGTTTTGAATCGGCTCTAAGATTTTGATGTCGTTGTTTTTTGCTTTTCCGTATAGTATGTTTCCGTTGTCTAGTTTGCTGCGAATTAGGGCCTGATATATTTGTAGCATGGTCTCCCCTTGTGCTCCCTATTTCTGGTGGGCTAGTGCAGTAATTTTTGATAGAGATAGAAAGTGTTTAATTTACGTGCATTTACGTGCATTAATTATTGCATTCTACTAATGATTTTAAAGCACTATTTCTGTTCTCGATTCATCCTTTAATAAGATATCTTAAGAACGAAATATATCTATAACTGCTCAGCAACACTATAGCTGCTCTCCAGGTACGCGATTTGCGTGCTCAACCAAACACTTGCGTACCCAAAAGTATTAAGCTCGCTTTCCAGTCACAACTGCTTGTCAAACTCAGCTTGTCGAACTCAGCTTGTCGAACATAGGGTGGGAATCAGAATTCAGAGCAACTGTTTACGGTTGAGAGTAACATATTAAAGATGCTATTCTTTTCTAAGATGGATAATAATTATTAATAAATGTTTGCAAATGCTTTAATATGAAATATATACCTACTTACTAAATTACATAGAACTCAAGCGATTCAGTTTAAAGTGACTCTGAAAGGTGATTTAATATCATTGTATGCTCCTTCATCACATTCTACAAATTTTTAAATTCGATGAATAGTCTACCTTTGACTCGTATCAGGTTCATCGTCATCTGAGCTACCTGATGTTAATATATCTGGAGTAAATCGCACGACTGTAAATTACATTAGCATTTTTTGATTATCCATCGTTTTTAGGGTTTTGTAGGTATGACCAAAAAACCCTTATACCGTCATTTTGTCGTCTGTCTGTCTGTCTGTCTGTTCGGTAAAAATTGTAGCCAAACGGCTAAACCTAGAGAGTTGAAATTTGGCATGCTTATATAACTCTTTGACCCGCACATAGGAAAAATACTAAAACATTTAAAAAACATACCCCCTAAAAATATAAACAAATATGTGCTCATCGAAAACAAAAATATTTTTTTTAAATTCTGAGTAGGGTATCAAATGAAAGCCCTTAGTACGTGGATTAACGATCAAATTTTTATTTTTGCAAAATAAATTATTTTGATGCGATTTTTGCCAAAATTGTGCAAAAAAATTTTTGTCCCACACCCTGTAGCCCAGATGGTTTAAACTAAAAATCTAAAAAAAATCTAAGTAATGTATATTGGTGTGAACCGAAATAGTACAACAGGAATTTTTGATCAGATTATGTTTTCGGAAAATAACGCATTTTTTGTGGTTTTTGGTTCACAAAGTACAAAAGTTATACCAATGTAAGACACTCACATGCAAAGCGTGCGATAGCGTAATGGGTTAGAGCACTGCTAAAATGAGCTGGAAAACGAAGGGTTTCGAGTTCGAGTATGGAGTGAATTTTATTTTTTGTTTTTTTTTTTTGCATTTTTATTATGTTGGAATTATTTTGTCAAAATTCTAGTTATATTTTGACAAATGTTGTATTTAATTTTTAAGAGCGTAAATTTAATAACCAGTCTTATTACATGATTAATAGACGATAAATTATTTTAAAAATATCGTTCATTTTGCCGTGATTACTACAAAGTAAAATTTGTCCTACACACTCAGCATACCGCCTTCACTTATTATATACCTGCGAAACCCTGAAATGTGTGAATATTCACACTTCATTTTAGATTGCTTCAAAATTAACACTTTGGTTCATTATAAAAAAAATCTTTTAAATTTCGATAGATAATTGAAATTTATATTTGACAAACTTAAAAAACACAAAACGTAATTTACTAGATTCCAGGTAATTTTAAAATTGTGATGGTGCTCGGTGCGCATGGGTTTGAAGCATGGTGCAAGTAACACCTAGCCTGGAAAGTAGCTTATGTATATTTTCTGCAGTCTCCGAAGAGTCTTTCCTCTGCTTGGATTCCCAAAACATTACGTGACAAAAAATAATTTATTAGTTTAATGTGACGTTTAAGTTGTCACTGTTTCGGTAAAACGGAGGGACACTTCCTTATTCTAAGCAGGAAAAAATTGCTCATAAAAGCAGAAGTTATTCATAACTAATATAACCAATATATCTTGTTACGACAAACAGTTTGTAAAACACAAATGAAATTATAGTTTAGCAAATTTAAGTTCATATATTATTAAAATATGTTCACCGTTATGCTGAAATAAAATTTACTTATTCACTTTTATTTTCAGCTGAATTTGATGGTTTCAATTTTATCCATTCTGAATGCATGGTTGACCAGTTTAAACATAAGTTCGGTTTGAAAGAATTTAGACCAAATCAGTTGAAAGTTATCAATGCAGCACTACTAAACAATGATTGCTTTGTTCTAATGCCAACGGGTGGTGGAAAAAGTTTATGTTACCAGTTGCCTGCGATATTGACTATAGGTGTAACAGTTGTTATATCTCCTCTGAAATCTTTGATAGTAGATCAAGTGAACAAACTGGAATCTCTTGATGTAAGATATATACTTAAAATTAATTTATATATGTACATTTATTTATTTTTTGATTTTCTCTTTTGTTCAGATACCTGCAACTCATTTAAGTGGTAATTTATCAGAATCAGCTGTAAATGAAGTGTTTTTAAAACTCACTGCCAAAGAACCATATTATAAATTGCTTTATATTACCCCAGAAAAAATATCATTGTCACCTAGAATGCTAGATATAATTAAAAACTTATATAAACGTGGAAAATTAGCCAGATTTGTTATTGACGAAGCACACTGTGTTTCTCAATGGGGTCATGATTTTAGGCCAGATTATAAAAAATTAAATTTTCTTCGTAAGCAATTTAATTCTGTTCCAATGATGATGCTTACAGCTACAGCAACACCCCGAGTTAAAATCGATATTTTAAAACAACTTAATGTACAAAATGCCAAGACATTTGTGTGCTCTTTCAACAGGCCAAATTTAAAATATATTGTTTTACCAAAAGCTGGAAAAGTAGTTGTAAACGAAATTGCGCAAATGATTAAAAGTAAATTTAAGGGATGTTCTGGAATTGTTTATTGCCTTTCACGTAAAGACTGTGATGACGTAGCTAGGGAGCTAAGTAGATCGGGTGTAAGGTCTTTAGCTTATCATGCAGGATTGAGTGATGGTCAGAGAGAAAAAATTCAGAAATCATGGATCGCAGATACTGTTCGTGTGGTAAGTAATAGTGTCTTGATATTTTTTACATTCTGAAAACATCATTTTCATCAGTACAGCCCAAAAAACCTGGATGGGTTCTGGCCCTTTTAAGAATTTCGTTACTTTTTATTCGGTTCTGAACTACTGTTTTCCAGTCTTTAATACAGTGCGTTAAGATGCATGCCCATTTTTTTGGCAGTTACTTATAACTGTTTAATAGCAGTAACGATAATGATGTTATTAGCATATGCTAGTATTTGTATGGGCCTGTTTAGGATTGTATACCTTATAATAATACGTTGTACAATAGATGAAGTACCAGATTATCACCTTGACTTAGTCCAACATAGCTATTAAATAATACAGGTATGTCATTGTGAATTCTAACCCGGTATTTAACCCCAGTAAGAGTTTCTCGAACTTGACTCCCAAGATTTTCTGAAATACCAAATCTCAACATAGCTGCATAAATTTAAATCACAATTAAGTTGATCGCCTTTTTTATGTAGTGATACTATGATTACATTTCGCCATGCTGTTCGTATCTTCACTTTATTCCACATTGCTAATATAAGTGCAAGCTTATATTTGGGATTATATGAAAAATGGCCTTGTGGCAATTTCTCCATTTTCGTAAATTTTAACGCATTTTAAATACCAAAGAATAAATTTAAGAAATCTTTCATTTTCAGATATGTGCTACAATAGCTTTTGGCATGGGTATAGATAAAGCAGATGTACGTTTTGTTATACATCATTCTATACCCAAATCTATAGAAGGTTACTATCAGGAGTCGGGCAGAGCTGGTCGGGACTATGAGCCATCTACCTGTATATTATACTATAATTACAGTGATGTTGTAAGAATCAGAAAACTTCTTGAAAGTAAATATGCATTTTAAAATTATATCACAGTTTACATTGGCATTATTTTTCAGGATCAGACAACAGAACTGCTGAGTCTCTAAAAACACATGTAGATAATTTAAAATATGTTATTCATTACTGTGAAAATCACATGGATTGTCGAAGAGCGATACAATTAAATTATTTTGGAGAAAAATTTACCAGGGAAGAATGTCTGAAAAATAAAGACAGCGCATGTGACAATTGCCTTAATTATCAAAATTTTGAAGTGGGTATTTAACCAAAACATTTATTATTCTAATTAATGTGTGTGCTTGCGTAGTAACGAGGACTAAACCAAAAGTACGGTGAATGAATATAATTTATGTATATATATATAACTTCAATCGTTGAATCAGTTTTTAAAAACATTTATTTAGAGTACAATACAATTTAACTGATATTTCATATAAGATTAACTAGTGACTGACAACTGACATATATCTGACTAAGAGAATAACTGACTATCTGAGTTTAGTTACATTACATATTTTATAGTGTGTAAAAGTGTTTATCTGTTAGTGTATTTTGTATTAGATTTGAGTGTTGTGTTTCTGTGTGTGAATGTATTTTGTGTAGTGTCAGCTGGAATTGGTCATGTAATTTACATATATATATATATATATATATATATATATATATATATATATATATATATATATATATATATATATATATATATATATATATATATATGTATATGTATATGTGTGTGTATATATATATATAAAATGTTCTTCTTTAATCGTCAGTTTTTGGTTAGGTAAATTAAAAAACAAGATTTATGGTACGTTTCGCGTTTATTAGTCAACGCATCTTCAACCAGTAGATAGTAGTAATAATGGTACACAGTGGTCAGTTGGTAAAAGTCCAAAATTTTGGTCAAAAGTTTAAAAATAATAAAATTCACTGTGTACGTGTATATGTGTGTCAGGTGACTGTGTTTTTACTACTATCTTCTGACTGAAGATGCGTTGACTAATAAACGCGAAACGTACCATAAATGTTGTTTTTTAATTTACCTAATCAAAAACTGACGATTAAAGAAGAACATTTTATAACTTAATATTATTCGTCAATAATTTACTTCTATATATATATATATATATATATAATAAATCGAAAATAAATTTACAACCAGTCACTGTCAAAGTACTCTGCTCTCCACAGCGGAACGCTTTTTCCAGCGTTCCGCTTCTGGTAACAGTATCGGAAGTCCTCTTTCATTAGCGCTTTTAACCACGCTTTGATCTCTGCTTTAGCTGCTTTGATCTCTAGAATTTAATGAGAGCGTTTTCCCTTCATGGTTATCTTCAACTTAAACAGCCAAAAGTCGCAGGGTGAGCTGGATGCGGACACACCGTGATTATTTAAATCAACAAAAACTACTTCATGCAAAGTTAGGTAGGGCGCGTTTACATGTTAGGGTATGAAACCGTACCTCCATTTTTCCGGTTTTTATGCTTGCATTATACCGTAATCGTTCTAATAAGTCTTTATAGTATGCAGAACCTATTTGATCGAATCTAGTTTTGAACATTCTTTAACACAACGTTTCACTAAATTTTTCAACATTCTTTGATTTGTCATGCTGAAGGAAGTCCCTATATTTCTTCATCAGCTGATCTACAAGCACTATAGAATCCCAAAAACCACTTGTTAACTGTCTTAAGGTTCACTTCAGCATCACCATAAACATCGGTAACACACGTATTTATTAATTTCATTTGCAGTTTTCTGAAGCTTACAACAATTTTCATGTTAATGCCCCGGTCAAGTTCCATTCATATGAAACTCTTGAAAAAATAGTCTTTACAAAACGATACCTCACCGTTGACTTAATGAACAAAATGAGTTGAAACTTGCTAAGTATCGCAGGGAAGTTGCATGTTTGTATACCAATACAGTAGTTCTACTTGTTTTTGTGAGATGACGATCCTGTCGATGGATAAGAGGAGTGGACTGTAAAAACTCGTTCAAACTCAGGATACTTCAGCTTTAAGTAGAAAAAATTTATTGACCCAAAAATGCTGCCAATGTGCTGCTTCATAAGTCTGTTGCTAATCACCCGCCTACTATCCGTCTCACGTTAATTTGTGTACAAAAGCACAGCTCACTATTTCTGCGGCCTTTGTGCAGTAATCAAGCGCGGTAAATTAATTTATAATATTATGCCACAGACAAATTCGTAATGGCATTCATCGTACTTTTTAATCCTTCCTCGTATACCTATTCTTACCATAAATACTGTCACAAACTTGTGATGTGCATTCACTGAGGGCATATGCAATGTTAACAATTTTTTAGACAGGCATGACCACACAGGCCAGTTATTTATAGTTCATTTATAGTGAAAAATTGGTGTTTACTACAATTTTGTGATTAATTGGGACGATTATGAAAATCATGTTACGATTATTGCGCTGCACAAGACATACAAGTCAACATCTGACATTTTCAACACATTTCAGAAGCTGAAAATATCCAGTATATTTTTGTGTTGCACTATTTAAAAGTTTATTGAGCCTAAAACTCTTGTTGACTACCAAGAGACGTCCGCGCACCGTAAGGACAGATAATTTGGCGGACGAGTTGGCGGTTCGTATTCGCAGGAATCTGGTGAGCAGACAGTTATGGCCCGTGAACTGAACCTTTCCAAAATGACAATGTTCCGCGTGCATAAAGGTAATTTAGGAGTATCAGCTTACAGACGTATTATTGGGCACTTCCTCACAACTGAACTTAAACATGAGAAGATGACCAAAGCAAAGCGGTTACCTAAACGTCACGCGAACAACTGGCATAGGAAAATCTTTTCATTGATGGAAAAAGAATTTTAATATTGAGGAGACTTTCAATCGTCAGAATGACAAGGTGTATACTAAAAGTTTACAAGAAGCTCGTGAGAAAGTGCCAACGATCCAGAGGGGCCATTACTCTATTGCAGTTACATTTTGGTGGGGCGTGAACTATGACGGTACCCTCTAAACTTCATTATTACGAGAAAAGAGTAAAAACATCGGCCAGAGTTTACCGGGAAACTGTATTAGGGTCGATAATTAAATATCTGAACAACTTCCTCCTTGCTAGTCACCACTGGAGCTTTCAACAAGATTCAGCGCCAGCCCGTACGGCAAAAATTACGCAGCAGGGATTTGAAAGCAATATGTTGGACTACTTTTCTCCTGATGTTTGAGTGTCTGGCAGCCATAATATAAATCCCTGGACTAAAAATTGTGGTCCAAGCTACAGAACATAGTTTGCAAGAAGAGAAACTCTAATATCGATAGTCTGAAGCGCTTCCTGATGAAAGTAGCGGCAGGTTTTCCTGTAGAAACTCGTCGTAATTCTGTTGATAAGTGGCCGAAAAGATTTCAGAGCTGTGTAAATGCCAGAGGTGACAATTTTGAAAACCGATTGGTGTTTATTGTTTAAAACACATGTGTGTATTACGTACTAAAAGAAAATGAAAATATCTTAAAGCATTTTTTAGAATTACATTGAAATCTCAGTGACAGTATTTATGGTAAGACTGGGTATATGCTAATAAATAATATCAACTTTAATTTTAGTCTGTTGATGTAACTGATCATTGTCGAGCAATCGCACAGTGTGTCCGAGATATTTGTTTGAAGAGCAGATTTACAATGCTTCATGTTGTGGACATCTTTAAAGGAAGTAATATTAAAAAAATTATTGACAACAAACATAATACGCATCCAACATTTGGAAGAGGTGCTAGTTGGCAGAAGGCTGATATACAGAGACTCTTCCATAAAATGGTTGTGCTAGGTTATTTAGAAGAAACTATAACAATTACTGCTGCTGATATCCCAACAGCTTATTTAAAACTAGGTCCCAATGTTCTAAAGTTAATGAATGGAAGTAAGTCAAAAGAGTAAATCTTTATTTTATTCTTAGAAACTGTTGTATTTACCATCCATATGTTTTATTCAGGTGATCCTCCCGTGTTATTCGATATGTCCCAAAAGAATGCAAAATCAACAGAAGAACAAAATGCAGTTGCTACTTCAACATCATCTGGAGCTAAAGATAATAGAGCACAGTGTTATGAAGAATTAATTGAGGCTTGCCGAAAAATAGCTGCAGAGAAAGATGTGACTTTAGCTTCTGTTATGAATGTTCAGGCTCTTAAAGCAATGACTGATAAATTACCGATGAGTGAAGAGGAAATGTTGGAAATACCTCATGTTACTAAAGCTAAATTTGAGAAATATGGAAAACCATTGTTGGAAATTACAACTAAATATGCTTGTTTAACAGTTGTTGAGGATGACTTTACTGAAGAAATAACAGAGGGCGATTTGGATAGTCCTGTGAAGCCAAGTAATTCATCAGGGTACAAACGTCGAGCTAGAGGTGGTGGGAGTGGCAGAACTAAGAGGTATTGTTACTTAGTTTTAATGTTTTATCACTAGCAGCATATTGCTGTATTTGGCACGATAACCCTTTCTCGAGATTGGCCTTTTCAAGGATTCTTTTCCAATCTTTCCCCAATATATAAATAATGGACATTTAAATTACAGATATTTTACTATTGGCTTTAAATAATAGATTGCACGCTTGCTGACTGGCAGGCATACAGAATGATTTTGATAGCATATTATCATGCAAATTACGAGTCATCTTATGTAGAGGAAGGCGGGGCTAGTTGTTACGGAGGCACGTTGTTGCATCGTAGATAAATCCCATACCGTATCTCATTTTGACGAATGCATCACAGAACTTATGCTTTTTTTTTGTCAAACGTAGTTCCTTGCAAAACGACAGCTCTGATGCATCAGTGCCGTAAATATTATTTATGATTTATTGAATTTCGTGTATCAAAGTAACTTTTATTAAGTCATATTGTCTGTACATCTGACTGTAATAGGTGAGTCTCTTCTTCGTAAATTAATGTAATTTCACATATTTCTACTTATATTTTGTTAGGTTGTCTTAACTATAGTAATTTCTATATAAAAAATACTACGCTTTAAATTTTAAATTGTGTAATGGGGCTAACTGTTACAGTAAGTCGGGGGCAAGTTGTTACATGTTGTCATCTAGTTGTGGCACTTATGTAAGACCTTTAGCGTTAGAAACAACTAATTCTTTACACATACTGGAAACAGAACCTAAACCATTTACAAGCGGCACTGTAAGCCTTAAAACGCCCAAACATAAATGAATCCTATGCACTACGTGAAAGCAATGTACTCACATTTATTGTATTAGTGGTGATAATATTAACTTCATATGTCCAAATTGTGACGCTGCAATAGCTTTTAATAGTGACTATCAATAATTGTTGTAAAATAACAATAATTTTAGTAATTATTACAGTTTTAGTTAAAATTTTCAGTTTGTAACAACTTGCCTCTAACCTATAACAAATTGCCCCCAACGGGGGCATATTGTTACAATTTACATTTTTTTTTCAAGTTTGAATATTAAATTTTGTGGCTTATATTTTAATCGAAATATGTCAAATTACAGTTGATAAATCTATAATTAATATGTAAAAGACAATATTTTGATAACAAACCCCGCCTTCCCCTACCGCTACAAAATATCTTGAACCGAATTACATTATATATTTAATTATTATTATTAACTGAAAATTATTTGCCATTTTGGATTTTGACATATGTATGTTTACAAAATATGCTAGGTTATGTTAGTGTTATGATCTTTTCAAAATGCTTAAATTAATTTCCAAAATAATTTATAATTTTCATTAGGTGTTAATTACTACATTTAACGTTTTTCATGATTTTGTAAAATATAAATTTGTAATAAGTTTAACGCTTCATTTTTAGATCAATATCTATGCGTATAGATGGCTGTAGCTATTCTTTAGCGTCCTTCAATTCCTATATAGTCCGTTCAAACGCTAGAATGCAGTACAAGGCAAATGGAGTAATTCTTTTTCGTAGCCTCTAATGGGGTCTCCCAATAATGCTACCCTTTTCTTTCTTGGCAACGTTGCCAGCTGTAAAACGCGCTGATCTATAGGGAGACGCGGCATTCAGCAAATGGTTGTTCATTTCTGTTCCGTATTACCTGAGTTTTGTAAATCACACGAGCCTTTTTCCATTTCATTTCAATGAATTAAGAACAACAGAATATAAAATCCGCATATTTTGGGTTCATTGATATATTTGACACTTTCACAACATTTGGCAACACCGCTCTCATCGCCCAACAGCAACAGAGCAGTCCAAGCTGACGTCCCGCGTCATGTGATTTCACATCGTGGAGGTATAACATGAATGTTTTCCTTTGTTTTGTTATATTATTTATGCTAATTGTGCAGGAAATTTACGTGCTTATAGATATTTTGTATTTTTTTTTTGTGCTAGTAATTATCTCTTCTCGATAATAAAGAACTACAATAATTAAGATTTTATAAAATATTTAACTGTGTGCGACAAATAGTGCTTTATAATAAAATTGTTTTTATAGGTCGAGTGTCTATTCTGTAGGAATTTTAGTGTTATTTTTGTCATTTAGTCATTTTAAATATAGTTCTAGCGGTGTATTATATATTATATAAACAAATAATGGATAACATAATATTAATATAAAAAATATTTTTCCTACCGGGTAAAAAATTCTACAAACTCTAGCATATTTCTGTTTCATCATGTTCATCAAAATATACTCTTTTTGTGACTTAAAAACGACTCATTTTACAAATTACGTTTAATTTTATTAAGTTTGTTGTGCATCAACTTTTTATTTCTGTTCTTTAATATATATTTTTTGGTATTCTATAAAATTATATTTTGCGTTTTTTACAGCATTTGATAATACGCAACCAAGATTAAAACAATAGGACAGCATTTCGACAATTCCTATTTATATTTCGAATTACCTAAATTATAATATCCCCCTGACCGTAAAGGGTCAGATTTAAAATACAATTTTACGTTTATTTACACCATGACAACTTATTAATTTTCACTGATATACAAAAAATACACCTTAGAAACAACGTGGCCATAAAAACAACATAATGAGAGGTGCCAAATTTAAATAGTGCTAATTTGAAAATCGTCCATTTAACATGATGGTGTATGGCTCTAGCAGTTTGTGATATCTCCAAGACGTGAGATGATGTCATACGGATCACGTGATTAGACTGATCACGTGATCAGTCATTTATCACTGTTTATAGTATTTCCAAAATGAAATGGCCACTCTTGGCCATCTAACAATGAGGTAATGAGCTTATGGCAGTAATCCTAGGAGGTATTAAGGGAATTTTAAATTTAAATTGAATAGATGTAACAGTAGTTCAATTGAAGTTTCTTAAAAACCATTAAGGATATTTTCCAAATTTATAATCCTATTGTTTCTAAATTTTAGAAGTTGTTGTACTTTTTTGTTAGTTCATTTTCAACGTTCATAGCGTGCATACATTAACAACATGGCTCTTTGGCGACCATTTGATTATGAAGAAATTCCTAATTTCTGTAGTGAAAATAGTGAATCTGTGCAAGGTGATTTGGAGTGCGAAAATGTGGAAGTAGACGAAGCTACTAAAGAAAAAAATGTCATTTGTCAGAAGATTACAAAGTTTTGATACTGAACGTTTATAAAAATTTTGTTTCGGAAGGTAATGGCAAACCTATATATAGAATTGCGGAATTAACTAGTGTTCCATACAGAACAATTCAACGTATCATTGTTCGTGGCAAAAATCAGTAGCGAAAACTACTCGATTTACAAGTTTTCAAGAAAATAGTCAAGAAGATAGTTTTATATCTAAAACAATAATAAATAAAATATACGACTTGTATTCGAAAAATATAGTGCGGACTGTGCATCTTTTAATAAAAAATTTGGAAGAAGACGGAATAGAATTTCCATACAAAGTTAGTCATATGTATAATTATTTGAAGTTGCTAGGATTTAGATATAGAACGTTAAATAAACGTTTACATTGTTGGGAATTGAACTAATATTCAAATGTAAAATATTATGAAGGCGATGAGAAACAAAAGAAAGTGTGATGTAAACAGTTATGATATCATTTGTAAGTTGTTGACAGTTGTTAATAAAAAATCCTAAATAAAATTTTGTAAAACTCTTCGGGGTTTATTGAAGTCGAACCCTACCGTCAGGCGAAACGCAACAGTTGGTGGCAGCGGTGGGATTTTGAAGTTCAAAATAACACGACAAAAGATTGGGAAAAATTGTTTGAAATTTCAACGAGAAAAGTCTTTTGTTCCGATGGTGGCCCGACTTTTTATAAGGAATTACGTGAGAAGAAAATTCACGGTGAAGAGCTCAAGACAACGGGCAACAACACAGCGCAACACGAGCAGGTTACTGCGCGGAAGAAATTCGCGAGGTGTCCAGAACGGCAGAACGAGCAGGTTCGTGCGCGGAAGAAATTTGCGACGTGTCCAGAACGGCGGAACGAGCGGATTGGTGCGCGGAAGAAATTTGCGACGTATCCAGAACAGCGGAACGAACTGGTTGATACGCAGAAGAACACTGATGCAGTATTCGAATCGGCGCTGGTGAAATTTGCTGAAACACGACTGGTAAAGCAGAGCAACAAGAGTGAGGTTGCAGAGATTGCTGTTAGCTGTCAAAATTTGACGGATAGAGGGAATGCGCAAGGTCGGCGCAGGAAAATTGGTTAGGTAAGTAATGCTTTTTGTATTCTGAGTTTTGGTTTTACTGCAAAGCAAAACGTCTATAGCTCAGTTATAATCTCTTATAACTGAGCTATGAACTAAAAAACTATTTTTATGGTTAGGAAGTATTGCTAATCATTGAATAAATAAAATATTGCATGTTTATTATTCAAATGAGGAAGTTGTAACAAGGTTAAGGAATTTTAAGTAACGTTTCTATTTATTTCATAGTTTACGCATAGTGATTTCATAGTTTACGCATAGTGTTTTGCGGGATTAATAGTGCAACTAAAATTAAAATAATAATATATAAATAATGGGTTCTGAATACCATATTTTCAATTTAAAAGAACTTAAATATGTAGTAGATCTGTTTGAATTACCTAATCATACTAAAAAGAGTGACTTAGTACAAGAATTGGTTAACGGAGGTTATTCTGCAGCTGAAATTAAACTAGAGATAGATGCTTGGGAAAATAATCCTCAAAAGAGTAGGTTAGATAAAATAGATAGGTTGAAAGAAGAGAAACAACGTGAGGAAAGACTTGAATTAGCTGAAAAGGAAAAAGAAGAGAAACAACGAGAGGAAATATATAATATATTTAATAATAATATTAAAAACATAAATATAAATATGGGTAAATATTTGCAGTCATTTAAAGAGGACGGAGACATGGGTTTATTTTTAACAAATTTTGAACGTGTTTGTGTACAATTAGAATTTGTACAATTAAGGAGACGTGGCCAATTAGATTGACCAGTGTTTTATCTTCTGAGGCAAATGAAGTAGTTGCACGATTATCTGAAAGCGATAGTAAAGATTGCGAAAAAGTTAGGGCTAGTCTATTAAAAAAATATCGACTAATACCTGATGCCGGCATAAATACATTTAGATATGGAAAACGTAAATCAGACCAGAGTTATGCGGAATATGCGTATCAGTTGAAGGTAAACTTAAACGAATGGATTAAAGGTGAAGAAATAGGAGAAGATTTTGGTAAGCTGGTTCAACTGATCTGTTTGGAGAAATTTTACAATTCTGTATCTACTGAAATGCGTTTCTGGTTAGAAGACCATAATCATGCAAAGACAATTGAAGATGCTGGTGACCTTGCTGATGAATATCTATCGAAAAGAGGCCCAACGTCCGACAAAAGGTACAGTTATCAAAATAATTATAATACAAATAAATATAATAAAGTCAGGGTAGAAAAGAAGTCAAATTCCAGCGTTCAGGATGAACAAAAAAATAAAAATCAGGAATCAGCTGATGGAGATAAAAAGAAAGTATTTGATAAAACCAGTTTTGACAGAAGAAGGCCATTCAAATGTTACGGTTGTGGCGCACCGGGTCACATGAAGAATTCACTGGAGTGTCCAAAAGTAAAACCTGTTTTAGCAGTAATAGAAACTGACAAAGAAACAGAGAGATTGTTTAAACCATATAGGATATCAGCTACAATAAATGGTACTAAAATAGATCTTTTGAGGGATAGTGCTGCGAATTTCGACATGGTCTATTGTAAATTTATAAAGGCCAAAGATTTTACTGGAAAATTTGTTCACGTAAGGGGCGCTTTGAGTGAAGAAAGCGTCGCTTTGCCGGTGGCAAAAATAATGTTAAACTGTCAACAGTTTGGTGAAATTATAACTGAAGCGGCAGTGACCGATACACTTCCGGTATCATACTTGTTGTCAAACCGAACGTGGGAACAGTGGCGCAAGGAAAGCGTGAATGCTGTGCCAGTGTTTGCCCTTACTAGATCAAAGGCAAAGAAATTGTTGAAAATTAAAGAAAAGGGGATACAAAAAGAAAATATTAAGCCACTAGAACATGTTCCTGAAATGATAAGGACGACCATAGAAGAAACGACAAATCCAATAGAGAAAGAAGAAGTTTCAGAAGAAATGCTTAGGGAGACAAGTAGATTTTTCACATATTACGAAATTAACCCCTAATATGTTAAAAATAAAATACTGTGATGTTTGCATGAGATTCGGAAAGTCAACAGACAAGAAGAAAGTGCCTAAGTGTCAGGTTCCTATTATCACTGAACCATATAAACGAGTTAATATAGACATCGTAGGACCATTAACTAAAACTAAAAATGGAAATAAGTATCTTTTAACAATGATATGTAGTGCAACTAAATTTCCTGATGCAATACCATTGCAGGTAGCTGACTCAGAATCAGTAGTAAAGGGTCTGTTAAATATTTTTTCCAGAGTAGGATTTCCGATTGAAGTTCAAACGGATTTAGGAACTGTGTTTACCAGTAACCTAACGACCGAATTTTTTGAAAGATGTGGAGTTAAAATCTATCATAGTTCAGCTTATCATCCACAAAGCAATGCTGTTGAAAGATTCCATGGTGTTTTGAAGAGGATCCTACGTGCCTTATGGCTCAGTTACACGATGCAAGTAACTTGCACCAGTAAGTACTTGCACCAGTCACTGGCATCGTGTAAACGTACATGCAGTACTGGTGCCAGTACTGGCACAAGTATCTCATGCAAGTCAAGTGAATAGAAGCCGTTCCTATTTACTGGCACAAGTAGCCGTGCCAGTGACTTGAAAATGGCCGCCATGAACAGCTGATGTATTTTCGCGGTTACAAAAACAAACATTTTCACACCTTTTTTTAATAAATGTAGTTTTTGGCGCCGATTCATTTTTGCTTAGAAAGACGTACGCATAAAATACATAAAATTAGGTTAAACATCGAAAATTGGCGCGTTAAAACGACGGTTTTACGCATAAAAAATAATTGGAAGCATCTACATTTTACAGTGTGTTTCGGGTTCTTTGCAAGGTTATTTTAATAATATACTGGAATACGTGTAAACGACAAAACGACTTGTGCAAGTACTGGCACAAGTACTTGCACAAGTTACTGGCATCGTGTAACCGGGCCATTATGTTATGAACATGGCGACGAATGGGACGAGTACATCGAACTTGCACTGTTTGCTTTGAGATGCGCTCCTCATGCTACACATGGATTCAGCCCTGCTGAATTATGCTACGGAAGGCAGATGAGATCTCCACTGTGTATGATAAAGGATCTATGGGTAGAAGAAGATCAAAACGAGTCAGTTGTTGAATATATTTTAAATTTGCTGGAAAGATTTAAAAAAATGCAGGAAATGGTGGAAATTTCGACGACTGAAGCCAAACGAAGGTCGAAATTGTATTACGATAGAAATGCTAAGGATATTTCGTATAAAGTAGGAGATCAGGTTATAAAGTAGGAAGGTAGTGAAGAAGATTTCGGCAACTAATTATGTAATTGAAGAATTGTCTGGAAGAAGAAAACAAACATTGGTGCATGTAAATTTGTTAAAACCATATTTTGATAAAGCTGAAATTATTGCCATGACTATTTGCCAGTCAGGAGAAGATGGAGTCGAAATAGAAATTCCAGAATTAGAAATAGGACCTGAAAATGAAGTTCTGACTGCCGCCGAAGTGTTGGAAAAAGCCAAAGGGATCGAACATCTAACAGAGACCCAGAGAAAACAATTGGAAGAACTGATACTTGAATTTCCGGGATTATTCAGTACGAGACCAGGTAGGACAAATTTAATAGAACATGACATATGTCTTAAGGAAGAGAAAGTGATCCGAAGTCGAGCATATTCATATTCACCACGAATACGAGAAATCATCGACAAGGAAATTGATAAAATGCTGAAATTGGGAGTAATTAGACCCAGTCAAAGTGCATATTCGTCTCCTATGATTATTGTGGAAGCTGCGGGGAAAGATCCAAGGCCGGTTATCGATTATAGGGCCTTAAATCAAATGTCTGTTCCTCAGCAACATCCAGTACCTAATATACAAGGTGTCTCAAAAGAAATTTTACATTTAGTGGATCGATTAAAAAAAAAGTAAGCCGTATATAGAAAAAATGTTTATTAATTATTAAAATACACTTTTTGGGGATTTATTTCTTAAAAATAATATCGTCTAAATGTAGACCCTCGCGTTCTCGGCACTCATTTAATCGAACAGTAAAATTACTTCGACGTCTCGCCTGTGTACTCAGGGATGGCTGCCATTTCGTGACGGATATTTTCTTTCAAATGCGCCAGTGAAGTCGGTTTATTGGCGTAAACTTTAGATTTAAGATAACCCCATAGGAAAAAGTCCATAGGGGTTAAATCTGGACTGCGTGGAGGCCAATTTATGTCACCTCTCCGGGAGATCAATTTGCCTGAGAAAATTTCACGAACACGTGGCAGAGACATATGGACGTGTGTGAAGTTGCTCCGTCTTGTTGGAACCATGTTCTTTGGTTATAGCCAGGAAAGTTTTGCAGTTCAGGTACCAAGAAGTTGTCTAACATCTCCACATAACGCTCTGAATTCACTGTAACTGCACGCCCCCTTTCGGTTTCAAAAAAGTAAGGGCTGATAATTCCTCGCGCCGACATCGCAGCCCATACGGTCACTTTAGGCGAATGTAGGGGTTTCTGATGTTTGCGTTTCGGATTCGTTGCACTGCAGTAGCGGCAGTTCTGCTTATTTACGTGGCCATTAAGATGAAAATGAGCTTCATCCGAAAACAAAATGTTGGTAAACGTTGAAAATCGCTCAATCACCTGATTTACGAAATTAAGCCTCTGACTGGCATCTTGGGGCTTTAATTCTTGCACCAATTGAATTTTGTAGGGGTGCAGCTTTAGATCTTTGTGCATAATGCGATGTAATGATGATCTATGCACATTTAAAGCATTTGCGCGCTTCCGAATTGAAAGGTTCGGGTCGTCACGAACAGACTGATTAACATTCTCCACGTTTTCTACCGTTCTTGATGATCTAGGTCGCCCGGATTTTGATTTATCCAGCGTTGTACCAGTCTCTTCAAACTTTTTAACCCAATGTCGAATGAGAGGAATGCTTGGCGCATCATTTAAGTGGCGAAAACCTCGAATACTGCAGAATTTTCTACGCGCTACAGTCGCCGAATCACCGTTTTTGTAAAACTCTCGCACGCATAACGCGCGGTCTGCTCCCGAGAAACGCTCCATAGCGACTGAATTCCCAAGAGCCAAGCTACCGATTGACATAACCCCCGCGCCCCTCGGATACATTACGTTCACGCAGTAAGCTAAATAAATATAAAATTTCTTTTGAGACACCTTGTAGAATCCTGCGTAGAGAGATGTAGCTCTGCACGGTATTTGAGTTTAATTGACGTGGTAAGAGCGTATTGGCAAATTGGCATGACAAAAAGGGCAAGCCAGTATGCTGCGTTCATAACGCACCGAGGAATATTTGAACCTGTGACCCTAGCTTTCGGTTTACAGTCTGCACCTTTCAAATTTCAACGACTCATGGACACAATCTTAACCGGTATGGGAGATTTTGCTGAACCATACTTAGATGATGTGGCTATACATTCGTCAAGTTGGGAGGAATATTTAGAACATGTAAAAGCAGTATTTAAAGCGATGCATGAAGCCGGCTTAACCATTAAGGCTGAAAATGTAAATGGGGACAAGCCGAAGTTCTATACCTTGGTCATATCATAGGTCAAGTTTGTAGAAAACCATCCGATGCTAAAGTAGCGGCCATAAAATCTTTTCAGCAACCGAGGACAAAAAAAGATGTAAGAGCTTTTCTAGGGCTCACAGGCTATTATAACCACTACATTGAAATGTATTCTGAAATTGCAAGCCCTTTAACAGACCTGTTACGCAAGAGTGAAAGTAACATAATTAAATGGGATGAAACTAAAGAAAAAGCGTTTCAAAAATTAAAAACAGAACTCATGGGAGGTAAGGTGTTTCACGCTCCAGATTATAACCGCGAATTTATGGAATATCGCAAAAAAAGGTATGTGAGTGACTTTATCGCAGCGCAATCAGAATGGACGGGAACATCCGGTGATATATTTAAGTAAAAAATTAACCGAAAGAGAACAAGCATACGGGGCAAGTGAACTAGAGTGTGGTGTATTAGTTTGGGCTGTAAATAAACTAAAACCATATCTTTATCTAAGTCATTTTATCGTCGAGACAGATCATTGTCTACTGAAATGGCTAAACCAAATGAGTCAAAAAAATGGAAGATTATTGCGATGGTCATTAGCATTGCAAATGTTAAATTTTACCGTGGTTAACAAACCAGGAAAAAGTTGTGGAAACGTAGATTCCATATCGAGATATATATAAGTGTAAAAATGTAATCACTTAAAATTATACATGTAGACAATATTTGTTATATAAAAAAAGGTTATTAGATAGATGTTAATTTAAATTTTGAAGGCTTTAATTTTGTGAGCTTTGCGGTAAAACTAAATACTTAGTTTGCAGAAATGTATTACTTACTGACTTTGGAATTGGAATCCACTGGGATTCTAATCCCAGCTGACTATCTAACTCGGGGGCAACTGTTGGGAATTGAACTAATATTCAAATGTAAAATATTATGAAGGCGGTGAGAAACAAAAGAAAGTGTGATGTAAACAGTTATGATATAATTTGTAAGTTGTTGACAGTTGTTAATAAAAAATCCTAAATAAAATTTTGTAAAACTCTTCGGTGGTTTATTGAAGTCGAACCCTACCGTCAGGCAAAACGCAACAACATATTATGGAATAAGATAGATTAGTAAGGGCGAGATCGCACTATTTAGACCAATTACACAAATACAGAGAAGAAGGTAGACTCATCGTGTATTTAGATGAAACATGGTATGACACGCATGATATTCGCAAGAAGAGTTTATCAGACAAGTCCTCTAAATGTGTTTTAAAAACACCATGTTCCAGAGGGAAACGTGTCATTATACTACACGCTGGAAGCGAACAAGGATGGGTTCAGAATGGACTTTTGATATCAGCTAAAAATATTAAAAATTGTAACGCCGATTATCACGAAGATATGACGGCATCATTATTTGAACTTTGGTTCAAAACTCAACTTCTGCCCAATGTGCCAGAAAATACGGTGATGGACAATGCTTCGTATCATTCTCGGCAATTAAAAAACATTCCAACTGCAGCAACATGAAAAGCTGATATAATAAATTTTTTAGAAGAGGAAAACATATTTGTTGAAAATGTCAGTATAAAAACTAAAGCAGTGTTATTAAAAATTATCACGGCGAAACAGTTCAAAAAAACATTTATGGTTGACGAAATGGCAAAAAAAGAACGTTGCAGTATTTTAAGGCTACCTCCATATTATTGTGTTTTAAACGCTATAGAACTAATATGGAGCCAATTAAAAGGTAACGTGCGCCGGAAAAATACAACACCGACAGAAAGTGACATTGTAGTACAATTAATTAAAGGCGAAACAAGTGCAATAAGTAGTGGTTTGTGGAAAAAATGTGTAGAACATGTAAAGACAATTGAAACAATTTTTTTATAAATCCACCAAATAAATCTTCAATAATTATTAATTTAAATGATAGTGGTAGTGACACAAACTCTGATAGTGATATAAACAATGATAATAGTGATAATGATTAATATTTTAATAATTTTAAATTACCATAAATTGACAAGTTCAAAAAAAGAATGATTTTTGTTTGTGCAAATTTGAAGTATTTAATATAGACTATAAACCCATTAAAACAAAACGATTTTTAAATATGCCTATGTTTATAATTTAAATATAGCCAGTCCTAAGCCTGATAAAAATGTGAAGGAATGTCATGTGAGTATATACAGTTCATTCTAAATAGCATTTTAGAAAACACGTTTATTTTAAATAATTATTACGGTCCTGGCAACTACTATTAACAGAACCATAAACTCAGCCGATATAACGATTATACTGTCAGCTATTATTGGAATCAGTAAGTGAGGGTGGCCATTTCATTTTGGAAATACTTTACTCAGGTCAATCGGGTAGCAAATATCGTATTCAGTTGGTCGTGCTGTCGCTGCAGAGTTATTAAAAGTTATATTCGATGCGGATACGTTACTCCTCGACGAGTGATCGCGGAGCACTCTTTCTTGCTCTGGTTAAAGAGTAACGCGGAGCAATATGGCGCGAAAATACAAATATGAAGATATACAACAGTCAGAATGAAGATAAAATAGTAATAAAATGGTAAAAAAAAAAACATAAAAACGTACCTGATCGTCGAATAAATATTTAATGTATAGTTATACATTAAATATTTATTGAACATAGGAACATCAAATAAAAATTAAACCTATATTTTGAAATACTTACAAAAAAAATCTATTCTGTAACAGACCTAGGCAACAAAATAAATTTTCAATCTCATTAAAAATTAAGTAATATTTTCTAATCTAAATAAACAAATTAATTATTGCTATAAAAACTTTACTAAGAATTATACACAAAATATTATCCTGCACTTGTTTATGCAAGACAGTGGCGCAGCCAAAAAGGGCCGACGGGCCTGGGCCCCTTCCAGGACCAGCAGATTACACGGCGCTGCTCGGAGAGTTGAAGATAACATTTGTTAACCACAACAGTAGTTAATTTTTCAATTACTTCATTGTTAACAATTTTTTTTTTTTTTTGTATAAATAAACATTTTTTTAAGATTGCCTACTCTTGATAAAGTGACATAATTATTGTTCAAGTGAAACTACATCACTTTCCAAATATACTCCAACGAATTATATGAAGGGAGCGTTGATCCTTTTTCCCCCTGACACATCGACTAAAATATTCGCCCAGTCAAATGATAAAACTATTTTAAACAACTAATTACTCGATTCAGATAAGATAAAGTGAAAATCTGACTTCGGTATAACCTTCAGAATGTAATTTTAAAATTACACCTCAAACGTGAAATAGAGTAGAAATAGTAGAAATTTAATAAAGAGAGTAGAACAGAAGTAAGAGAAGTATTGAGACTTCAAAAATATATCCCGTGAAAAATATAAATAAATATGTATTTATCGAAGAAAAAATCAAGTGAAAGTTTTTGATACATAGATTAACATTTACATTTTTTTATCAACAAATAATGGAATTATTATTTGATATAAACATCAATATCCAACAGCAGGGGTGTCGAACTGATTTGGGTCGCAGTCTATTTTACATACAAAATGATAAGCAGTGACGGGACTTTAAATATCCCGAAGGGTTTCTTGACATTTTTTTATAAACAGAAAAGGGGAAGAGAGTATATTTTACATTTTTAAATATATTTTCCCCTAAATAAGCTCAAGTGATTTTGATTACCGCTTCAGGGGCCACAAAAAATAAGGTTGAGGGCCGTATGCTTCCCAAGACAAAATCCTGGCTGCGCCACTGATGCAAGAAAATCACTGAATTTGTAAATAATTAATACTAACAATAATAAAACACATGTTCTGTAGGGAGTTGCTCTGGCGTGCTCTTTAAAAAACGTCGAGTCGAGCATGACTTCATTTGCTCATTTGCAGAGCAATTTCAGGTCAAATCGATAACGTCATAAGTTATATAAACAACAGTTTGTCAACTGCTCATGGAAATACGGACAATATTTGCTAAAAATATTCAGTTATTCGCGCTACATGTGCTTTCCAAAGCTACATGTGCATTCGCGCTACATTAACTATAACTATACCTGCTACTAGTGTATCTGTATAAAGATCATTTTCGTCCTTAAAAAGAATTACAAGCTACATTAGAAATTCTATAGGACAGTGATGGTGAACCTATGACACGCGTGTCACAGATGACACGCTAAGACATTTTGGGTGGCACGCATCGTTTACGGACGGTCTTCGGCCAAGAACAGTGGTGCCACAATTTTTCCCTCTACGTACTTTTGTGAGCCCTTATTCTCGGAGTTAAATAATATTAAAACCAATGAAAGAAACCGACTGACAAATGAAGTGAGTAGCGTTTGTTTGGGCTTGAAATGTACGAAATACCAACCTTCAGTTGAAGATATAGAAAATGAAATTCAGCAACAAAAAATTCACTAGTGTAAAGAATTATTTGTTTTTGCTTTTTTAATAAATAAATATACCAAAAATATAACTATTTTTTTATTAGGGCTGCAAATATCACAAAATTATGGATATTTTTAAATGTGACACGACACCGGAATTAAGCTTTTTCCGAATTTTGACACATCAAGATCAAAAGGTTCGCCATCACTGCTATAGGACAAGAAAGTTTGTCTAAATTGGTATTATTATCCATAGAAAAGTCATTACTCATTAATTTAATTGAAGAAGATAAAGATATATTTATAGGAAAAGTAATAGATCATTTTATAACGCAGGGGGATGATATGAGGTAAGGATGATATGAGGATATGATATAAGGATGTTTAATCTTGTATATATAAGATTTATGCACACATTAATGCAGTTTAAAATGGAAGGCCATTAGTTGATTATACATTTGTTTGCAGATTTAAAAAGAACACTACCCGAAAATCATGGAAAAGTGGAGGTAAAAAACAGGGGGGAAGTTCGAAATTTTCTTCCGGCGCTGGTGGCTCAGGATTAGGTTTAATGAGAAAGATATGATTTTAGAATGCATTTATTTATTATTTTAATCGCCGTGGGACCCGGGAAAAAGTGTTATTATTAAATCTTGAGACCAGTATTCAGTCAAATTCGGTCCATATAAGATTTTTTCCAAGGCCCATGGCATGTAACTTTTGTAAAATAAATTAATATATAGTATATTTTTGTATTTCCAATTACGTTTGCATAGTATTTTTAAAATAAACTACTTGTTTTATAATTAATCATTCTTTCATAGACATTTTCAATGAAATTTGTTTTAAGAATTATTTTTATTTATGCCCTTTCATGGTTTAAAAGTAGAAATCTACTTTTGGCCAAACTTGAAGCGCAAAAAATAACGTCATACCCCCTACCTGTAGTTTTAAACAAATATAAACTGTATACAGTAAAATATATGTGCGGCTTTAGAAAATATTCTGTGTTTGCCAAGGAACAAACTATTTATAAAACTTGGATAATTTTATTATTAATTTTGAAACTGCGTATTTAAATTTGCTTTTATATTTTCTATATTAGTATATTTTACTTAAAAATAAAATTTTTATCTTTTTTTTTTGCTACTATAATAGTATGATTACTTAACTTTGCACGTTTTTGTATATCATTTGTAACTTTGTTCTCAGTGGTGTAGAGAGAAGAAATCAAGAATTTCTAACTATAGCGATTGAATGAACATTTTTAGGGTTTTGTAGGTATGACTAAAAAATCTTTATAACTTGTGTCTGTTAGACTCTTTAGACCGTATATAGGAAAACTATTGAGAGTTCAAAAAACACCCGAAAAACAAATATGTATTCTTTAATTTATTTTAAAATTTTTGAGTGAAGCATCAAATGAAACTTTTAATGCGTGGATAAACCAGCAAATTTTTATTTTTGAAAAACAACTTTTATATGGAGTTATCGCAAAAAATGTGTCAAAAAACTTTTGTCCCCCACCAAATTTCAAGGGGTAGATTGACATTTCAATAATGTACATTGATGGGAAATGAAATAATTCAACAGGAATTTTTGATCAGATTAGTTTTTTGAAAAATATTGTATTTTTGTGTCGGAAAAAAACATTGTTAAATATCGCAATAGATAGAAAATCGTTTTTGAAAAAAAAAAAAAATATAACAATAATAATAAATATGCCATTTATCAATAGGGTAAGTCGGGTGAATATGCCACAGCTAACTTTAAAAATCGATATCTCTGAAAATATTGTTGAAAATAGCAAACAAAAAAACGCATTTAATAAGGAAATTAGTAAACATTTATTCTTTGGTTAGTTACAATTGGTAACATTTGTACTTTTAGATATAAAAATTAATAAACAATATCTTGCAAAATGGCGTATTACCCGACCATGCGGGCAATATGCCATCAGAAGTGGTCTAATATGCCACTGTTTAAATTGGAGAGTTTAGAACTTAAAAATTCTTCTTCTTCTTGTTCTAAATATTTTCTAAATTTGACGAATAATCTGAGGATGATACACGACAAAGCTTCTTTTTGTCGGAGATTTTTTTTGAGGTTTTAATTGTTTTCCTTTTTTAGATGGTGCCTTTCTTTTTACAGTAATTTGTTTTTGGCTTTGGTTCTCCTTCTTTTTGTTTTTCACTTTCAGGGTTTCAATGTTTTCTTGATTTGTTCAAATTAGCGCATGTTGTGTTCTACTGGCAAGTTTTGGCTTAACCAATATCGGAATTGGGTTAATGTTTATAAAATTGACGAGCTCTGATGTCGTGGGTGTAACTTTTTGAATTTGAGCAATTGCAGAATTTTCGGCAGAAGTATCATGAGCAGTAGAGTTTGAGTCTGTTATAAATTGTTGTTCGTCAGGTGTACTAGTGGAAGATATTGGTTCAACCACCTCTTTTGCATTTTCAGATATGGCGAAAGGAAAAATTCCACACGCTTTAAAGCCAACAGAGCCATTATATATTTAACATCAGAATTGGGAAATTATTCTTTTTGGATTTGGCAAATTATTCTTTTCAGCAAATGAAAATGCATAGCATATTACACCAGTAAAACACGGGCATATTACCCTACATAGCTTCTAGAAATACAAATGACGATAGTGAAATAAAACAACAAAAATATAACGGTCACTCCAGAGGTTATAAAATCACAATGATATGAAAATGATATAAATCAATCGATTTATTACAAAATAATTTCCGTAAATGAATATTTTGAGTTTAAATGTAGTTTTGAAATGCTAATTTAACAGTAATTTTTAAACTTTCCTGTTTTATTTAAAATTTCTGGTGAGATTTCACTGACAGTTATTGTCAAATCTGCCATTAGCATCAATGGAATATCACTGAGTGAAGTGCAACGCCATCTGTTATTTTAGTAAGGAATTACAGACAAGTGGCATATTACCCGAGGTGGCATATTACCCCGACTTACCCTATATTACTTTAATGAAGACTTGGGTACAAAAAAAAAAATCGCAGAAAAAATCGCTGGGGTTTTTTAATTTAAATTTTATTGTGAATTTTCGTAAATTATTTAAAATGAGTTTAAAAATAAATAAATAAACGCAAGCTCTAAGTATTCCAATTAACATGCAAAGTTGGTTATCAAAAAACTTTAGATTTTGATGTGATTATACAAAAAAAAAAAAAAAATTGGCCTATAGTCCATTCAAATGCTAGAATGCAGTATTGCTCTTATAGGAAATGGGAGTGGTGTTGCCAAATGTTGTAAAAGTGTCCAGTATGCCAATGAATCCAAAATGTTATGCGTAATTTTACATTCTTTTGTTGATAATTTATTCAAATTAAATGGAAAAAGTACCAGGGAAAAATGAATAAACATTTGTATCACGTCAACCTAGCCAAGAAAGAAAAGTATAGTGTTATTGGAATAACCCATTAGAGAGTATGAAAAAGAACTACTCCATTTGTCCTGTACTGCATTCTGACGTTTGAATGGACTATAGTTATCCAGCATTACTTCTTACACTTATTAAATACTTACAAAACCCTAAAATGTGTGAAAATTCACACCTCACGTAAATTTTATTCATTAAAAGTGACAAAAGTCAAATATTTGTTATAAAATTGTTTTGGCGCCTTTTTTAGAAGATTTGTTCTCATAGTAGTAGAATTCTTCTTGTTTTTCTCTATCTTCTTCTATCCAGGTAGGACATGCACTTTCCGCAGTTTGTGTCTCCATACGTCTAGCTCGATGGCTGTTCTTACCAGTTTGACATCACAGGTCGACATGATTTTTGTAACATTAATGAAAAACATTTAGGTAGTTATTAAAACACATTTCCACTAAAATGGCCTAACACGTCTCATTTTCAAGTACTTGTTTGTCCCTTATATCATGGAATTATTGAAATTATTTGTACTTGACTTTAGACTATGTAGGTACAATTACCACGAGAGTTAGCGGGGGTATTTCCAACGTATTCTACAAAACTGTAAGGGCACTTTTATGTTTCTGTCTCGTGTACAGTACAGTTAAGTGTATTTGCTATCGTCAAGTGTTTTACTATTTTATTTATTCATTTATTATTTTTACTATTATTATTTTTTAAGAACATTTTCCCTATCCTATTTTTATTTTATTTTATTGACTAAAACTTAGTGACTCGCATTTGTAATTTAGATTGTCATAAACATACCGCTGGCTCTCATAATCCCCTTTTTTCATATCACATCATTTTCACATACATTTTAAAGCCATCATCATCTAGAAGGTGCGAAGATAGATCGCCCCCCGCTGGTGCACCACGGATCACGCAAAAGGATCTATCACAACTGGCAGCTAAACAATCAAATATATATTATTATCATGATCTCTTGGCTATTAATACAAGTACTTAGTTATTTCTTGTTTTTATATACTTACTAACACAAACAATTATGACTAATATGTACACGAACAGAAATTGTAACCATAACCCAAGGACGAAGAACCTAGGTCCAAACCTACGTATTTGCCAGATAAACATCGAAGGAATTAGTAAAGCAAAGAGCACACATCTGTCCAGAATATTACGGGAAAACAAAATAGATG
Source organism: Liopterus haemorrhoidalis (assembly GCA_963971575.1). Lineage (NCBI taxonomy): Eukaryota > Metazoa > Arthropoda > Insecta > Coleoptera > Dytiscidae > Liopterus > Liopterus haemorrhoidalis. Next base: position 40,281,128 of record OZ020614.1, on the reverse strand, counting down.
TAGCAGTTGTCCAAGAAACCCACACGAGGAGCGAACAACAGTTGTTAAGCAGAGGTCAGGTTCAGGGCTATAACATAATCGGAGCGACATACCATGAATATTATGGAACCGCTACTTATGTAAAATCTAACATAAGCAATATTAAGCTTGTCGAAGAGAGTACGGCAGATAATATATTTACATTCACCATTGATATTGGTGGAGTTGGATTCACAAATATATAGTTAGTTAAAATTTTTGGAGCACAGCAACAAAGGCTATTTGCGCCTAACGCAGCCCATCTAAATGATTACGCTACATAATAAAATCAATAAATTAGGCAATGAATAAATAAATAAAATCACGCATACTCAATAAAAGAAATCTTGCACGGACAAATACAAATAAATAAAATAAAAAGTCTGTTCGTAAAAAATGAACAGACTCAGGGTGATGGTAAGAGGCTGTAAAGAGGCCAATTACCATCGAATATCACAGTCAATAACTAGAACGCATTAAAATAAGGTGCAAGACTTCACACATAAACAGTAAGTTCGATTCTCTCAGGAAGAGTATCAGATTATCCATGAGTACTCTGTCGCCACCTAAAGCAACTGACAGGCTTAAGCTCTCCCTGGCATCCTCGAATTGCACACACTCGGTTAAAAAGTGTAACACAGACAAATCTGTGTTACACGTCTCACAGATAGGGGACTCTTCACCTCGAAGAAGATGTCCATGGGTCCACCAACAGTGACCTATACGAAGGCGTGTGATGGCGGTTTTCTCCTTGCGGTTAATCCTGCAGGAAGAACCCCATGGTTTAACGTCTCCTTTATGCTGTCTCAACTTAACGTCTTGTATACTGCCCCACTCATGGTGCCACCTGGCTAAAACCATATGTTTCAGATGACTCTTTGCGTCATCTGGAAATATGAAACTCGCATCAATCATAGGTCTGTGGGAGGCGGCTTTTACAGCTTCATCAGCCGCTTCGTTGCCTTTAATACCAACATGTCCCGGTATCCAAAACAGCTATACCCTCACATTCTGAGCATTCAGATTGTAGAGTAGCAACCGGATCTTTAGTACAAGAGGATGCACTGGATCTGGATCTTTGATACTATTCAAAACGCTCAGCGAGTCCGTCAAGATAACACTTGACCGACTTTGCTCTGACTCAACAAAACGCAGGGCCTTGAAAATAGCGTACAGCTCAGCAGTGTTCACACTCGTTATGGAGTACAGACGGTATTGAAACTGCTGGCGTGGATTCAAAACAACGAACGCACACCCAACTCTGGTTCCGGATTTTGATCCGTCAGTAAAAATGACAGTATTCTCGAAACAGCGACCAGTGTTCTTTGTAACTCATGTTGGTATTCGATAGGCAACGTAATATCTTTATCAAAACTTCAATTCATTTTATCAGTTCAAATCAGTGGGTGTGTCTCTATTGCATGTGCTATTAAATATATATAATATAAGTATTTATAAAAAATATAATTAAATTGTGCTATTCATGCTTAAATTGTGCGTAGATTCATCAACGCACGAGGTACAATAATATATTTTTTTTTTTATTTTATTAACGGCCTTTGTTAACTAGAACAATGAGCCAGACATGGTATTTGTTCAATATTTCCTAACTCAGGATAACACAAGTACACAAGAAGGAAAGTAGAGTGCAGAGGGGTCCGTCTCTGCGGGATTTATACAAACTGGAATCAGACCATCGGAAGGGAAGACAGTAGAGATGTACAGTTAATTCTAAGAACAGTTTTAAATGTCTAGCTTTATGTTGTTGAGAAATTTTATTACGTATTTGTAAATTTTTTCGTTTCTGCATAACTCCGTCATTGTTGTAGGAACGTTAATTCTGTTTATTGATAATTCCTGTGTGTAGTCGCGTCTTTCGTCCGTGAAGTGTAGGCAGTCAAATATGATGTGTTCCATGGTTGCATCAGACTCATAGTCACAGTCGCATACTGGCGACTCAATTATGCCCATCTTGTATAGGTGTGCTGGGTAACACCCATGATTATTTCTTAATCGTACGATTCTAACTATCTCACCTCTTTTCCAGTTGTAATCAAAAAACCAAGGTTTTCTTATCACCGGCTGGATCTCGGCATATCTTTTTCCTACAGTCAAACTCATTGCACTGTATTCTCTTTGCCATATGTTTTCTGTTCTTTTTTTGAGAATTGTTTTTATATCGCTTGGGGGGAGAGATATATCCAGTGGAGTACCCTTGCTGGTGGCTTCTTTCGCTAATTTATCCGCTGTTTCATTTCCTAGAGTACCACTATGTCCTTTTGTCCAATGGAATATGATTTGTTGTTTTTCCGCAAGTTCGTATACAGTTTGGAGTATGTCATAGAGAAATTTGTTATTCTTATCCATAGGCATATGTATCCCTTTAATAGCACTTTGGGAGTCAGATATTATAGATACGTTTTTTTGTTGTATTTCACGGCAAAACTCCACGGCTTTCTGTATGGCTACCACCTCGGCTGTAAAAATGGACGTTTGGTTTGGAAGTTTAAACAAAGCTGAATGATCTGACTGCGGATCATAGAATGCGCAGCCTACACTTGTTTCATTCTTCGATGCATCTGTGTATATTTTGTATTCCGACGTAGGGTTTTCCTTCAGATGATGTGCAAATTCATGTTTGTCACTAAAGTGGAACGGATACAAGAAGCATACTGGTTTATTTGTACTCATAATAAGATTATTTTGCATTTGGACTGATTTATTGGCCTCAACCAGAGCAGGTGTAGGTTTCTTTGCCCAATACCTATTTGTTTCACTGAGATGGGATAATTCATCCAGATTATTTAATAGATCGCATATAGGAAGAGAATTTCTTTTCAACATGTATGTATCAGCGAGTTGCCTTCTTCTAATCCATAGCGGGCATTCTCCCGATTCTGCTAGAAGGGCAGGTATCGGTGTTGTACGTAGTGCTCCAATACAGGCCCGAAGAGCTCTGTATTGTACTCGGTCAATATTAGTTAGTCTTGTCTGGTTGGCACCTCCATAAAATATACTACCATAGTCCAGCCTTGCGCGTATGATGGCTTTGTATACTAATAAACAGATTTTTGGATGAGAACCCCATTTATTTCCTGCTATAGCTTTGATAATATTAGTAAGCTTATCGCATGCTGTAATTAACTGTTGGATGTGGGCGTTCCATGTTAATTTCCTGTCCAAGTACATACCCAAAAATTTGGACACCGGCTTTACAGGGTAAGAAAAATTATTTAATGTTATTTCCGATGGTAGGTGTGTTGGATGATGTCTTGTGAATATTGTAATCTGACATTTCTCATTTGATAATTCTAGTCCTTGTGAAGTGAATAACCAATTTGTTAGTTTTTTCATAGATGCATTTAGTGCTTCCGTGCAACGTAGTAAATGTTTATGGTCTGTGTACAAAACAACATCGTCTGCAAATTGCAATATTTTTGTGGAAGGGGAAATGAAGTGCTCTATAGCGGACATGTATATGTTGAATAGAATTGGACTTAGAATAGCCCCTTGCGGAAGGCAATAATATATATATATACCTTAAAATCGTTATCATTACCTACTTTAAAGTTTATAAACACATTTTTTTAAATGCAATTTATTCCATCGTTACATAAATTGAAGGTCGTTAGAATTGTCACCGTGTTTTGTCCTGACATTCTCAGTGACGCTCGCGTTACCTTTCAACTCAGTTAAGGGTCATTCCATATCAAGTGGTCTGGTGGTCCCTGTTCGACCAGCACGGATTTCGATGAAATTTTGTATGGACATTCACACATGTCCCCAACGAACATTGGTAAAGTTTTACGTTCATCCATGCAATACTTGCTGAGATTTAGTAATTTGTTTGACCCCATACCGCAGCCTTCTATGGTATGACTCCGATATTTTGTTGAGAGAAACAAAACTTTGCCAACTTATACAACTTTATGTGCTCTATTAAACAAAATAATAAACAAATCTTCATGAGCGATTTCCGTGCAGAAAATTTGAATCAAACTTTGCCTAAAAATTTGCAACTCGAAAACATTTTAAAGTTTGGCTTTTTATGCCTCTGAAAGTAAAGGTACGATAAACGTGAAATTTTGCACATAATAACTTATCAATACAAGGTTAACGAATATAAAATTTCACACTCCTAATATATTTCATTAGTTCAGGAATTGAGTGTAAAGTTGATGATTTTTGTGAAAATGCTAAAAACAGGGTATATTTAGCCCACTTTTACAAAAATATACCTTCTGGAAACTGTTTTAAATTATTTTCATTAGAAAGAGCATGTTTTAAACCCCCTAAAAAAGTAGGATTGGTTTTTCATCCCTGGTATATAAGGCCTTAGAAATAGGGACAAAGTTGAGGACATTGCTATCGAAACGTCATATACTTCAATATGCATTTTTTTACATTGTGTCACTTTCCTTTCATTCCTGCTGAAGAGTAAAGTGTACAATTAATTTTTGTACGCTATATGAATCTGTTAGTCTGCTAGCGGTGGTTCTACACTGATGACATTTTTTAAATATTCTGTTAGTGCTGTCACGCGTCAGCATGTTTTGGGTATAGAATTCTGTACTGTTAGCAGCGGCGATCGGGGAATAAGGTGACCAAACGTCCCGAATTGGTCGGGAAAGTCCCGAATTGGCCGGGAAAGTCCCGAATTGGCCGGTACAGTCTCGAATTTCCGCCTTGCGTCTCGATTTTTTTCAGAGGAAATACTTGTCCCGAATTTTAGAAAAGGTACTTATTTTTAATAATTATTTTTAATATTTTTCAACTGAAATTATTTTTACAAAACTTGAACTAAAAAAAAATCTACCGAAAGGGTATTTTTTTGATGAACAGCTTTTGGACAAGTGAGAAGACTCAACTTGATGTAAACACATTAAAAGCAATATTACTGATTAAAGTAAATTCTGAAGAAAACTGAGGATTTTTATAAAATGCTTCAAAGCAAAAAATACGTACTCAAAAAGATCCATAGTTCGGAAAAATATAAAAAGTTTTCTACTAAGTAATTTTAATGGACAAATTTAGAATTCATTTAAAAAATACTGTGATTTTAATAATGTTTCTTTTAATAATATAATTTAATTATCTGTGATTGAAAATTTTTATTTATTATAAATAATAAATATATATGGTATACAATTTGTATTAAAAAATATAATAATTAAACAATTATATTTGATATTTGAATAATCAAGCCCCCCTCCCCCGTATTTGAGCTCCCGTCCCGAATTTTGAACTAAACAATATGGTTACCTCAGCCTCCAGCGATCATTAACCGATCAAATACTGACGCCAATAGATCTGTTCAACTTTTGTGACAAAAACATTCACGGAATTAAATATGATATATATATATATATATATATATATACTAGCTGAAAACCCGTGCTTCGCTACGGTATATTGATGGTCTCATTGGCATAAAATCCGCAGTTTGTTTTTAAACTTGTGTATGGGTAACCTTTGTAACAAAAAATCTAATCGATATCTCATCTGTCCTAAGAGATATTGAGGAATCCGTGAAAAAACATTTTACTCCTTTTCACCAGATAGGGTCTCGAACTTGAAAAAATCCTTTCTTAGTGGGTTCTTACGTCATACTGAAAAATGTACTCTCCGAATTTTTTATTTCTAGCAAAAAAATACTAATTTACCCTTTAGGAGTGAAACAAAACTGTTAAAACACATATATGCCAAAATGGAATGTTATAACTCAACAACCGCTGGAAATACAAAGGGTTCTATAATTCAGGGATGGGGAGTCGACAGAAAAATTATCGACTCCCGACTCTCGACTCCGGAGTCGGTATTTTCAAAAATCGACTCCGACTCCGACTCCCTACTCCTTTCACTGGTAAATTGTAAAGTCTATTCCAAATGTTTAAGGGGAACTAAATGGAATTTTTATTTTCTTAATTTATCACGAGTTCACTTTTTAACTATCAAAGTGGGCTTTTGTTAAACAAAATGATACAAAGCTTCATTCAATACTTAAAAGTTAGTAGATTTCGATATCTAATTCCGCTTAAACCAAAGAAACAGACTATACTTACATTAAATATCTTGGGTTTGGGTGAGCTGTTTTTATAAAATGTCATTTTCATTTCATCTTGACTATTGAGTCATTTTTAATACAAATTTTCAAATATATTAGTTTAAAAAAAAAATGTTTTGTATTTTATATAAAGTCTGTTCCTTTGGTTTAGGCGGAACTAGATTTTCGGTTAGTCTGATTTTCGGTTAGTCTGTTCCAAACGATTAGGCGGAACTAACCGAAAATCTAGTTCCGCCTAATCGTTTGGAACAGACTATACTTTATTTTTCATAACATGTCACTTTTTTCTTTTGACATATAAATTTTAGCTGCCAACATGAAACATAAAATAATCACAAAGCCCGTTACAACTTGAGAAAATATAAATCCAGTTTAGTTTCGTTTTAACATAATAAACAAAGTATACAGAAATAGAAAAATTAGATATGACTAAAAATTAATTAAATTTTTAACTGGAAAGCGTGAAGGAAACCGGAATTGAATATTTTTAATTTCATTTTCGTTCATGAACAGAGAAAAAATGTCGTTCCTGTTTCCGTACTTTAAAAAATTCTGGTAGTATGGTATTTTACTTTCGTTTTCGGATTGTTCTCATCCTTGATAAATATGTAATCAAAGAGTCGGGAGTCGATAACTTTTTCCGACTCCCGACTCCGACTCGTCCAAAAAGCTTCGACTCCTCGACTCCCGACTCCGACTCCGACTCCCCATCCCTGCTATAATTCACCCCGAATGATTGGGGTGAATTAAAATAAAATCCTGAAATGCGGTGTATAATCTACCCCGTTTGTAGAATCACCCCTTTAGGGGTTGATTAGGACGAAATCCTGAAATAAGTTTTTCGGCATTTGTATGGATAATTTTTGTAAGCAAACACCAAGTCGATATCTTATTGGTCCTAAAAGAATTAAGGAATTACTGAAATCACATTTCACCCCTTTTCACCCTTAAGGGGTGACATTTAAAAAAAAATGTCAAAATCATTTCGAGATATTAAAAAAAAACACCTATGTGCCAAAAAGTAATGTTGCAACTAAACGAACAAAGGAAATACGACGGGATGTATAATTTATCCCAATTGTAGATCCACCCCTTAAGGGGTTAATTAGGACAAAATCCAAAAATTGGGTTTTCGGTATTTGCATGCGTAGTTTTTGTAAGCAAAAACCAAGTCGATATCTTATTGGTCCTAAAAAATGTTAAACAATCCTTGAAATCACATTATACCCCTTTTTACCCTTTAGGGGTTAAATTTAAATAAATTGTCAAAACCATTTCGAGATATTTTAAAAATACGCCTATGTGCCAAAAAGAAATCTAATAACTCAACAAACACAGGGAATACGACGGGATGTATAATTCACCCCAATTGTAGATCCACCGTTTAGGGGTTGATTAGGACAAAATCCTGAAATATATTTTTCCGTATTTGTATGGGTAATCTTTGTAAGCAAAAAGCAAGTCGATATCTTATTGGTCCTAAGAGATATTAAGGAATCCTTGAAATCACAATTCACCCCTTTTCACCCTTTAGGGGTAAAATTTAAAAAAACTGTCAATACCATTTCGAGATATTTTAAAAAGACACCTATGTGCCAAAAATTAATGTTGCAACTAAACGAACACAGGAAATACAACAGGATGTATAATCCACCCCGATTGTAGGTTCACCCCTTTAGGGGTTGATTAGGACAAAATCCTGAAATAAATTTTTCGGTATTTATATGGGTAATCTTCGTAAGCAAAAAGCAAGTCGATATCTTATTGGTTCTAAGAGATATTAAGGAATCCTTGAAATCACAATTCAACCCTTTTCACTCTTTAGTGGGTAATTTTAAAAAAATGTCAAATCTATTTCGAGTTATTTTAAAAAGATACCTATGTGCCAAAAAGTAATGTTGCAACTAAACGAACACAGGAAATACGGCGGGATGTATAATTCACCCCAATTGTAGATCCACCCCTTAAGGGGTTGATTAGGACAAAATCAAAAAATTGGTTTTCCGGCATTTGCAAGGGTAGTTTTTGTAAGCAAAAACCAAGTCGATAACTTATTGGTGTTAAAAAATATTACACAATCCTTGAAATCACATTTCACCCCTTTTCACCCTTTAGGGGTTTAATTTAAAAAAGTTGCCAAAACCGTTTCGAGATATTTTAAAAAGACGCCTATGTGCCAAAAAGAAACCTTATATCTCAATAAACACAGGGAATACGACGGGATGTATAATTCACCCCGATTGTAGATCCATCCTTTAGGGGTTGATTAGGACAAAATCCTGAAATATATTTTTCGGTATTTGTAAGGGTAATCTTTGTAAGCAAAAAGCAAGTTAATATCTTATTGGCCCTAACAGATTTAAGGAATCCTTGAAATCACAATTCACCCCTTTTCACCCTTTAGGGGTGAAATTTTAAAAAAGTAGCAAAACATTTTCGAGACATTTTAAAAAGACGCCTATGTGCCAAAAAGAAACCTTATAACTCAACAAACACAGCAAATAAGACGGGATGTATAATTCACCCCGATTGTAGATCCACCCCTTTAGGGGTTGATTAGGACAAAAACCTGAAATATGTTTTTCGGTATTTGTATGGGTAATCTTTGTAAGCAAAAAGCAAGTCGATATGTTATTGGTTCTAAGAGATATTAAGGAATACTTGAAATCATAATTCACCCCTTTTCACCCTATAGGGGTGAAATTTTAAAAAACTACCAAAACATTTTCGAGATATTTTAAAAAGACTCCTATGTGCTAAAAAGTAATGTTGCAACTAAACGAACACAGGAAATACAATGGAATGTATAACTCACCCCGATTGTAGATCCACCCCTTTAGGGGTTGATTAGGACAAAAACCTGAAATATGTTTTTCGGTATTTGTATGGGTAATCTTTGCAAGCAATCAGTAAGTCCATATCTTATTGGTCCTAACAGATATTAAGGAATCCTTGAAATCACAATTCACCCCTTTTCAACCCTTAGGGGTGAAATTTTAAAAAACTGTCAAACCCATTTCGAGACATTTTAAAAAGACGCCTATGTGCCAAAAAGAAACCTTATAACTCAACAAACACAGGAAATACGACGGGATGTATAATTCACCCCGATTGTAGATACACCCCTTTAGGGGTTGATTAGGACAAAAACCTGAAATATGTTTTTCGGTATTTGTATGGGTAATCTTTGTAAGCAAAAAGCAAGTCGATATGTTATTGGTTCTAAGAGATATTAAGGAATACTTGAAATCATAATTCACCCCTTTTCACCCTATAGGGGTGAAATTTTAAAAAACTACTAAAACCTTTTCGAGATATTTTAAAAAGACTGCTATGTGCTAAAAAGTAATGTTGCAACTAAACGAACACAGGAAATACGACGGAATGTATAACTCACCCCGATTGTAGAGCCACCCCTTTAGGGGTTGATTAGGACAAAAACCTGAAATATGTTTTTCGGTATTTGTATGGGTAATTTTTGTAAGCAAAAAGCAAGTCGATATGTTATTGGTTCTAAGAGATATTAAGGAATACTTGAAATCATAATTCACCCCTTTTCACCCTATAGGGGTGAAATTTTAAAAAACTACCAAAACCTTTTCGAGATATTTTAAAAAGACTGCTATGTGTTAAAAAGTAATGTTGCAACTAAACGAACACAGGAAATACGACGGAATGTATAACTCACCCCGATTGTAGAGCCACCCCTTTAGGGGTTGATTAGGACAAAAACCTGAAATATGTTTTTCGGTATTTGTATGGGTAATCTTTGCAAGCAAACAGTAAGTCCATATCTTATTGGTCCTAAGAGATATTAAGGAATCCTTGAAATCACAATTCACCCTTTTTCAACCCTTAGGGGTGAAATTTTAAAAAACTGTCAAACCCATTTCGAGACATTTTAAAAAGACGCCTATGTGCCAAAAAGAAACCTTATAACTCAACAAACACAGGAAATACGACGGGATGTATAATTCACCCCGATTGTAGATCCACCCCTTTAGGGGTTGATTAGGACAAAAACCTGAAATATGTTTTTCGGTATTTGTATGGGTAATCTTTGTAAGCAAAAAGCAAGTCGATATGTTATTGGTTCTAAGAGATATTAAGGAATACTTGAAATCATAATTCACCCCTTTTCACCCTATAGGGGTGAAATTTTAAAAAACTACTAAAACCTTTTCGAGATATTTTAAAAAGACTCCTATGTGCTAAAAAGTAATGTTGCAACTAAACGAACACAGGAAATACGACGGAATATATAACTCACCCCGATTGTAGATCCACCCCGTTAGGGGTTGATTACGACAAATTCCTGAAATAAGTTTTTCGGTAATTGTATGGATAATCTTTGCAAGCGAATAGTAAGTCGATATCTTATTGCTCCTAAGAGATATTAAGGAATCCTTGAAATCACAATTCACCCCTTTTCAACCCTTAGGGGTGGAATTTTAAAAAATTGTCAAACCTATTTCGAGATATTTTAAGATAAGACACCTATGTGCCAAAAAGTAATGTTGCAACTAAACGAACACAGGAATTAGACGGGATGTATAACTCACACCGATTGTAGATCCACCCCTTTAGGGGTTGATTAGGACAAAATCCTGAAGTTGGTGATTCGGTATTTGCATGGGTAATCTTTGTAAGCAAAAAGCAAGTCGATATCTTATTGGTCCTAAGAGATATTAAAGAATCCTTTAAATCACAATTCACCCCTTTTCACCCTTTAGGGGTGAAATTTCAAAAAACTGTCAATACCATTTCGAGGTATTTTAAAAAGACACCTATGTGCCAAAAAGTAATCTTGCAACTAAACGAACACAGGAAATACAATGGGATGTATAATCCACCCCGATTGTAGGTTCACCCATTGACAGGGGTTGATTAGGGCAAAATCCCGAAATTGATTTTTCGGCATTTGTATGGGTAATACTTGTAAGCACAAACCAAGTCGATATCCCATCGGCCCTAAGAGATATTAAGGAATTCGTGAAATCACATTTCACCCCTTTTCATCCCTTAGGAGTGGAATTTCGAAAAATCCCTTCTTAGTGGGTGTTACGTCATGAAGGGAATATACTCTCCGAATTTCAAGTTTCTAGGCCCAGGGGTTCGGGCTGGGCGGTGATGAGTGAGTCAGTCAGTCAGTCAGTCAGTCAGGACACTGCCTTTTATATATATAGATATGTTCCGACTGAAGAAATCCAAGAAAACAGGATGCTGCAAGAAGAAAGATGGAAAGCTAGCACCACAATAGCTGGCACAAGAGATCATCACCAGTTTGTGCCAGTTGATTTGAATTCGATTTCTGTCAGCAAAGTTTCAAATGACACAGTTAACTTTGTGGCCAAAATTTCCAATTCTGTAGATCTTAATTTAAAATTAGCCGAACTATTTCCCGGTTGTTATGTTGCCTGCATTTATGACAATAAGTGGTGAGTAGGCAATGTTGTAAAAATTTCTATGGAACAAAATGATGCTTTGGTAAAATTTATGCATCCGCGAGGCCCGGCTCATTCATTTTATTGGCCCGAAAGAAAAGATATTTGTTGGGATCCAGCACAACACCTTATTTGTGGCCTTCCAGCACCATCAGTTATGTCACCAGGCCGACAGTATCAATTCCAAGAAGTGACACTGAAGAAAGTGGCTATTAAATTCAATAATAAATAAGCAATCTTTGGAATTTGGCAATTCATACAAACATCATGGACTTCGGCTTGGGAACCATGTAAGATACCCACTTCAGGCTTAGGAACCTAGGATAAGCTGCCCAATCATTGGCTTGGGAACCGGACAGATACCCACACAAGGCTTTGGAACCTTAACGAAGAAACCAAACTAGAGGCTTGGGATCCTCAACCAAGAAACCCACCCGTGGCTGGTATTGCATGGCTATCGGGCGTGAACCCTATAGCGATGGGGTTACTGGTTTAAGTTTCTGAACTGGGAGTGACAATGTCACCATGGATCAACGCAATTTAGGTACTTATAATGCCTGTATAAAACAAACAAGATGAAAAATAATGGAATGCATGCGATATTGCGATAGCAGCATGTGATAGAAACGTTCTCAACTTTGTTCTCAACCTTATTTCTAAGGCCTTATATACCAGGGATGAAAAACCAATCCTACTTTTTTAGGGGGTTTAAAACATGCTCTTTCTAATGAAAATAATTTAAAACAGTTTTCAGAAGGTATATTTTTGTAAAAGTGGGCTATATATACCCTGTTTTTAGCATTTTCACAAAAATCATCAACTTTACACTCAATTCCTGAACTAATGAAAAATATTAGGAGTGTGAAATTTTATATTCGTTAACCTTGTATTGATAAGTTATTATGTGCATAATTTCACGTTTATCGTGCCTTTACTTTCAGAGGTATAAAAAGCCAAACTTTAAAATTTTTTCGAGTTGCAAATTTTTAGGCCAAGTTTGATCCAAATTTTCTGCACGGAAATTGCTCATGAAGATTTGTTTATTATTTTGTTTAATAGAGCGCAAAAAGTTGTATAAGTTGGCAAAGTTTTGTTACTCTCAACAAAATATTGCCAGAGATACTGTGTCTCAAAGTTGCCGAAATCTCGGAGTCATACTATAGAAGGCTGCGGTATGGGGTCAAACAAATTACTAAATCTCAGCAAGTATTGCATGGATGAACGTAAAACTTTACCAATGTTCGTTGGGGACATGTGTGAATGTCCATACAAAATTTCATCGAAATACGTGATGGTCGAGCAGGGCACTTCTCTGAAATCAGTCCACTTGACATGGAATGACCCTTAAACGAGTATTAACATAATTTAAACGGTAGCGACATCTTACTATAGACCAACATAGTACATATTATCAAATAACTAGATAATATAGGGTTGCGCTTGGCGCAATTTGGTGATTACTGACTTCGGGCTGAGTTCTGAACTGAGTAGGGGCTTGGTTTAACTGATGAGGTTAAGTCAAATTGTGCCTGTATCATCAAAATAATGCAAATAATAATTAATACATTAAAACAATAAGATAAATTTATTAATATATTCTATAAATAAAAATAATTAATTCAAAACAAAGCACTGAAACAAATATAAAAATCCTGATGTCTAATACTTGCTGCATATGCACGGGTACTATCACACGGGTACTATTTCCAAGTCATGGTTCTATCAAATATAATACCTAAATATTTAATAGAATTATTAATGCAAATTTTGTCACTGCAGTTATAGCCGTTTAAAGTACAGTTTGTTGAATATAAACTAAGAAACTTATCCGGCGGTAATTTATCTTTACGGCAAGCGAAAGGCACTCTAACTGTTTTATTTATATTTAAGGATAATAAGTTCGCATTTAACCACGCTTGTATTAATTTAAAGATTTTAGATATATTACGAAATATATCATCCCAGGTATCACCTTCAACATAATATACTGTATCATCGGCAAAAGAAATTAAATTACCATCTACTTCCAGTGATAGTAGATCGTTGATATACAGTATAAACAGAAGGGGCCCGAGTACTGTGCCCTGCGGTATACCGCATGTCACAACTTCCGGATCACTCAGAGTGTCGTCTATGGAAGTATACTGTATCCTATTATTTAAATAACTATTTAAAAGTTTGAGAAAAATTCCTCTGAAACCATAAGATTCAAGCTTGTCTAGTAATCTTAAGTGGTTAACCGTATCGAATGCTTTGGCAAGATCTAAGAAAATAGCCGCACAAAGCTTAGATTTATCTAGGTTTCGATATATAGTTAATGTTAAGTTAATGTGGTAATAGCATTTTCAGTAGACATATTTTCTCGAAATCCAAACTGATTTTTAGATAATAGGCTATGTTTTTCTATAAATGTATACATTCTTTTTTTAATAATTTTTTCAAATACTTTTGATATATTGGACAATAATGAAATTGGCCTATAGTTACCCATGGTGTCTTTAGGTCCAGCTTTATGTAGTATTTTAATAATTGCTACCTTCATTTTATTAGGAAAATATCCTTCTGAGACGCATCTGTCAAAAAATGTAGCTAATGGTTCACTAATAGCGTGTTTGATATTTTTAAGTACTTTACTGGAAATACCATCAAGTCCTACCGAGCTACTTTTTTTCAACGCATCTATAGCTATTTCAACATCGTTGGAACTTATGGGGCCGCAATAAAAAGAATCAGAGACCATTTTAATTCTAGTTTCATTGATATTAGTAACATTTAAATTGGCTGCCATTCTTGCTGCAATATTTACAAAGTAATTATTGAAATTATTTGCTATTTCTTGTTTTTCTGTAATAATCTCATTATTTGATCCGATAATTTTGTTAATTTCTTGTTTTTTTTTTTATTTAAATTTAGATTTACAGCTTCCATAGAAATGGACCATAGTTTCTTATGGGTCTATTCTCTAACTTCTCAATGTATCTCTATATCCGTACAGAGCATGTAGCTTACATTAGACTGTAGTGGGTTATTTTATAGAGTTCCATATTTCCTATTCTGTAACGTCTACTATAACCTTGGTCTGTAAAACATACAGCTTACAGCGCAACCAACTTCATGTTTATTATTTGTAGCGTCAGTTTCATTCATGATAGTTCTCATATTTATTTTTTTAACGATTTTTTAAATTTATAACAAACATTATAATTAAAAATGTTAAGTGCTCAAGAAAGGCAAGTCATAATTTTTATTTATGCATGCATTGATTACATATATTTAACAAAATTATTTAAAATATGCAATCTTAACCACACTTTTCAAAAATACCTAAACCATCTAAACGGGTACCTATTACGGGTACATTTTTTATTTCATACAATTTCGGAAAAAAAATTGCACTGTTGGAAGCTGCAAAAAAAAAAAAGAAAAAGAATGGTAAATACAAGTAGAGAGTAGTACAAAGAATAAACAAATTAAACCATCGACAGTTTCAACTTGTCTGGCTGCTCGACAGCAAGTGTCGCCCCAGAATTAACTGAGACCACAGCCCCTCTTGAGTATATGGTCCAGTCAACTAGTACAGCTCTCACAGTATCTACATCCTCCACAGCCTCTGTAGTGTACCTGGCCACCAGGTCTATAACTTCGAAAATATTTACTGCTTGTACACCCTCCACTTCCACAGGCCCGTCCTTTAAGAAGAAGAAGAAGAAGAAAAACGTAAACAAGTCAACATTAAGTGACATAAGTAAATAAATATTCTGAAAATATTAATATATTTTCTACACTGGTGAAAAAAATAAAGACAACTCGAGATCATTATTTGGAGTTGCAAAATAAAAGATTTTTGCTTGAAGTGGTCAAATACAAGTATGAAAACAAAGATTTTCATTTTGATGTTTAATTTAAAATGATTTAAAGATGTGTTTTGTTTAGGGCTGGTATTTTCATGCTCAGATACATTTTTATTTAAATTTTAAGAAAACCAAGACCAGACAAGATAATTATTGTAGTGTTTTATTAAAATATTCTAGTTTAAAAGATTTTATGTTTAATAATAAATTTGTTTGTTTTCTATTTTCATTAGTGATTTTTTTTAACCTAGTGAATAATAATTTGTCTTTATAGTAACTAGTTCTTTCTTTTTTTAAGTAATATATTATATATATACCTTGCATAGTCTTCTTGTAGCAGTTAATAAATAAATAAGGGAATATTATTGTCCATATTAATGATAAATCTGTCAATAAACGATGAAGAACGTAGAAAACGTCAACTGTACACTTGTTACTATAAGTCTTATGGCGAGATTTTTGTCGCCATAACTTTACAGTCATTTCTTATAGAAATGTAAGGTTTACAGTCCGCCTTCGTACATACAGCGCTTTCGCTATAGCGCTGTATTCTTATAGAGTTATGGCGATACAGAACTAATATTACGTTACAGAATAGACCCATTAGTATCAAATCCAGCCTCTTGTAATTTATATTTAAAAAAAAATCGGATTTGGCTTTTTTAATTATAACATTTAATTTATTTCTGAATTTATTATAATTATTTTTTAATGTGAGATTATCAGGGTCCATTTTAAACTGTTTGTATAACAAATCACGCGTTTTGAGAGACTCAATAATTCCAGATGTTATTCAGCCTTTTCTTTTTTTATTTTTTCCAGTATTTTTGCAAAAAGTACATATTTTAACATTTTTATTTATTAAATTAGCGAAACTATCTAATACTGTGTCCAAATTACTTTCCTCTTTAATGAAATAGAAATTTTCATTTTTAAATAAATCAATTAATTTATTATAGTCTACAATTTTAATAACACATCTTTGGGAATTTTTATTTAGTTGATTTGTTGTTAGTGTATTTTTAGATTTTATTTTTAAAATAACTGGGTAATGTTCACTAATTTTACTTTTTAAGATAACAGGTAGAATATTTTGGGGATAGATTTTTGCCTTAATTAAGAAATGGTCTATACAGGAACGAGAGTCTCCTACAACTCTGGTATAATCGTTTATATATAAGATAAGATCTGAAGCCAAATTCTGTATATAAATTGATATAGTCATTACTGTCGTTTTTGTTAGATAATATGTCAATATTTATGTCGCCACAAAAAATTTCATAATAAGTTTTACAATAAGTGTTGAAATATGTTCTTAAACAATATAAGAATTCATGTACATTAATGGATGGAGGATTGTAAATTGCAGTTATGGCGATATTTTCGGTATTTGTTATAATTATTGTTCTAATAAATTTATATGGACCTAACATAATAACATCATAATTATAAATTAAACTATTTTTTACATACATAATAGCTCCATCAGCTTTATTTATTAGTCCTTCATTGTATATAATATTGTAACCTTCAATATTAAAATACTCAGCATTTTTACAAAACCACGTTTCGGACAAGATGATAACATCCAAACTTTTTTCAAAATAGTCTATATAAACTTCTAGAGATGTAAAATTTTTACTTATACTCCTAATATTAGCATGAAAAATACTTAAACTGTTATTTTGTGAACTGTGATTAACAAAGTTGAACAGCATATTTTTACAATTTGGTAAAGTATCACAGGTTTTAGTTACTATATTTACAAAATCTAAATCTAGATCCATAATAGGTTTAACAAATTATAATAAAATATTATATTAATTTACAATGCAAAAATCCTGTCTATATCGGTCTCGTTTTCAATAACACGAATTTCGCTATCGTTATCTTTTCTTACAAGTATTTTATTATTCCTATACCAAACAAATTTGTATGTATTTGTCTGAGCTTTATTTTTTGCCAACCAGAGAAGATTTTTATAAAAAGGGGAAAGATTTTCATTAATAAATATTTTATTTGTGTTATTATTGGAATAGATATCACAATTTCTGATACTATTCTTGCGCTTAGCTATATATAAACTTATCACGTAGTTTACGAGAATTAAATTGAATTATGATCGGTTTTGGTTTTGAGATATTCTTAGAGATTATTCTATGTGACGCTTCGATTTCATTTTTCGTTAAATTAATATCTAATAGACGACCTATTTTCACAGCTAAATCGTCAGTATTTTCATTATTAAATTCTTCGACATTATGTATTTCAATATTTTTATTTCTCGAATATTGTTCTAATTTGTTTATTTTATTTTCCAGTACATTGATAACTTCATCTTTGCGCTTGTTGGCTTCCATTAACGTATTAACAACCGACTCCATTTTATTGATGATAATATTATTTTGTTTAGTTGTTTCAACTATAGTGTCATATTGACTACTAATGAAGTCCCTAGTTTTAACCATTTCATCAATTTCGCGTTTAAGATTTTTTATTTCCAGAAACATAACTCATCTGGATCTGCACTACCAGGAGTGTCCATCCCTAATATATTTTCAAGATTATTCGTGAATGAACATTTAACACCCAAAAATAAAACTTTATTATTTAAAACTAAAGCGTATTGTCGGGATAATAATATTAAGTACTTTTGGGTGCAGGACTGTAAAATATTAGCTCGGAAAAACGATTCTTCTCGTATTGTGCACATTATTAACGGAAACTCGCTGTCTAAATTGTCCTAGAGTAAATTCTTGTATTTTTTTTAATATATATTTTGTTCTTTGTAAATAACTAAATATATTGCATCTATCAGGTATATGTCCGTTAATATTAAATCATTAAAGTGCTATCATCAAAATGTACGTGGTTTACGCACTAAAGTAAATACATTTTATAAAAACTTGGTTACATGATGGTGTTTATAACAGTGAAATATTTAATGATCAGTATCAAGTTTTTCGACGTGATAGAGATATTCACACTTCAAACAAAAAGGATGGAGGCGGCAGCTTAATTGCTGTGCGTAATATTTTTCAAGTTATTGAACAGCGTGATTGAAAAACTAAATGCATTAAAGATGTGTGGGTATCTCTTACACTGCCAGGTCAAAAATCAAAGCTCCATTTATGTTGTGTTTATCTACCTGACTATACTGATCGAGATAAATTTAAATGTTTTGTTGATAACATTGTATCAATTATGCATAATAACGCTGAAGATAGTGTTATTATAGTTGGCAAATTTAATATGCCGAATATCAACTGGTCCTTAAAAAATAATGCAAGTTATGTAATCCCAACTTCACCTTCTGATTATAAATCATCCTTGCTCCTAGATAGTTTCTCCATAACAAATCTTATGCAATTCAACAGCGTTGTCAATAAAAATAACAAAATTTTGGATTTAATATTGTGTAACGAGGAAAATATTAAAGTTATGCCCTGCGAATGCCCGATAATTTGGGAAGATAAAACGGTGAATTTTGTTTATAACCTAAAAGGCTCGATTATTTATCCAAAAGTAAATTTCTCAAAACGAGATTTCTCTTGAACAAATTTTGATGAATTAAATGTTATAATTAAGTCACAAAACTGGAATGAAATCTTGTCGATTGGTAGTATAAATAATATTGTTAATAATTTTTACAACCTTATTAACTTAATTATCGATGAAAATGTGCCAGTTAAAATTAAAAAAGTAAGTAAATTCCCTGTTCGGTATAAAAAAAGTACAATAAAAATTTTCAATGAAAAAAATAAACTTCATAAAAAATGGAAATTATACAAACAACCTTCTGACTATATCTCTTTTTCTTTACTCCGCCGTAGATTAAAAAAAGCTATAAATGATGACTACCGTGATTGGATCGATCCACTGAAAATAGTTTAAAAAACAATCCCAAAAAATTCTGGAATTATGTGTCTACTAAGAAATGCAGTTCCCGTATTCCTAATGACATGACTTTGGGTAATGAGCACGCTGATAACTATAGCGATATTTGCAACCTGTTTAATGAATTCTTCCACTCAAATTTCGAACCTAGTACTGCAACTGGCACAGTAAATAATGGTCATAACTCACTTCTTTCTGTTAATTTACAACATATTTTTAAATGTGATATTTTAGAATTATTAAAGTCTACTGATCTATTTAAAGGTCCTGGGCCAGATGCAATTTCACCTCATTTTGTTAAAAATTGTTCTGATTCTTTATGTGATCCCTTATATGTTATATTTAATAAATCTCTAAAAGAAGGTACTGTTCCTGATTTATGGAAACAAGCAATTGTAACACCAGTATTTAAAAATGGGTCTAATAATAATATTGAAAACTATCGGCCTATTTCTAAACTAAGTATTTTTGCAAAAATATTTGAAAATATAATAACTAAATTTATATCTAATTCCATTAAATCAGTCATTATTCCGCAGCAACATGGATTTTGTGCAAAAAGATCAGTTATTTCAAATCTGTTACCTTACGTTGAGTACTTGCACTCAAAGATGGACTCATCGGGCCAAGTGGACGTTATATGTACAGACTTTAAAAAAGCATTTGATGAGGTTAACCACAGTTTGCTTATCTCCAAACTAATTTCTATTGGTATTCTTGGAAACCTGTTACGCTGGATTACGTCTTACATAACAAATAGAATGCAAGCAGTGGCTATTAACAATTTTACATCAAATTTCGTGCACATA
The DNA here is from genome assembly GCA_963971575.1 of Liopterus haemorrhoidalis. Classification (NCBI taxonomy): domain Eukaryota; kingdom Metazoa; phylum Arthropoda; class Insecta; order Coleoptera; family Dytiscidae; genus Liopterus; species Liopterus haemorrhoidalis. The sequence continues at coordinate 40,261,045 of OZ020614.1, read as the reverse complement.
ACATCTGGTGTGCCGCAAGGCTCTCATCTTGGCCCTGTTCTATTTGTCATATTTATTAACGACATAATTTCCTGTTTTAAATATTCTAGATTCCTTCTCTATGCAGATGATTTGAAAATTTATCAAAGCATTGAATGCCTTCAAGACTGCTATGAATTAATGTCAGATCTGCATAATTTTTATATATATTGTCAAATTAATAAGCTCTTCCTAAATTTAGAAAAATGTAATTTCATCTCATTTACGAGAAAACATATTTCAATTCTTTTTAACTATTCAATTGTTAGTTCATCCCTTGGTTAAATTAAATGTTGTAAAAGATCTTGGTGTCTATTTTGATAGTAAATTAAAATTCAATGTTCATGTATATAAAATAGTAACATCCTCATTAAAAACACTCGGCTTCATATTACGTTCTTGTAAAGAATTCACTCAGCCAGACAGTCTAATTCATTTATTTAAATCTCTCGTGTTGAGTCGTTTGGAATATGCAATTATTGTATGGAACTCGTATTATAATATTTACAGTGACCGACTTGAATCAGTACAAAAACGATTTACTAAATATATGGATTATAAATTTAATAAAAACAATTTAATATCTTACGATGATCGTTTGAAAAAATACAATTTAGTAAGTCTTGTAAATCGGCGCAAGCAGATTGATTTGAACAATATTTATAAAATTGTAAACAATATCACTGCAAATCTCAAGTGAGTACTTGTACTCATTTAAAGTGCGTACATTGCTTGTCCTCGTTTTTACTCACGTACAAGTGAGTACTTTTGTACGCACTTTAAATGAGTACTAGTACTCACTTAAAGTGAGTACTAGTACGCGTTTTAAATGGGTAGTGGAAAGGAAGAGAGCGTAGTAATACGCAATTATAGTGCGTACATAGGTATAAAACTCTTTTCTTGAGTGACGTCACAATAAAGCTTTAAAATTCAGGAAAAGTAAAAATGTTGATTGAACATCAGAAAAATAGTTTTTAAATTATTATAATCAATAATTTATACACTTTTTTGCCAATTTTCAATACAATCCTTTTCCAGAATTTATGAAGCTTCATATTTTTCTGTAAATAATAAAATGCGATTATTATTATTTCTTGAATATATTTATTTAAAAAAATTTCAAACCTTTCAGATATTACAACTAAAATAATCATAATGATTAAGTATAAGTATGAACTTAGTTATCATCTAAAATTCAATAAATTATTCTAAACAATTTCTACGAATAATAGAAGATAAAAATTATGATTTTCTCCTTAGTTACATTTTGAAACGTATTATATTAGTATCTAAAATATAATGTAATTGTCTCGGTAATTATGTCGTATAATAAAATCAATGTTAAATCTTTAAACATATCTAGAAGGTACCTGAATTAATCTGAGCGCATTTATTCCTAAAATAATGCAATCATCACATGTTCTATTATTATATCGCATTTAAATTAAAACTGCATATTTGTATAACTAACTTTGAGGCTTCCGAACCTTCTTAAACAAAAACTATGCAAAAATAAATTCTGGCTTCAGCAGCCTCTCAATGCTACATTTCACTTTATTATTATTATTTTTCACTTTTATTTAACTTTAAATTCACTTATTAATCAGCAGTTACTTTGGCACTTTTTTTTTAATTTTTAATTGTCTAATAAACGTTAATATTGTACTATTATTTGGTTGTTTAGTTTTAAAGAGCTTATATGACAGGAAATTTAATATGTTAGGTTAGGTTACTCACACATAACGCGTATTAAAAGTACGCATTTAAAATGAGTATTAGTACTCACATATAACGCGTAGTTTCAGTTCCGCTTTGGAAGTGAGTACTTGTACTCGTTTTACGTGAGTATTTTGAAGTACTCATTTATAACGAGTACTAGTACTCACTTCAAGTGCGTACACTTATCTCCTTCTTCAAAGTGAGTACAAGTACGCACTTTAAATGAGTAATATAAAAAGTACTCATTTAAAAGGAGTACTATTACTCACTAAGATTTGCAGTGTAGAGAACGATATAAACGCAACATGACAGTGCGGTCTGCACTCCATGTCTTGTGACTGAGGACCCGCAACAAATTGAGCGACTTTTGGCATTTTTTCTTGACGGACAAAAATGTGCCCGCCAAGTCAGACGAGTGTCAAACACGAGACCCAGAAATCTGGCAGTATCGGTAAAGGGTAACTGTGCTCCATTTAGTGTCAGTGTAGGATTGGGATGGACACCCCTTTTCCTACTAAAATGGACTCATACAGTTTTACTGGTCGAGAATTTAAAGCCATTTTTGGTTGCACATGCATTGAGACGATTGATGGTCAGCTGAAGCTGACGTTCGATTGTACTTGTCTTTTGACCAGCGACAAAAGATACCAATGTCGTCAACAATTATCGAAGTCTGTACAGATAATCGAATACATGAAGCTGCACTGTTAATGGCAATCAAAAATAAAGTAACGCTCAGTATGGAGCCCTGTGAGACCCCATTGTCCAGTGCGAACATTTGTGACAGGGTATTTCCGATCCGCACCCTGAAGCGCTGGTTCGACATGAAGTCTTTTATAAAGAACATCAAGCGTCCCCGGAGACCCCAGCAATGCAGCGTACGGAGAGTACCATATATCCAAGCAGGGTCATAGGCTTTGTCAATATCGAAAAACACAGCTACCAGGTGATTGTTTTCAACGAAAGCATTCCTGATAGCTGTCTCTAGTCTGACCAGATGATCTGCTGTTGAGCGGTGACGGCGAAAGCCGCACTGGGTGTCGACCAGCAAGTCGTTTGATTCTAAAAATCAAATCAGACGCTTGCTGATCATTCGCTCCAAGAGTTTGCAGAGACAACTGGTCAGTGACATAGGTCTATAGCTAGAGGGCAAGTGTTTATCTTTCCCGACTTTGGGGATAGGAATTATATGAGATTCCTGCCACTTGGTCGGGCACTTGCCTTCAGTCCATATCCTATTATAGACATTCAAAAGCCTAGACTTAGATGATTCTTGAAGATTTCGGATCATACGATAATGTATCGCATCTGGACCAGGAGAGCTATCCTTACACTTTGACATCGCGCTATCTAGGTCTTCACGAGAGAAAAGCAGGTTGTATCACGAGAGAAAAGAAATTAAGAGGTATAGATTCTAGACCTGCTTTACGAGTTAGAAACTCAGGTGGATAATGTTCAGAGCTAAAATTAAACGTAAAATTAGATGCCAAAGTGTTAGCAATTTCGACCACTGATGTAAATATGTTACCATTTACCGATAGGCCAGCAATAGCTGTAGCTCTATTTCGACCGGAGATTTTCCGGACCTTCTCCCTAACTTTGGCCACTGGAGTGGTAACTGTAACGGTGTACACGTATTTGCGCCATGTTTCGCGCGTGCTTTCTTTCACAATCCTCTTAGCACGAGCTTTCGCTCGCTGAAAGGCTATCATGTTTTCCTCTGTTGGACAACGACGGAAAGTATTTAAGAGGTGTCTTTCACGTAGCGCAAAGTCGCATTCGTCGTTCCACCAGGGAACGGGAACTCGACGGGGCTGAGTGAATGGCAGCGGTATGCCGCTTTTAGCCGCGCTCGTAATGGAATCCGTGAAATGATTCACCTCCTCGTCTAGGTTCAAGTTCGGAATATCCTCATGAAAGAATGATTCCGCAAACTTGGTCCAATCTGCTTTCCGAAGAACCTACTGTGGCCAGCGGGATTCGATAACAGTATTAAACAGAGGGGCTTAAGAGGATGGGCCTCTTCTGTTGCGCCTGCCATAATTCCCTCTGCTGAGGCTATAGTTCATACATCAGAGGCACAAAACAATTCCACAAGATCTGGAATTATGTGGCCAACCTCCATAGTTGCATCTACACCATAAGCCAATTCTAAACACTGGATCACAACTTCCACGCTTTCGGAAGCATCTTCGGTTAACGTACCAGATTCAACTTCCTTGCGGAGAAATTTCAGTATGCTAAGGACAATCTTATTCGTCACTTTGTCTTCCATACTACTGTAAAATAATTACATTTATATTAAACACCTTTAATAATAAGTTTAACAATACATCAAGCATTTCAGTGATAACCTCTTAATCATTCTAGAACAACAATCATTATTTAAAAAAATATTTTATTATTAGCGTTGATAACACACAGTTTCATGGAAATATACTTATTATACATTTTAAAATACTAAACTTGAAAATAAATTGAATATTACAAACAAAAATCATAATATTCTATGTACCTAACTAGTCCTCGTCAGTCTCTTACTTTTAAACATTTAAACTGTGTAAATATGTAAAACTTCATCTTTTTTATTTCAAGAACTATAATTACAACATTGTTTGCGTAATATTTACATAAATTACTTACACATTTAATAGTTAAACCACTTTTAATCACAGAATTAGCAGCTTCGTTAAGGGACAGACGTACTCAACGTTATAGCGTGGTATAAACTGAAGAAAACTTTATTCCTAGCAGGCGCTGATTGTTTTTAATATGGCGGTTGTTTCTAAGAATTCTGAAAACTCATAGTTTAATAAAGTAAATTGCCATAAATTACAAGAAAATAGACAGATCTATTTATAATTTAGAAAATAAATAGATAAATAAAATATTGCAAAAAATCTCACAATTTACACAAGTTTTTCACAAAATTATCCACTCAACACAGCGCATGCACATTATACATAAGATACCGCGCGAATCTGTAAATTCAGCTAATGTTTTGTTTTTGTGTGACTGAATTGTTTAAGTATGTAAAAAAGTAAATCAAAATAAAAGGATCTACAAAACAGAAATTATTACAAAATCTTTGAATGCAATTAGTAGAGCAGTGTAATGAAAACGGAGTTATAAATTTGTGCCACTTTTAAAATTTTAACCTATTTCTTTCAATTTGACACTTTATATTTTTTACTTGACTAGAATAAAATAAGATCATAAATAGCAATGGAAAAAAGTAAAAGAAATCGTATAGGGAATTCACAGGATTCTGAGTTAGTTTTGGCCCACAGGGGAAGTTCATAATGGTCATAACACCTGGCCACTTGTCGAGCTTTCGGGCCTGATGATCCCGCGTACCCTCAATCACGCAAGGGAAGTTCATAATGGTCGCATCACCTGACCATAGAGAGCTTTTGGGCCTGATGATCCCACGTACCCTGAATCACATATCATTTAGGAGAAGACAGTTCAGAGAAGCCGATTGTAGGAATAGGCTTATCTGTTGTCTCTTTTATCTCCCACTTAAATTCCTACCCACGTGTTTGCCGTGCGTGGAGACCCGTAACACCGGAGAAGAGGATACTGGTCAGTTGAGGGAGACTGCTGCCCGCGGACAGTACGATCCCAACACGCCTTCTTTGGCCTCGGATTCGGTAAAACGGGACGCTGAGTCTGGTCAGCTCAGTCAATCGGCTGGTGTCACGGTTCATGAATAGAGTGGCTCCACTACTGGATCGTGGATGCCGGGGTAATGCCGTGCCACTAGACAAGTATTCGGGGGTCTGTGGGAGCGGCTGCAGCTCGCAAGGTTCCAGAGTTGGCTACTACTGGTTCTCGAGCGGGTCGAGCAGCCCGTGACTACTTCCCCCGATGCTATATCATCCTGACATGCCTGGCGCAATGAGCCGGTTTGCGGCCAACCACCCCTGTGAGGGTGGGCATGGCAGGGTGATGAAACTTAGTATACGGGTATGGCGACTACCCGGAGGGATACATTTTCTTTAAATTCCGCCAAAGTTGAGAGTAAACTCCGTAAAAAATCAAACAAGAGACCTCGTCGTGATGCTCAGTCATCCGATGAGGGATGTGTAAGGCCTTCTCCCAAGAAGGTAGACAGTAGATCAGTTGAGTTTTGTGCGCCAGTGCCTCGTTTTCTTGTCGTGAAGGTGCAAGAAGAGGGTATATCTTTTAAGGAGATGTCCCCCTTCTTTGTTGCCCGAACGTTATGGAATACGTGCCCAACTGGTGTTAAGTCAGTGCGCAAATTGTCGGACGGTACGCTGTTAGTCGAAGCAGAGACCGAACGTTATGGAATACGTGCCCAACTGGTGTTAAGTCAGTGCGCAAATTGTCGGACGGTACGCTGTTAGTCGAAGCAGAGACTGAGTCTTCGTCGACGCTGCAGAAATGCGAGGTGTTTGGTAAATACCGTATTTCTGTTCTGCCACACAAGGCTCTTAATACTACTCGAGGCGTCATAACAGATCGTGACCTTGCTTACGTCACGGAGGAAGAGTTTGTGCAGCAAATGGCATCGCAAGGTGTCATTGAATGCAGAAAACTCAAACCCCGAAATGGCAAGCCTTCGATATCAATGGTGGTGTCCTTCGCTGGCACTACCCCGCAGGGGAAGTTCATAATGGCCATAACACCTGGCCATTTGTAGAGCTTTCGGGCCTGATGATCCCGCGTACCCTCAATCACGCAAGGGAAGTTCATAATGGTCGCATCACCTGACTATATAGAGCTTTTGGGCCTGATGATCCCACGTACCCTGAATCACATATCATATCATTTGGGAGGAGACAGTTCAGAGAAGCCGATTGTAGGAATAGGCTTATCTGTTGTCTCTTTGATCTCCCACTTAAATTCCTACCCACGTGTTTGCCGTGCGTGGAGACCCGTAACGCCGGAGAAGAGGGTCCTGGTCGGTTGAGGGAGACTGCTGCCCGCGGACAGTACGATCCCAACACGCCTTCTTTGGCCTCGGATTCGGTAAAACGGGAGGCTGAGTCTGGTCAGCTCAGTCAATTGGCTGGTGTCACGGTTCATGAATAGAGTGGCTCCACTACTGGATCGTGGATGCCGGGGTAATGCCGTGCCACTAGACAAGTATTCGGGGGTCTGTGGGAGCGGATGCAGCTCGCACGGTTCCAGAGTTGGCGACTACTGGTTCTCGAGCGGGTCGAGCAGCCCGTGACTACTTCCTCCGATGCTATATCATCCTGACATGTCTGGCGCAATGAGCCGGTTTGCGGCCAACGTCCCCGGTGTGGGGCTCCCTGGTGGGTGGGCATGGCAGGGTGATGAAACCTATTATACGGGTATGGCGACTACCCGGAGGGATACAAATTTCTTAAATTCCGCCAAAGTTGAGAGTAAACTCCGTAAAAAATCAAACAAGAGACCTCGTCGTGATGCTCAGTCATCCGACGAGGGATGTGTTAGGCCAGCTGCCAAAAAGGCAGAAGGTAAAAAGAGTGTTGAGTATTGTGCACCAGTACCACGATTTCTCGTCGTGAAGGTTCAAGAAGAGGGTAAGTCTTTTAAGGAGATGTCCCCCTTCTTTGTTGCCCGAACGTTGAGAAATACGTGCTCTACTGGCATAAAGTCGGTTCGTAAGTTGTCGGACGGTACACTGCTAATAGAAGCAGATACTGAAGCGTCGTCAACACTACAGAAATGTGTTAAGTTTGCTGAGTTTGGCATTTCAGTACAGCCGCATAAGGCACTGAACTGCTCAAAAGGCGTCGTAACGGATCGTGACCTGGCGTACGTTACGGAGGAAGAGTTCGTGCAGGAAATGGCATCGCAAGGTGTCATTGAATGCAAGAAGCTCAACCCCCGGAACGGCAAGCCTTCGATCTCCATGGTGGTGTCCTTCGCTGGTACCAGGTGTCCAACATCGGTTAGGGTGGGGTATAACGTTTGTAACGTTCGCCCCTACTACCCAAACCCGATGCGATGCTACAAGTGTCAGCGTTATGGGCACACCTCAAGTCGTTGTGGTAAGCAGACCATCTGTGCCAACTGCGGACAGGATCAACATGAAGTTGAACCCTGTCCAAACGCGGCACACTGCGTGAACTGCAAAGGGGCGCATGCCTCTACTTCACGCCACTGCCCAACGTACTTGGAGGAGAAGGCAATACAGGTCATTAGAACGCAGGACAGGATACCGTATTTCGACGCCAAGAGGAAATACAAAGAAAGCGCGCCGGTTACTTTTGCGAGATCTTTCGCGCAAGTAGCTGCCAAGCGAACTGCAAGTGTGCAAACTCAGACAGAGATAGTGCCTCGTTCGACAACTGCAACACCTGTGACAGTTGCAACAAATACTAGTAGAGAAAAGGTGGTATTGGTCCCAGAGACCAAAATTCAGACCCCACAACCTGGGGGATCGGGTCTGAATAAATCCCCCTCCCCTAAAGGAGAACGCACTCAACCTCAGTTCTCCCAACCACCTAAGGAGAAGACCCCACAGTCTTCTCCACAAACGAGAAGCGATCAGAGAATGGTCGCTTCTACAAAGCCCTCATCAGTCACTCCTGAAAAGGAGACTGATAAGGGATCCGTTGGTTCTCACTGGATACCTGTGAGAACCAAACAATCAAAAAAGGAGTCCAGTGTGTCCATCAAAACACCTGGACTACCAAATGAAGGTGTAGCCGAGAAAATGGCTGTAGACCCGCAACCTAAGGGTAAACCAAAGATCATTAGGTTGCGGGGTAACTCCCCTAAGCAGAAATGAATGGTCCACTAATCCAGTGGAACTGTAACGGTGTATATCAGCGCTACGAAGAACTGCGACTTTTATTGTCAGATTTTGCGCCTTCGTGTGTTTGTCTGCAGGAAACAAACTTCAACGAAACCGACACATTCTCTCCTCGGGGATACTCCGTGTTTCACACGGATTTCCTTACGGGGTTAAGAGCATGTGACGGCGTGGCAATTTTCGTTAGAGACACATTGTACCACGATCCTGTAGACATTGACACTGAGTTGCAGGTCGTAGCAGTTCGTGTTGCACTTCCCCTCCAGGTGACGATTTGTTCTATCTACCTTCCGCCTGGTGTTCGAACTGACATCCGAGATGTCGTGAACATCATCGATCAGCTCCCACCACCCTTCATACTACTAGGCGATTTTAACGCCTACAATGTGTGTTGGGGATCGGTGCGGAGCGATCGACGGGGACGTCACCTGGAAAATATGTTGAACGAATTGAATTTGAGCTTTCTGAACGACGGCAGACCCACGCACTTTTGTGCAGCAACGGGTACATTTAGTGCCATAAATCTTAGCGTCGTTTCAGGAGCCATCGCTCCGTTGTTCAAATGGGACGTGCATCACGACCTGTGCGGAAGTGATCACTTTCCAATCCTCTTAAGGCCTCTGTTCAATACTGTTACCGAATCCCGCTGGCCACAGTGGGTTCTTCGGAAAGCAGATTGGACCAAGTTCGCAGAATCATTCTCTCACGAGGATATTCCGAACTTGAGCGTAGACGAGGAGGTGAATCATTTCACGGATTCCATCACGAGCGCGGCTGAAAGCAGCATACCGCTGTCATCCACTCAGCCCCGTCGAGTTCCCGTTCCTTGGTGGAACGAGGAATGCGACTTGGCGCTACGTGAAAGAAGACACATTGAAGAGCTGACATTCCGTCGTTGTCCAACAGAGGAAAACATGATAGCCTTCCAACGAGCGAAAGCTCATGCTAAGAGGATTGTGAAAGAAAGCAAGCGCGAATCATGGCGCAAATACGTATGCACCGTTACAGTTGCCACTCCAGTGGCCAAAGTTTGGGAGAAGGTCCGGAAAATCTCCGGTCTAAATACAGCTACAACCATTGCTGGTCTATCGGTAAATGGTAACGTAGTTACCTCAGCGGTCGAAATTGCTAACACTTTGGCATCTAATTTTGCGTTCAATTCTAGCTCTGAACATTATTCACCCGAGTTTTTAACTCGTAAAGCAGGCCTCGAATCTATACCTCTAAATTTCTTTTCTAGGAATGACGAGGTATACAATCTGCTTTTCTCTCGTGAAGAGCTAGATAGCGCGATGTCAAAGTGTAAGGATAGCTCTCCTGGTCCAGATGCGATACATTATCGTATGATTCGAAATCTTCCGGAATCATCAAAGTCTAGGCTTTTGAATGTCTATAATAGGATATGGACTGAGGGCAAGTGCCCGACCAAGTGGAAGGAATCTCATATAATTCCTATCCCCAAAGTCGGGAAAGATAAACACTTGCCCTCTAGCTATAGACCAATATCACTGACCAGTTGTCTCTGCAAGCTTATGGAGCGAATGATCAGCAAGCGTCTGATTTGGTTTTTAGAATCAAACGACTTGCTGGCCAACACACAGTGCGGCTTTCGCCGTCACCGCTCAACAGCAGATCATCTGGTCAGACTAGAGACAGCTATCAGGAATGCTTTCGTTGAAAACAAACACCTGGTAGCTGTGTTTTTCGATATTGAGAAAGCCTATGACACTGCATGGATTTATGGGATTCTCCGTACTCTGCATTCCTGGGGTCTCCGGGGACGCTTGATGTTCTTTATAAAAGACTTCATGTCGAACCGGCGCTTCAGGGTGCGGATCGGAAATACCTTGTCACAAATGTTCGCACTGGACAATGGGGTCCCACAGGGCTCCATACTGAGCGTTACGCTATTTTTAATTGCCATTAACGGTGCAGCTTCATGTATTCGATTACCTGTACAGAGTTCGATATTTGTCGACGACATTGGTATCTTTGTCGCCGGACAAAAGACTAGTACAATCGAACGTCAGCTTCAGCTGACTATCAATCGTCTCGATACATGGGCAACCGAAAATGGCTTTAAATTCTCGACCAGCAAAACTGTATGTGTCCATTTTAGTAGGAAAAGGGGTGTACATCCCAATCCTACACTCATACTAAATGGAGCACAGTTACCATTTGCCGATACTGCCAGATTTCTGGGTCTCGTTTTTGACAGTCGTCTAACTTGGCGGGCACATTTTTTGTCCGTCAAGAAAAAATGCCAAAAGTCGCTCAATTTGTTGCGGGTCCTCAGTCACAAGACATGGGGTGCAGACCGCACTGTCATGTTGCGTTTATATCGTTCTTTAGTGCGCTCTAAGCTGGACTATGGATGTCTAGCTTATGGGTCAGCTAAACACCAAGAGATACGAATTCTTGACACTGTACATCACACTGGGGTTAGATTGGCCACTGGTGCATTTCGCACCAGCCCAATACTAAGCCTGCTGTGTGAAGCAGGCGAACCGTCACTGTACAATCGTCGTAAAATTCTATCTCTGCGATATATGGCTGCACTTAGTGCCAAGCCAGATCATCCCGCGTATGACCCTATTCTACAAAATAGGCATACAGAGATTTATGACAGAAAACCAAGAGCCAATAGGCCTTTTGGTCTGAGGACTTTCGACATTTTGGGCGATATTGATTTTAATATGCCTGAAATGGCAAGTTTCGTTTTGTGTGCCGTTCCACCATGGACGCTGCCGCGTCCACTTGTGAACCTCACATTAACTAGGTTTGATAAAGATACTACGTTGCCTATCGAATACCAACATGAGTTACAAAGAACACTGGTCCCTAGGTTCGAGGATACTGTCATTTTTACTGACGGATCAAAATCCGGAACCAGGGTTGGGTGTGCGTTCGTTGTTTTGAATCCACGCCAACAGTTTCAGTACCGTCTGCACTCCATAACGAGTGTGTACACTGCTGAGCTGTACGCTATTTTCAAGGCCCTGTGTTTTGTTTCGTCAGAGCAAAGTGGGTCAAGTGTTATCTTGACGGACTCGCTGAGCGCTCTGAACAGTATCCAAGATCCAGATCCAGTGCATCCTCTTGTACTAAAGATCCGGTTGCTACTCCACAACCTTAATGCTCAGAATGTGAGGGTAGAGCTGTTTTGGATACCGGGACATGTTGGTATTAAAGGCAACGAAGCGGCAGATGCAGCTGCAAAAGCCGCCTCTCACAGACCTATGATTGATGTGAGTTTCGTTTTTCCAGATGACGCAAAGAGTCATCTGACACATCTGGTTTTAGACATGTGGCAACATGAGTGGAGCCGCACACAGAACGTTAAGTTACGACAGATTAAGGGAGACGTTAAACCATGGGGTTCTTCCTGCAGGATTAACCGCAGGGAAGAAACCGCCATCACACGCCTCCGTATAGGTCACTGTTGGTGGACCCATGGACACCTCCTTCGAGGTGAAGAGTCCCCTGTCTGTGAGACGTGTAACACAGATTTGTCTGTGTTACACATTTTAACCGAATGTGTACAGTTCGAGGATGTCAGGGAGAGGTTAGGCCTGTGCTATGACCTGTCAGTTGCCTTAGGTGACGACAGAGTACTCATGGACAGGCTGATACTCTTCCTGAGAGAATCGAACTTACTATTTTATGTGTGAAGTCTTGCACCTTTTTTTTTAATGTGTTTCTATTTATTGACTGTGATATTCGATGGTAATTGGCCCCTTTACAGCCTCTTACCATCACCCTGAGTCTGTTCAAATTTTCGAACAGACTTTTTATATTATTTATTTGTGTTTGTCAGTGCAAGACTTCTTTTATTGAGTATGCGTATTTTTAATGATTTTATTTATTTATTTATTTATTTATTTATTGTCTAAATTTTTATTTTTAATATATAGTCTAGTTATTTAGATGGGCTGCGTTAGGCGCAAATAGCCTTTGTTGCTGTGCGCCAAAAATTTCAACTAACTAACTAACTAACTATTGTTTTTAATATATAGTCTAGTCATTTAAATGGGCTGCGTTAGGCGCAAATAGCCTTTGTTGCTGTGCGCCAAAAATTTTAACTAACTAACTAACTTCGCTGGCACTAGGTGTCCAGCATCGGTAAGGGTGGGGTATAACGTTTGCAACGTTCGGCCCTACTATCCCAACCCGATGCGATGCTACAAGTGTCAGCGTTATGGACACACCTCAAGTCGTTGTGGCAAGCAGACTATCTGTGCCAACTGCGGACAGGATCAACATGAAGTTGACACCTGTCCAAACGCGGCACACTGCGTGAATTGCAAAGGTGCGCATGCATCCACCTCATGCCATTGCCCAACGTACTTGGAGGAAAAGGCCATACAGACGATCAAGACGCAAGACAGGATACCATATTATGACGCCAAGAGGAAATATAAAGAAAGTGCACCTGTTACTTTCGCGAAATCCTTCGAGCAGGTAGCAGCAAAAAGAACAGCAAGCATCCAGACTCAGACGGAGACAGTGCCCCGTCCGACTTAAGCGACAGGTATAGTTGCGCCCAAACAATCCGGCAATGAAAAGGTATTGGAATCGGTCCCTGAAACCAAAATTCAGACCCCACAACCCGGGGGGTTGGGTCTGAATAAACCCCCCAATCAAAAGGAGAACGCACACCATCTCAGTTCTCCCCACCACCTAAGGAGAAGTCTCCACAAACTTCTCCAAAAACAAGAAGCGACCAGAGTGTGGTCGCTTCTGCCAAACCTTCATCAGCCATTCCAGTGTCGGAGACTGATAAGGGAACTGTTGGCTCTCAATGGATACCAGTGAGAGCCAAACCATCCAAAAGAGAGTCCAGTGTGTCCACGAAAGCACCTGGACAAATAAGTGAAACCGTCGCCGAGAAAATGGCTGTTGACCCGCAACCTAAGGGTAAACCAAAGGGTAAAACAAAAATGAATGGTCCACTAATGCAGTGGAACTGTAACGGTGTATATCAGCGCTATGAAGAGCTACGACAATTAATGTACGAGTTTGCACCATCATGTGTCTGTCTACAGGAAACAAATTTCACGGAAACCGACACATTCTTGCTCGAGGATACTCCGTTTTTCGCACGGATTTCCTTACGGGGGCAAGAGCATGTGACGGCGTGGCAATTCTCGTTAGAGACACATTGTACCACGACCCTGTAGACATTGACACTGAGTTGCAGGTCGTAGCAGTTCGTGTTGCACTTCCCCTCCAGGTGACGATTTGTTCTATCTACCTTCCCCCTGGTGTTCGAACTGACATCCGAGATGTCGTGAATGTCATCGATCAACTACCACCACCCTTCATACTACTAGGTGATTTTAACGCCTATAATGTGTTTTGGGGATCGGTGCGGAACGATCGACGGGGACGTCACCTGGAGAATATGTTAAACAATTTGAATTTGAGCTTTTTGAACGACGGCAGACCCACGCACTTTTGTGCAGCAACGGGTACATTCAGTGCCATAGATCTGAGCGTCGTTTCAGGAGCCATAGCTCCGTTGTTCAAATGGGATGTGCATCACGACCTTTGCGGTAGTGATCACTTTCCAATCCTCTTAAGGCCTCTGTTCAATACCGTTACCGAATCCCGCTGGCCACAGTGGGTTCTTCGGAAAGCGGATTGGACCTAGTTTGCGGAATCATTCTCTCATGAGGATATTCCGAGCTTGACCGTAGACGAGGAGGTAAATCATTTCACGGATTCCATCACGAGCGCGGCCTAAAACAGCATACCGCTGTCATCTACACAGCCCCGTCGAGTTCCCGTTCCCTGGTGGAACGAGGAATGCGACTTGGCGCTACGTGAAAGGAGACACCTCTTCAATACATTCCGTCGTTGTCCAACAGAGGAAAACATGATAGCCTTTCAGCGAGCGAAAGCTCGTGCTAAGAGGATTGTGAAAGAAAGCAAGCGCGAATCAAAGCGCAAATATGTATGCACCGTTACAGTTGCCACTCCAGTGGCCAAAGTTTGGGAGAAGGTCCGGAAAATCTCCGGTCGAAATACAGCTACAGCCATTGCTGGCCTATCGGTAAATGGTAACGTAGTCACATCAGCGGTCGAAATTGCTAACACTTTGGCATCTAATTTTGCGTTTAATTCTAGCTCTGAACATTATCCATCTGAGTTTCTAACTCGTAAAGCAGGTCTAGAATCTATACCTCTTAATTTCTTCTCCAGAAATGACGAGGTATACAACCTGCTTTTCTCTCGTGAAGAGCTAGATAGCGCGATGTCAAAGTGTAAGGATAGCTCTCCTGGTCCAGATGCGATACATTATCGTATGATCCGAAATCTTCCGGAATCTAAGTCTAAAAAGTTCTAAGTCTAGGCTTTTGAATGTCTGTAACAGGATATGGACTGAGGGGAAGTGCCCGACCAAGTGGAAGGAATCTCATATAATTCCTATCCCCAAAGTCGGGAAAGATAAACACTTGCCTTCTAGCTATAGACCTATATCGCTGACCAGTTGTCTCTGCAAGCTCATGGAGCGAATGATCAGCAAGCGTCTGATTTGGTTTTTAGAATCAAACGACTTGCTGGCCAATACACAGTGCGGTTTTCGCCGTCACCGCTCAACAGCAGATCATCTGGTCAGACTAGAGACAGCTATCAGGAATGCTTTCGTTGAAAACAAACACCTGGTAGCTGTGTTTTTCGATATTGAGAAAGCCTATGACACTGCATGGATTTATGGTATTCTCCGTACTCTGCATTCCTGGGGTCTCCGGGGACGATTGATGTTCTTTATAAAAGACTTCATGTCGAACCGGCGCTTCAGGGTGCGGATCGGAAATACCCTGTCACAAATGTTCGCACTGGACAATGGGGTCCCACAGGGCTCCATACTAAGCGTTACGCTATTTCTAATTGCCATTAACGGTGCAGCTTCATGTATTCGATTACGTGTACAGAGTTCGATATTTGTTGACGACATTGGTATCTTTGTCGCCGGACAAAAGACTAGTACAATCGAACATCAGCTTCAGCTGACTATCAATCATCTTGATACATGGGCAACCGAACTTTAAATTCTCGACCAGCAAAACTGTATGTGTCCATTTTAGTAGGAAAAGGGGTGTACATCCCAATCCTACACTCACACTAAATGGAGCACAGTTACCCTTTACCGATACTGCCAGCTTTCTGGGTCTCGTGTTTGACACTCGTCTTACTTGGCGGGCACATTTTTTGTCCGTCAAGAAAAAATGCCAGAAGTCGCTCAATTTGTTGCGGGTCCTTAGTCATAAGACATGGGGTGCAGACCGCACTGTCATGTTGCGTTTATATCGTTCTCTAGTGCGCTCTAAGCTGGACTATGGATGTCTAGCTTATGTGTCAGCTAAACACCAAGAGATAAGAATTCTTGACACTGTACATCACACTGGGGTTAGATTGGCCACAGGTGCATTTCGCACCAGTCCAATACTAAGCGTGCTGTGTGAAGCATGCGAACCGTCACTGTACAATCGTCGTAAAATTCTATCCTTGCGCTATATGGCTGCACTCAGTGCCAAGCCAGATCATCCCGCGTATGACCCTATTCTACAAAATAGGCATACAGAGATTTATGACAGAAAACCAAGAGCCAATAGGCCTTTTGGTTTGAGGACTTTCGACATTTTGAGTGACATTGATTTGAATATGCCCGAAATGGCAAGTTTCGTTTTGTGTGCTGTTCCACCTGCAGGATTAACCGCAGGGAGGAAACCGCCATCACACGCCTCCGTATAGGTCACTGTTGGTGGACCCATGGACACCTCCTTCGAGGAGAAGAATCCCCTATCTGTGAGACGTGTAACACAGATTTGTCTGTGTTACACATTTTAACTGAATGTGTACAGTTCGAGGATGTCAGGGAGAGGTTAGGCCTGTGCTATGACCTGTCAGTTGCTTTAGGTGACGACAGAGTACTCATGGACAGGCTGATACTCTTCCTGAGAGAATCGAACTTACTGTTTTATGTGTGAAGTCTTACACCTTATTTTAATGTGTTTCTAGTTATTGACTGTGATATTCGATGGTAATTGGCGCCTTTACAGCCTCTTACCATCACCCTGCGTCTGTTCAAATTTTCGAACAGACTTTTTATATTATTTATTTGTGTTTGTCAGTGCAAGATTTCTTTTATTGAGTATGTGTTATTTTATTGATTGTATCTATTTATTAATTGTTTAATTTATTGTTTTTAATATGTAGTGTAGTCATTTAGATGGGCTGCGTTAGGCGCAAATAGCCTTTGTTGCTGTGCGCCAAAAATTTTAACTAACTAACTAACTGAGTTAGTTTTCTTTATTTATTTTCAAAATTAGAAAATCTAACCTTTATTTACTTTTCAGATCTCATAATCTAATAACTAAAACACAAAATGATGCTATTGAAGCACAAAAAAACAATATCAAAATTCTGGAACAGATACTTTCACTTTATTCTTGTATTCCTGCATATCAGTTACGAGAAATCCGTACTTTTAACTTTAGTCGCTATGAAAATCTCATGCAACAAAGAATGGCAGAAATGGGGAAAATGAGAGAAATGGAAGAAAAATTAAAAAGCATACAGACGGGAAGTAATTATGAAAGTTTAAAAAAAGATGCTGCTGTTTCTCGGTTTACATTTAAGTGTCAAGATACCAGAACAGATGTTCGTAATATTACGTTAGATACAATTGAATATGATGAGGTATCAGACTTGTCAGAAACTGTAAAAAAAAGAATAGATGCTCCAGCCAGTGTAATTTATTACAACGATATTCCAACTGATATGGCTGAAAGAACTGTGCATAATTCAGACAATTTAAATCTACCGTTAAAAAAAATTAAATTTAAAAATATTTTAAAGAAAATAGATGATAATGAAATAAATGGATGTGTTGCATTACCTAATAGTACAAGTGCCTGTGATTCTGATCCTGAAAAGCAAGATACTGTATCTAAATATTTCAGGAAAGATAAACCTTTGATATAAATGAAACAAAACCATCTGAAACATCAACTGGCAATTTTAACAAAGTTGGTAGTTGTGACACAGTATGCGTAAATTCTAATAAAGATAATGTTAAGGTTCTGGTATGTGATGCTTCCAATTTAAATAAAAATATAGAAATACATGAATCGTCGCTTACGAATAAGATTTTTAATAGTCCCTTTAAATTTAAAGCAATTACTAAACCTGAAATAATCGATAAATCAAGTACAAATTTAACCAGTGCTAATGAAATATTTACATCCAATACATATAACAATACAATTAATGTGAATGAGACAAACAGGGCTGATAATGCTCAACAGACAGACAAATCAAATAAGCCTAAAGATGATAAAGAGGTGCAAGGAAGAACTTCAAAAAATGAGCCTATTAATCGTGTTGAGGAACTTGTAATTCCTACTAGTTCATCAATGAATTTAACTGCCAATAATACCAGTAATAGTTCAGTATTCCTCAATGAGCAAGGAATTGCACTTGATGAAGATGGATTTCCCTTTTATGATTCTAAAGACTTTGAGGATGTCTTAACCCAGAGTGAACTATCTGTATCTGAAGAACCAATTATTGTAAATAGCATCAAAGAAAATAAATATAAACCTATATCATATGGTATAACAGACACATCAAATGGTAATTATACAAACTAATTTTCTATTTATATTGGACTGAGTCATAAATAAATTCCGTTTACATATATTAATTTTATTTTTTAATAAGAGTTGCCGTGGCTCCGTAAGATGATTGTCTATAGATAGGGTGACCAGATTTCAGTGAAGGGACACAGGGAAAAAAAAGAAGGTCCTTACCTCCCAGATCCAAGTGAAGAGCAAAAAAAAGGTCCTCACCTCCCAAATCCAAGTGAAGAGCAAAAAAAAAATGCAATCGACCGTCCCGAAAACATGATTCGGGACACCGGGACGGATGGTCACCCTATCTATGGAGCACAGGGACGCGGGCTCGAATCTTCCCACCTCTTTCTGATTTTTATCTTCCGATATTGTGCAGTCAGCTCTGGGGTCGATTCAGCCTCAAGAATTTTGTACTTAAAATGAGTACTTGTTTATACAGGGATAATAGGACCGGCCGAAACGTCACACTGACCACATGGCTTTCATCTCTGGCCGGCGGTCTACAAACAGAGAACTTCCTTCTCTGTTCCAATACGCATTTCTAGGTGTTGGGAACCTATTATTTATTTATTAATAAGAAAATGACAATGCTACCTTTCCGCCGGTTGTGACGAAAAGTTCTCTTGAACCTGGTATTCATCTAGTATATAATGCGCAAAGTATGTACGATCGTTGTGTGTGTTGTTGTGTATTATGCTTCGTGACATGTCGTTAGACTTCGTAAAATTGCACACCTTCTCTACCGAGTGAGGGTTGTTTACACGTATCAGTTGACTAGAGATAGTACGCCGTACGCAGACAAATGCGTCCATTGTTAAAACCCTACATAAAACTATTTTGATAAATTAGTCGCTCTTAAATTATATTCCATAAAATAAGAGTTTTTAAACTATTTTTAATATAAATATCGTTTAATAAACTTAATTTTTCTCCCGGGTAACGCCGTGTATCTCTGCTAGTTAGAAATATTTGTCGTTATTAAACAGTTTTCTCGTGATCTAAAAAGATGATAATCGAAAGGCACAAGGTCAGGTGAGTACTGTAGGTGAAGTAGAATAGACCATCCAAGCTCTAATAGTATATTCTCTTCCAACCGAGTCACAGACCCTATTTTCTGCACGACCACCAGAAAAAAAAAGAAATTCAATAAATAATTATTTTAACAAGTAATTTACATTACATAACAAATTCTGCTTCTTCTTCTTTTCAATTTGTTGGCCTCGGCTTAAAGACAGTCCGCCAGCGCTTAACAGTACGAGGATGGTGTGAGGATGTTAGAGGTTTAGTCTAATGGAAGTTAGGAATTCAGATATTAAGGAGCATATTTCGATGGACGGGTTAGACAGTATACTAGGTACAGAGAGAGGGGCAGGAAGGTGTTTGCTTAGCTCTTGGTATAGGGTGTTACTTTTATCAGTGTGGTTGGGGCAGGAGAATAGGATGTGAGAGATATCAGCGGGTAACCCGCAGGAGCATAAGTTAGAGGGGATTATGTTGATTCGGTGGAGATGGAACGGAGTGTGGTTGTGATTGAAGTGGAGACGACAAAAATTAGAAATGTGTTTGTTGGGGAGGGGAAGGTTGTGGAACCAAGGGTGATATGGTACAACAGGTTGGAGCGAAAAGTAAAAGCGCCCTTTTTCTTCCGCTGACGAGACGTACTCTTGTTGCCAACATATTCTTAGCTCCCTCTGAACAGCGGGGAGTAACTGCCTGAAGTTGACGGTACAGTTTGTAGGTGGTGTTAGGAGATTCGCGCCGTCGTTTGCCAGGGCGTCGGCAGTAACGTTTCCGGGGATACCGCTATGACCGGGGATCCAACCCAGACGAACTGTAGTACAGGAAGCCCCGCAGGGTAAGTTCATAATGGCCATTGTATCAATTATGCATAATAACGCTGAAGATAGTTTTATTATAGTTGGCGATTTTAATATGCCGAATATCAACTGCCCCGCAGGAGAAGTTCATAATGGCCATAACACCTGGTCATTTGTCGAGCTTTCGGGCCTGATGATCCCGCGTACCCTCAATCATGCAAGGGAAGTTCATAATGGTCGCATCACCTGACCATATAGAGCTTTTGGGCCTGATGATCCCACGTACCCTGAATCACATATCATTTAGGAGAAGACAGTTCAGAGAAGCCGATTGTAGGAATAGGCTTATCTGTTGTCTCTTTTATCTCCCACTTAAATTCCTACCCACGTGTTTGCCGTGCGTGGAGACCCGTAACGCCGGAGAAGAGGATCCTGGTCGGTTGAGGGAGACTGCTGCCCGCGGACAGTACGATCCCAACACGCCTTCTTTGGCCTCGGATTCGGTACAACGGGAGGCTGAGTCTGATCAGCTCAGTCAATCGGCTGGTGTCACGGTTCATTAATAGAGTGGCTCCACTACTGGATCGTGGATGCCGGGGTAATGCCGTGCCACTAGACAAGTATTCGGGGGTCTGTGGGAGCGGATGCAGCTCGCAAGGTTCCAGAGTTGTGCGACTACTGGTTCTCGAGCGGGTCGAGCAGCCCGTGACTACTTTCTCCGATGCTATATCATCCTGACATGTCTGGAGCAATGAGCCGGTTTGCGGCCAACGTCCCTGGTGTGGGGCTCCTTGGTGGGTGGGCATGGCAGGGTGATGAAACTTTTTATACGGGTATGGCGACTACCCGGAAGGATAAAAACTTTTTAAGTTCCGCCAAGGTTGAGAGTAAACTCCGTAAAAAATCAAACAAGAGACCTCGTCCAGATGTCCAATCATCAGACGAGGGATGTGTAAGACCTTCTCCTAAGAAGATAGATAGGTTGGTTGAGTATTGTGCGCCAGTACCACGATTTCTCGTCGTGAAGGTGCAAGAAGAGGGTATATCTTTTAAGGAGATGTCCCCCTTCTTTGTTGCCCGAACGTTGAGGAATACGTGCCCACGTGGTGTTAAGTCAGTACGCAAATTGTCGGACGGTACGTTGTTAGTCGAAGCAGAGACTGAGTCTTCGTCGACGCTGCAGAAATGCGAGGTATTTGGTAAATACCGTATTTCTGTTCTGCCACACAAGGCTCATAATACAACTCGAGGCGTCATAACAAAACGCAATCTTGCTTACGTCACGGAGGAAGAGTTCGTGCAGGAAATGGCATCGCAAGGTGTCATTGAATGCAGAAAACTCAAACCCCGAAATGGAAAGCCCTCGATCTCAATGGTGGTGTCCTTCGCCGGCACTAGGTGTCCAGCATCGGTAAGGATGGGGTATAACGTTTGCAACGTTCGCCCCTACTATCCCAACCCGATGCGATGCTACAAGTGTCAGCGTTATGGGCACACCTCAAGTCGTTGTGGTAAGCAGACCATTTGTGCCAACTGCGGACAGGATCAACATGAAGTTGAAACCTCTCCAAACGCGGCACACTGCGTGAATTGCAAAGGTGCGCATGCATCCACTTCACGCCACTGCCCAACGTACTTGGAGGAAAAGGCCATTCAGACGATCAAGACGCAGGACAAGATACCATACTATGACGCCAAGAGGAAATATAAAGAAAGTGCACCTGTTACTTTCGCGAAATCCTTCGCGCAGGTAGCAGCAAAAAGAACAGCAAGCGTCCAGACTGAGACGGAGACAGTGCCCCGTCCGACTTTAGCGACAAGTACAGTTGCGCCCAAACAATACGGCAATGAAAAGGTGTTGGAATCGGTCCCCGAGACAAAAATTCAGACCCTACATCTCGGGGGGTCGGGTCTGAATAAACCCCCCCAATCAAAAGGAGAACGCACACCATCTCAGTTCTCCCCACCACCTAAGGAGAAGTCTCTACAAACTTCTCCAAAAACAAGAAGCGACCAGAGTGTGGTCGCTTCTGCCAAACCTTCATCAGCCACTCCAGTATCGGAGACTGATAAGGGAACTGTTGGCTCTCAATGGATACCAGTGAGAGCCAAACCATCCAAAAGAGAGTCCAGTGTGTCCACGAAAGCACCTGGACAAACAAGTGAAACCGTCGCCGAGAAAATGGCTGTTGACCCGCAACCTAAGGGTAAACCAAAGATCATTAGGTTGCGGGGTAACTCCCCTAAACAAAAATGAATGGTCCACTAATGCAGTGGAACTGTAACGGTGTATATCAGCGCTATGAAGAGCTACGACAATTAATGTACTAGTTTGCACCATCATGTGTCTGTCTACAGGAAACAAATTTCAAGGATACCGACACATTCTCTCCTAGAGGATACTCCGTGTTTCGCACGGATTTCCTTACGGGGGCAAGAGCATGTGACGGCGTGGCAATTCTCGTTAGAGACACATTGTACCACGACCCTGTAGACATTGACACTGAGTTGCAGGTCGTAGCAGTTCGTGTTGCACTTCCCCTCCAGGTGACGATTTGTTCTATCTACCTTCCCCCTGGTGTTCGAACTGACATCCGAGATGTCGTGAATATCATCGATCAACTCCCACCGCCCTTCATACTGCTAGGCGATTTTAACGCCTACATTGTGTGTTGGGGATCGGTGCGGAACGATCGACGGGGACGTCACCTGGAGAGTATGTTGAACGACTTGAATCTGAGCTTTTTGAACGACGGCAGACCCACGCACTTCTGTGCAGCAACGGGTACATTTAGTGCTATAGATCTTAGCGTCGTTTCAGGAGCAATCGCTCCATTGTTCAATTGGGATGTGCATCACGACCTGTGCAGTAGTGATCACTTTCCAATCCTCTTAAGGCCTCTGTTTAATATTGTTACCGAATCCCGCTGGCCACAGTGGGTTCTTCGGAAAGCAGATTGGACCAAGTTTGCGGAATCATTCTCTCATGAGGATATTCCGAGCTTGACCGTAGACGAGGAGGTGAATCATTTCACGCATTCCATCACGAGCGCGGCTAAAATCAGCATACCGCTGTCATCCACTCAGCCCCGTCGAGTTCCCGTTCCCTGGTGGAATGATGAATGCGACTTTGTGCTACGTGAAAGGAGACACCTCTTCAATACATTCCGTCGTTGTCCAACAGAAAGCAAGGCGAATCATGGCGCAAATATGTAATCACCGTTACAGTTGCCACTCCAGTGGCCAAAGTTTGGGAGAAGGTCCGGAAAATTTTCGGTCGAAATACAGCTACAGCCATTGCTGGCCTATCGGTAAATGGTAACGTAGTCACATCAGCGGTCGAAATTGCTAACACTTTGGCATCTAATTTTTCGTTTAATTCTAGCTCTGAACATTATCCACCCGAGTTTCTAACTCGTAAAGCAGGTCTAGAATCTATACCTCTTAATTTCTTCTCCAGAATTGACGAGGTATACAACCTGCTTTTCTCTCGTGAAGAGCTAGATAGCGCGATGTCAAAGTGTAAGGATAGCTCTCCTGGTCCAGATGCGATACATTATCGTATGATCCGAAATCTTCCGGAATCATCTAAGTCTAGGCTTTTGAATGTCTATAACAGGATATGGACTGAGGGCAAGTGCCCGATCAAGTGGAAGGAATCTCATATAATTCCTATCCCCAAAGTCGGGAAAAATAAACACTTGCCTTCTAGCTATAGACCTATATCGCTGACCAGTTGTCTCTGCAAGCTCATGGAGCGAATGATCAGCAAGCGTCTGATTTGGTTTTTAGAATCAAACGACTTGCTGGCGAACACACAGTGCGGCTTTCGCCGTCACCGCTCAACAGCAGATCATCTGGTCAGACTAGAGACAGCTATCAGGAATGCTTTCGTTGAAAACAAACACCTGGTAGCTGTGTTTTTCGATATTGAGAAAGCCTATGACACTGCATGGATTTATGGTATTCTCCGTACTCTGCATTCCTGGGGTCTCCGGGGACGCTTGATGTTCTTTATAAAAGACTTCATGTCGAACCGGCGCTTCAGAGTGCGGATCGGAAATACCCTGTCACAAATGTTCGCACTGGACAATGGGGTCCCACAGGGCTCCATACTGAGCGTTATGCTATTTTTTATTGACATTAACGGTGCAGCTTCATGTATTCGATTACCTGTACAGAGTTCGATATTTGTCGACGACATTGGTATCTTTGTCGCCGGACAAAAGACTAGTACAATCGAACGTCAGCTGTTACTGAACTAGAGCTGTTTTGGATACCGGGACATGTTGGTATTAAAGGCAACGAAGCGGCTGATGTAGCAGCAAAAGCCGCCTCCCACAGACCTATGATTGATGTTAGTTTCATATTTCCAGATGACGCAAAGAGTCATCTGAAACATCTTGTTCTAGCCATGTGGCAACATGAGTGGAGCAGCATACAGAACGTTAAGTTACGACAGATTAAGGGAGACGTTAAACCATGGCGTTTTTCCTGCAGGATTAACCACAGGGAGGAAACCGCCATCACACGCCTCCGTATAGGTCACTGTTGGTGGACCTATGGACATCTCCTTCGAGGTGAAGAGTCCCCTATCTGTGAGACTTGTAACACAGATTTATCTGTGTTACACTTTTTAACTGAGTGTATACAGTTCGAGGATGTCAGGGAGAGGTTAGGCCTGTGCTATGACCTGTCAGTTGCTTTAGGTGACGACAGGGTACTCATGGACAGGCTGATACTCTTCCTGAGAGAATCGAACTTACTGTTTTATGTGTGAAGTCTTGCACCTTATTTTAATGTGTTTCTAGTTATTGACTGTTATATTCGATGGTAATTGGCCCCTTTACAGCCTCTTATCATCACCCTGAGTCTGTTCAATTTTCGAACAGACTTTTTATATTATTTATTTGTGTTTGTCAGTGCAAGATTTCTTTTATTGAGTATGCGTATTTTTTAATGAATTTATTTATTTATTTATTGTCTAATTTATTGTTTAATATATAGTCTAGTCATTTAGATGGGCTGCATTAGGCGCAAATAGCCTTTGTTGCTGTGCGCCAAAAATTTTAACTAACTAACTAACTAACAATATTCGCTACCCTTTATAATTATTTTACAGATGTTTATAGTTTCTTTTTTTAATCAGTTTATTTCCTTTGCCTAACTGGGCATTTACTTGACAATTTATTATATTTAGAAAGAAAACTAAGTATATGACTTATCAATAAACGCCACCACTGTTCTAATATTGTACTGAGAGTTTCTTTTTAATTTTGTGATTACCTTTACCCCGTCGAATGACGGGCTTTTCTCCTAGTAAATGAATAATTTTCATCTGGTGAATCTCTAAAATACCACGACTCATCTGCTAAGTCTAGTACAGTGTTTCTCAACAGGTGGTCCGCGGACCACCAATGGACACCCAGAAAACTTTTAGTGGTACGCCAAAGGTTTTATATGTGTTTTTGCAGTTTATTTTTTTATTTTTTATGCACGTTTTTATGTAAATAATTTATATTTTGTTTATTTTCTGTAAATTTTCTATGATTTTCTACAAATAGAATAAATGTATTTAATAGCACATTAAATATATTTGTTTTCTTGCAAAAAATGAACCAACAATTATTATTAGTGGTCCGCATTAGAAAATTATATATTATACTAGTCCGCGGTGCGATTTTGGTTGAGAAACACTGGTCTAGTAGAGATCAATTTATTAGTAGTAAATAAAGAAATTTCATGTTCATCATTTAGTAAACAGTGGTTCTTTTTTTTGCTTTTTACTTGAAATGCTCGGGATTTGAAAAGTGAATTCCGGGAATCGGGATTATAAAAAACAACAAATTTCCCGGGATTTCGTTCCCAGGGCTCAAGGATCCACTAATATCGGCCAAACCTTTGGCGTACGTCCAAAAATCGCCGGTCATTACCGGTCGAATGCGTGCGAAGTTATTGACACCCCTGTTATATGTTTTTATCTGATTTGAAAGAAAACATTTTTAAACTCACCTACTAGCAAATCTACGAACCACCACTGTTTTTGATAAGTTTAATCTTTGTTTGTACCTTTCCAGTGTAAAAAATACCGGATGCAGCTGCTTAAAAAGGTTTTTTCTTTTCCTTTCAAATTTTGTTCGGAAGTAAAGCTGAAGGGTACAAGCTCTTTTCTGGAGGGAACTTGCAAGTAAAGAAAAAAAATATATGTAACTTGGTGCAATATATTCTGCTCAGAGCCGGTTTTGCTTCATCCTTAGAAGCTGAGCTGAGTTATAACTAACCGGATATTTTATTAATAAACATTATTGGCTTGTAATTCCGTTTTTTAATCTGCTTCGAACATTTTTTTTTTTTCATCGTATACTATAAATTTACTCCAGTGTTTTATTCGAATATGTTCTCTCTTACTACAGACTCCGGGGCCTGATGCATCTGGCCCTGCTATGTGAAACGATAATACGATACTCGGCATCACGTGCGTTGTTTTTCGGTGCAGCGAACTGCATTTTTTCAGTGGCGCACCCAGGATTTTGGGGGGAGGGCGGAAGACGAAATGATTTAAATTATGAATAACTTAATCTCACTTTTAAATTTCAACTGATGATCTGAAAAAAGGTCCTCGCTTCGGAAATACAAGTGATGACCT
Organism: Liopterus haemorrhoidalis; assembly: GCA_963971575.1. Classification (NCBI taxonomy): domain Eukaryota; kingdom Metazoa; phylum Arthropoda; class Insecta; order Coleoptera; family Dytiscidae; genus Liopterus; species Liopterus haemorrhoidalis. Next base: position 40,234,429 of record OZ020614.1, on the reverse strand, counting down.
AAAAAAAAGGTCCTCGCCTTTGAAATGCAAGTGGTGGCCTAAAAAAAAAGGTGCTCACTTCTGAAATACAAGTGATGACCTAACTCTATTTTTAAATATATATATTTACCTAAGACGATAGTGATAAAAAAATTAGTATTTTTTTAATTTACTTCTTTATTGGGGGGGGGGGGGGCGGTCTGCATCAAATTAAAGCTGTTGATACATGGATAAACAATCATATTTTTTTAACCAATAAAGAATGAAAATATCCTATTTTTTGTTTTTGACATTGTCATTATCCTACAACAGAAGCACAGTAGAACCAGTAGGCCGACTCGTGTCGGAACCTTTGATCTTGGCGTACCACATTTTCGTGACCTCGAGCTACCTCATCCTGACCAACGTTCTAAAGAATGATATAGACTATTACGCGTATGGATACGGACGAATAAGCTTTATATGACAACTAACAAAAGAATTTTGCATTTTACGACTCTAAAATGAATTTAAAAAATATTATACAAAAACTATTGAAAGTAGTATAATAATAAAGTAGGAAAATTACTTAAATATAAAATATTATTTAATATTTTTTAATTTATTCACTTCGCAAAACTGCGCGACCTAACCAGGAGTCACACATGCGCATGAAAAATCTGGTACAGAAAAACGGTCGAGTGAAACTACTGGGTATACTGTGACAGAAGCGTCAAACTCATTTGGTACGCTGGCAGTTATATAGACGGCACATCAAAAATCACGAAAAGCGCCTTGAAAATTGAACAGGAAAGGGAGTATATTTTACATTTATAAATATATTTTTATCCTAAAGTTCAATATTGTTTTTTTATTAACGCTTGACGAGACACAAATATGTGTTTGGTATACGGTCCGTGAGACGCCCCCCCACCCCAGCATGAGTTCTATATACGCCGGACCATTGTTCCATGTTTACTAAATGTCACTGAATGACTAACAATTCACTGCTTAGTTTTAGCCGCCCACTCTAAAGATATTTGAACAAAAGTAGTTTGAAAATTTCCCGCTTTACTGGTGCACCCTCTATTATCACGAACCATCATTGATTAGGCCCCTTCTTTTTAGAGCTTTAAAAAGATAACCGACTTTTGTTCGGTTCCCTAGGTTTGCGTGTGTGTAAATTCGGCTCCTGATTAAATAAGCACGAAAAGCAAATGACCTGTTTTTGGATTATTCGAGAAAAGAAAATGGAATGAAGTGGTGGACGGAGACGCAACAACTCTTAAAAATTATCTAAGCAAACTATTTCTTCTGGTTAGTTAAGTAAAATCTTTCTAGTTAGTCCAAAAGTTGTTAATGATGTCATTTAAATATCAGCCTGCTCAGTGAATTATTACCTACAAAATTTAATAAGAACTAAAAGATTCTTGAGTAATTTGCTATTTTGTAAATTTTGTTCAGCACTTGTTAAAGTTAAAAAAATATATAAATGCCCAAATCAAAATAATATTATGTGGTATAACTTAAGTATGATGTTCGTCGGGACGGCATAGCTTAAATATTACAATTGAGTAGAATTGTGCTGGATAATTGTACACAGGGATGGATTAGCCTGTGACTTTCTTTGCGATAATTACTACGTTAGGTCAACAGTGAAAAATTAAATTAAGAAAGCTTTTTTTTTCGTTTTTCATTTCTATTACTGGTTCGACCTCATCCAGATTTCCCAGTGGAATATATGTTCCCAGTCCTGCCCTGATTGTACACAAATAAATCGTACAGAACCCGACGAAAGGGGTTTCTAGAGAACCACAAAAAAGTACATATACTGGTTCTCCATTCTTTGAGTCTTCCTTTAACTATTCATAACATTCCTATGTATGTATTGTACATGTGAAAGTAAAAATATTTGTTGGAATGTGCCCCTGTGGCCTTCTTCTGGATGCGTCGTTATGTGAAGTTGCTAATCTTTGTCAGCTGCCTCAAGTCAGCAGTCATCTCTCTGTGGCGTTCAACCTGACACACCTCTGATCGGTGGCGTATCCAGGATTCATGGTTAGGTGGCGCACTTATGATGCTTATCTATAAGAAAGGGTTGTAGGATCGCGGGCCGCATGCTGCCCGCCACATGTTTTTTTGCGACCTGTCAAGCAAAGGTCCCTGGTTGAAAATTTTGCCGTGGACAAATTATATCAAGCTGATTTTTGTTAATTAGTAAAAAGGGATTATATTCTAGTCATGTAGGTATACGTAGTTGGTACGCGAATATAATAAACGAAATACAATTTGATGATATAAGTAGCTCAGTGTTTCTTAATATTTTTGGCATTTCCTGTAATGTTTTTGAAGTTGGCGGAGCCCTATCGAGGCAGTCCATATATATATTCAAATATAATATATTCACTTAACTTGCCGAATTTCACTGGCACTTTCCCGCATCATATAGTCCCAATCTTGCTCCAATGATTATCATATACTCTCCCATCTCAAGAAATTCGTGGGTGGTGGATTTTTATACCAAAAAATCTGTCTAAACTGTCTCAATATTCTAAATGGGGACTATGAAAAATCTTAAGTAATAAGATATCCCTTCGTTCAAGTATTCCATACGTTGTGGATGAAACATACTTTGTGGAAAAAGATACTTTGTGGAGGTCCCGGAAGAAAAATGTTTGGAAAATGCATGAAAATAATTGAATTTTTTGCACATTTATGTCTTCGCGGCTGACTTTTTCAGTGACCGCCTACGTACGTGTACACGTATAGTGCGATTAAATATTAGTCTTAATTTTTAGTTTACTATGCCTCCTTATGAGAAGGTAGTTTAATTTTTGGGCTCGGTATTTGAGAAAAAAAAAGTAATCCTTCGGGATATTTGTAAATCCGTCGCTGCATAATATTCTTTTGTATGAAAAATGGCCCTCGACCCAAATGAGATTGATATCCTTGATGTACAACGCCATTTTTCATACAAAAGAATATTATCCGTCGGGATATTTGTAAATCCGTCGCTGCATAATATTTTTTTGTATGAAAAATGGCCCTCGACCCAAATGAGATTGATATCCCTGCTGTACAACGCCATTTTTCATACAAAAGAATATTATCCGTCGGGATATTTGTAAATCCGTCGCTGCATAATATTCTTTTGTATGAAAAATGGCCCTCGACCCAAATGAGATTGATATCCCTGCTGTACAACGCCATTTTTCATACAAAAGAATATTATCCGTCGAGATATTTGTAAATCCGTCGCTGCATAATATTCTTTTGTATGAAAAATGGCCCTCGACCCAAATGAGATTGATATCCCTGCTGTACAACGCCATTTTTCATACAAAAGAATATTATCCGTCGAGATATTTGTAAATCCGTCGCTGCATAATATTCTTTTGTATGAAAAATGGCCCTCGACCCAAATGAGATTGATATCCCTGCTGTACAACGCCATTTTTTATACAAAAGAATATTATCCTTCGGGATATTTGTAAATCCGTCGCTGCATAATATTCTTTTGTATGAAAAATGGCCCTCGACCCAAATGAGATTGATATCCCTGCTGTAGGATATTGATGTAAATGTCAAAAAGAAAAAAAAATTTGGATAATTTCACCCTTTATTGACAAAAACAGTATATGATGATAGCACGCCACATATCTAGAGCTTTCATTTGATAACCCTCAAAATTTTACAAACATATATATATATATATATATATATATATATATATATATATATATATATATATATATATATATATATATATATATATATATATATATATATATATATATACAGGGTGTTAGGTAAATGTCCGGCACAATTTAAAAGACATCATGGTGTTGTACAAGGTGTCTCAAAAGAAATTTTATATTTATTTAGCTTACTGCGTGAACGCAACGTATCCGAGGGGCGCGGGGGTTATGTCAATCGGTAGCCTGGCTCTTGGGAATTTAGTCGCTATGGAGCGTTTCTCGGGAGCAGACCGCGCGTTATGCGTGCGAGAGTTTTACAAAAACGGTGATTCGGCGACTGTAGCGCGTAGAAAATTCTGCAGTATTCGAGGTTTTCGCCACTTAAATGATGCGCCAAGCATTCCTCTCATTCGACATTGGATTAAAAAGTTTGAAGAGACTGGTACAACGCTGGATAAAACAAAATCCGGGCGACCTAGGTCATCAAGAACGGTAGAAAACGTGGAGAATGTTAATCAGTCTGTTCGTGACGACCCGAACCTTTCAATTCGGAAGCGCGCAAGTGCTTTAAATGTGCATAGATTATCATTACATCGCATTATGCACAAAAACCTAAAGCTGCACCCCTACAAAATTCAATTGGTGCAAGAATTAAAGCCCCAAGATGCCAGTCAAAGGCTTAATTTCGTAAATCAGGTGATTGAGCGATTTTCAACGTTTACCAACATTTTGTTTTCGGATGAAGCTCATTTTCATCTTAATGGTCACGTAAATAAGCAGAACTGCCGCTACTGGAGTGCAACGAATCCGAAACGCAAACATCAGAAACCCCTACATTCGCCTAAAGTGACCGTATGGGCTGCGATGTCGGCGCGAGGAATTATCGGCCCTTACTTTTTTGAAGACGAAAGGGGGCGTGCAGTTACAGTGAATTCAGAGCGTTATGTGGAGATGTTAGACAACTTCTTGGTACCTGAACTACAAAACTTTCCTGGCTATAACCAAAGAACATGGTTCCAACAGGACGGAGCAACTTCACACACGTCCAATATGTCTCTGCCACGTGTTCGTGAAATTTTCTCAGGCAAATTGATCTCCCGGAGAGGTGACATAAATTGGCCTCCACGCAGTCCAGATTTAACCCCTATGGACTTTTTCCTATGGGGTTATCTTAAATCTAAAGTTTACGCCAATAAACCGACTTCACTGGCGCATTTGAAAGAAAATATCCGTCACGAAATGGCAGCCATCCCTGAGTCCACCTGCCGAGACGTCATAAGTAATTTTACTGTTCGATTAAATGAGTGCCGAGAACGCGAGGGTCTACATTTAGACGATATTGTTTTTAAGAAATAAATCCCCAAAAAGTGTATTTTAATAATTAATAAACATTTTTTCTATATACGGCTTACTTTTTTTTTAATCGATCCACTAAATATAAAATTTCTTTTGAGACACCTTGTAGAATGCAATCGATTTTTCCTTTGCCAATTTTCTCTAAAATGTGAATTTCGTCCAAAAATAAACAAACAAAAAGATGCCCCAAATTTTGAAAATCACCGCCTTTTTTTAATTTTTCATATTAATCCAGAAGTTGTGTAGTTGCCATAGAAAAAAAATATTTTAATTGTAATTCAATAATAATAATAATAAATTGCTTTAGCTATATATTTTTTTGTAACATTTTTTTTTAATATTAAAGTTTTTCTTATTTCTTCATAAAATTGAAAAAGCATTTTGTTGAAATAAAATTACGGTATTGTTGCCATGGTTTCTATTTATCTCAGTCACATATATGATTATTGTAACAGACAAAATATTAGTGGTTCCTAAACGGTGATACTGCATCGATTATCAAGCAATTATACGCATCTTATCCAAAAAAGGTTGAGGACCTTTTAGCTCTAAATGGGCCAACAATGCTGCCTTTAATGTTGTGCCGGACATTTACCTAACATCCTGTATATATACAGTCATGTGCGTAAAAATAGCAGTATCAGAAAAATATTAGAATAAATACAGAAAAAAGTTGATTTAAGTGAAAACAAAGCCAAAATTTTACTGATATATTATATTTTAAGAACAACTTTATTATTTTGATAAAAAGAAAGTATTTTTGTCGATTCATTAAAAAAGTATATATAGTATTTGTAAAAATATGCTCATTACGCTGTTCATTAATATAGCAGTACACTTCATAAAATAAATAAAACTCATTTTAATATTACATATTCTTTATTATTTCTGTAATATTTGGTTCTATGACCTATTTTTCGTATTACTTCTACACATCTTCGCGGCATAGAACCAATTAGTTACCGGTATGTCTTTAAGGGAATAGATTTCCAAACTATTTCAATTTCTCCTCATAATTCTTCTTTGTTAGCAGGTTTTGAAGAAGATATTTTAATTTTTACATTAGCCCATAAGTTCACTATTGCATTTAAGTCCGGAGATTGAGCTAGCCAACCCATAACAGTAATTCTAATTTCCTGAAATCAATTTTTTGCTTTGCGCGAAATGTGCTTTAGATCATTATATTGTATAAATATCCGTTTTAAAGGCATTTCCTTCTCTTCAAAGGGAAGCATGACATACTGCAACATACTGACATAAACATTCGCGTCCATTATATCTTTAATCCAGAAAATAGGGCCCACTCCGTTCCAAAAAAAATATGCTCATGCCATAACACTACAGCCGCCTTGTTTTATTATCTTTGTAGTGTACTTAGGATTCTACCTCGTGCATGAAGGCCTGCGTACTTGCTTTTGGCAAGACCAGGATTATATAAAACTATTTTTGGTTCATTAGACCAAAGAATATTGCATCTTTTTGAGCCGGCCAAAGTTTGTGTTCTTTGGCAAATTGAAATCTATTTTCCCGTTGTCTCATCTTTAACAGCGGAGTTTTTCTTGGTCTTCTGGCTTTCAGATTTGCTTTTATAAGGCGTTTTCTTACAGTTAATGCAGAGATTGGCAGGTCTAATTCGTTTTTATTTGTGTGGAAGTAAGAAAAGGGTTTAGCTTTGCATACCTTACAATTTTTCTATCAGTTGTCGTCGAAGTTTTAGATATCCGAGCCCAACTTGCAGATTCTAGAGTCCACTTTTGGCATTAAATACCATTTTAGCGAACCATCCTAGCACATTCTGAATAAATTTAGAAGTTTTACCAGAAATCAACATTTGTAAAGTCAACTGACGTTTCTCCTGTGTGCAATATTTAGCCCTACCCATTTTTACTACAAAATAAAAAAGATATTTACTATTTTCCGTGGTTTTAAATATAAAATCAACCTACTTTTCAATATACTCAAAAATGTATTAAAGAATAAAACTGTTTGGTTAGCTAGTTTAGTAAAACATGAGAAAACTTGTGGACACTGCTATTTTTTTAAACACTAGAAAAATTATGGTTTTGGTTTGTTTAAGGGGCAATTTACATATTTATTTAAAAAATTCAATGCTGCCAGCTTAAATATATTATAAACTTATTATACATACTATAAATGTAATGCAACTACATAAATAAATACAATTTTACCATTTGCATTAAACCACTGCTGTTTTTACGCACATGACTGTATATATATATATATATATATATATATTTTTTTTTTTTTTTTTTTTTCGATAAACACATTTTTGTTTATATTTTTTACGGAATATGTTATTTCCTCAATATTTTTGTTATATATGGTACAAAGAGTTATTTATATACATGTCAAATTTCAATTCTCTAGATCCAGCAATTCTGCCACAATTTGAACCGAACAGACAGTCAGACTCATGAGTGGCAGTATAAGGATTTCTTAATCAAACATACGAAAACAAAAAATCACAGAGAACATAGGAACATTTTATATTAATTTCAATATTGATCATAATAAAAAATAGTCTATATTTTTTTAAATTTTTATGATTTTCATTTCACTGGCCTTTAAGGAGGGGCACGTACCCCCTGTGCTCCCCCCTGAATACGCCAGTGCCACTGATTACACTGAGTGAAATGGCACTGAGCGTGTTTGATTTGAAACGTAATCTTTAAGCCTTCATGAACTTTCTGTATTTATTTTTATATTATTTATTCTGAATGCATTCGTAAATCTTCGACATAAACTTCGTGTAAATTCGTCGGAAGTATAACGTGCTCTTCTTCGTCGTGTCTTGATCCTCTCCGCAGCCCGTTGACCATAGTTGTATGCTGCTTGTAATTCAAAGAAAACATTTCAACGAATGTTAGTATTAGAATTTAATTGGGCTTTATTTTATCAATTTTAGTGTTAGTGAACCAGTCGTATTTTCACGGCTGAAAATAAAATGTCAGGAGACGTACAACCTAGGAAACGTAAAGATAAGAAGCGCAAAAAAGGTAAGAACTATTATTAATTTACAAGTTATTAAAATAAAAGTATTTTTAACTTAACGTTGGGGAGTCATGTATTTTATTTGACAGGTTTTAATTAATTTAACAATGCTTTGTCTGCTTTGTAAATTAATTTAAAATAATTGTAGTTTATTTATAAATTATCTAAAATCTTCTATATTTAAGTTATTTACTAAAACTAACAAATAATAACCGGTGTAATACTACGTTTAATTTGTATTAGAAGGCAATAATGTATAAAGGATATATATTATGGTACTTTAATTTTATTTAAAATTGTGCTCACAAAAAATAATACATTTAAACGTGAGTTAAGGGATAAGAAAATTTACTTAGCTAACACGCGGAGCCTAATTCTAACTGTTCTGGTATTTATAGCCTGCTATATATACCAGAAACTTTTATTCCGAAAAATATCTTTCAAAGCTTATTTTATAACTGTATAATAGTAAAAATCTCAGCTAATAAGTACCATACTTTTTTTTCAAACATCTAAAATTTGAACTAAATTTGCTTTTATTAATAATCTTACTTCCGCGTATATTACTTTTGACCGCAAGCCTTACTGAAATACGAAATTAATTTTATTGTTTAACAAAGTTTTGACGAAATAAAAATACACAGAAATGTAAAAAACTGTTTTAGACCCATTAAATGCGAGGTCTACAACTTATAAATGTTTTCCACCGGCGTTTAGGTGAATATACCGGCTCAGAACGAGTGGTAATTATGGATATTTGGTTCTTGGCAACCCGCTGCTAGTCTTTTTTTGGGATAATCAGATTGCCTTTTTAGTTTTGTTAGCGACAAACTCGTAGCGGAAGTAACTTATAATGACACTACTAGAGTATTGTTTTATTTATTTCAGAACATGTGTCGGAGCCAGAAAATGACGAAACGGAGATTATGCATATTCAAGCTGAACACCACGAGACCGGCAGAATTTCAAAAATCATATTCTTCCTGTTGTTGAGTTGTTTAATTTATTTGTCAGCTCAAATATGGTACAATACTGGAGATTCAACGGACTGTAAGTGTTTTAGTTTACAATTATTTTGCATTTGTCAAGCAGTGGCGTACGCAAGAGAATGTCGGCGAAAAGAACCCCTAACATTAACTACTAACCCTTCGAATACATTTATAACATTAACTCACAAATATTAATATTCTGTTTTTTTTTTTCGGCTTTTACAGTCAAATTGGAATGTGTATAGATGGCATAAGCCGCCTGTGCACTCACGTTCTTCGACCATTGTTTCGACCATCCTTTCGATTAGAAAATTCCCAGAAATGTTTTGAAAAATTCCCATTTTTCTCACCGCTCCAGGGTGGTATATATACCGCCCTTCCCGAAGATAGAGGGAACACGATCATTCTCGAAAAACTCAAATTTCTAATGGGAACGTATGTTGCATTCGGTATCTTTGGATAGATCTTTTGAAAAGAAAATTTTACTTAAACATTTTTTAATATTCTTCTTACGGTTTACGCAAAAAATGTATTCTCTATATTTATCGGGGAACCCTTATGCGCTGTTATATATATATATATATATATATATATATATACCTCGTGCTACCTTGTGGTAAGCCTGAAGTGCAGTACCTAGCGGAGGATGGTTTAAGACCTAAACCAATACCACCTATATATATATATATATAGTGCGTTTTCAAAATCGTCTGTCCACTGGGTGTGTATGATTTTCCAATTATGTATATATATTAACATAAACCATACACCATAAGTAGGTGGCCCAAAAAAAATGGAAACAGCTACTTAAGCTAACGGAATGGCCGAGCTCGTTAAATCGTGCAGTTTTGAATGGTGAAAACAGTCTGAATTGTGATTCGATTCTCCGTTGGTGATAATATTCGGGCGAGAATAATATGTTTACATTACTCCCATTTTTACAATTATTCATCCCTCATCCAAGTGTAGGAGCTCGCTCCCTGGCATCAGCAATTAGCCTCGTTGCAGAAATAGGCCGATGTAAAGTAAATAAAATAATAATAATAGAAACAGCAAAATTTGGTTTTAAATGAAGGAGCATGTTTTGCAAAATTCTGGAAACAGCTTTTATTGGAAACATTTTTGATAGAACTTTAAATACAAAAAAAAAGAACGCAAATAATTACAGTACATTACTGCAAACTTTTTCCTTTTATAAAGACGATACAAAAGTAAGAGTTTATAAATTAGTAACCATTTTCATTGTATTCCTAAAAATTAGAAAATTAAAATTAAAACAAAAAATCATTATACAAGCGAGCTAGATTTTCCTTTATTTTATATTTATATTTTTCATATAAAGCAGCGTTTCCCAACCTTTTTTCATGGCGGACCGGCAAGCGATCTAGAAAAAATTCGCGGACCGGCAAGTTTCGAAAGTATGTGTATCGCAAAAGTTTTATATTTTTTAATGCACTGATTACAAACACAAAAAAGCAACAAATAAAAAATCACATATAATTACTGAAAAAAGAAACAGATTATTACTTAAGCAATTAACAGATTAAGGACCGAGATTTTCATCTCAAAATTAAGTGGATTATAACTTATTAAGCGAATAGTTGCAAACTAAAAAAAAAATCTCGCGGACCGGCAAAAAAAAAAAAAAATTTGCGGACATGTGCCGGTCCACGAACCGGCGGTTGGAAACGGTTGGAAAACACTGATATTAAGTGTGAGAATCTTTGATAAAGCATGCTATTGTTTTTTGGATTCTAATATCCTTTCAAAATTTGGTATAATATTGGATAATCGAATTCGCATATCTGGTGCAGCATTTAGTTTGCTGCGATATTTCGTTTTGTATCAGCGAATTTTGAAAATCCAGATTCACACATGTACGTAGTTGCAAACGGTAACAAAAGCCGAATAGCTGATATTTTTTATGCTTATTTTTGATAAATAAGTATATTTATTTATTTATTTATTTATTTATTTATTTATTTATTTATTTATTTATTTATTTATTTATTTATTTATTTATTGGACACGACAGACCTAGGTCCTTAATTGTGCCTATACATGTATACATTACATACATACAATAATATAAAAATATAACTTAACATTCTAACATATGTACATATTTGTTAATAAAGTGCATCCACATTCGTTCTTTTAACATAAGCATAAAAAATTTTACATACAAAACGTACCACAACATGTTCACACAATCAAACATTCGGATTACAATAATTCATACAGTATACAATACACACAGTATAGTTTTCATTCATAATTTGGAGGTCATTTGTACTACACAGAATTAAGTTGGAGGTACGAACATGTGTGACATATTTTATCTATTTCAGATCTTTACTACACTATTTGTGCTTCAAAGTTTCCACTACATCATGTTTATTACAGCTCTACGAAAACCTGCATAACTTGCATTGAATATACCAATAGACTTGTCTTTTGACAAAATACCGTTATAGAGTGCTGTCATTTTATGCAGAGGACTCATATTGCAATGCTCCGTAGTTGCCCTTTTACATAGGAATAATATGTCTCGTGGTCGAAAGTCACGAGAAGGTACACTTATGTAGATATTAGATAAAATGCTGGGGTCGTCCACAAGATTATTAAATATTTTATACAAAAGTAACAGTGATGCCAAATCCCTTCTTGCAGCCAACGTTTGAACATTGAACTCCGCCAAAATTACATTTGCGGTCGTATATTTTGGGTATACTCCTGTCATCCGTAGCTCTACAACACGGTAATAACGCGTTTGTACAGTTTCAATACGTTTAATATATTTAGCTTGATACGGTGCCCATATAATGCTACCATATTCAAGTAGAGGTTTAACGTGAGCATTAAATAGTGCAATGTTCGTACGATTTTGACGAAAGTCCTTAGTTAAACAAAGCATAAACCCAACTTTTCTCCATGCATTATTTACAATGTGCTCAACGTGATGATGGAAATTTAGTTTTGAATCAAACAATATTCCCAAATCTTTAATTGTCTCTGTTTGTGGAACAATGCAGCCTTCCATGTTATAATTGTAGGTAATAACATCCCTCTTTCTAGAGTAAGTCATTACCTTACACTTTGTAGTGTTAAATGTTAAACCAGTGACTTTACTCCACTCACAGAGTTTTTGTAAATCACTTTGAAGTACAAGACAGTGAGACAAGTCAGTTATTTGGCGATATATTTTGACATCATCAGCAAACATTTCACACTGGCTATTGCTCACAATATCTGGGATATTATTGACCACCAGAAGGAACATCAGGGGCCTGAGATTCGACCCCTGTGGCACGCCACTGGTTGACAAATAATTCCTCGACTTTGATCTGTGGTATTGAACGTATTGTGATCTGTCACGTAAGTAGGTTTCAAACCAAGTACACATGAGAGGTGAAACACCATTTTTTTTTAATGCCTCAAGCAAGTGGGAATGCCCTATTCTATCAAAAACCTTCGTCATATCGAGATATACTGCATCTACTTGAATTCCACAATCCAGACATCGGCTAACATATTCTGTTAAGGATAACAAATTAGTAACTGTTGACCTACGTGGCATGAATCCGTGCTGTTTTGTACTAATAACAGGAGATACGTGTTGAAACAAATATTTATAAATAATTTGTTCAAAAACTTTGGCCGGGGACGAGATAATGGATACCGGTCTATAATTCTTAACGTCTTTTTTATCTCCGCTCTTATGTATAGGACATACTCTAGACATTTTCCACCTCTTAGGGAAGGTATGTGTATTAATTGATATTTGAAATAAAATATGAAGTGGGTATGCCAGAATATCTTTACACCCTTTAATTACGTAAGGCGGTAGATTGTCTAGACCACAAGATTTTTTGGGTTTTAATTTTCTTATGGACCACTCTACATCCTCCAGAGTCACTGATTTAATGTTTAGAGAATCGATGTTGTACGTATCTTCTCTAACATTGTTCACGTCATCAATGTCATCACTGAAAACTGAAGCAAAATAAGAAGCAAAAGTATCTGCAATCTGTAGATTATCATCAAGAACAACATTGTCTTCAGTAATTAAACAAGAAAGAAGATCGGATTTTTTTTTGCTTTTAGCAAATTCCCATATTTTTTTGAATCGTTAGGAATGTTTTCCGCAATTTCTTCAATATAGTTCCGATATTCTTTCTTTAACAAAGCTTTTAATGTTCTTCTACATTCAGAGAACTTGTTCCTATGGTTGTCTACATCTCCGGATTTATTTTTTATTTTTTTATGGAAATATTTTTTCTGTTTAATCAGTGATTTAATCTCAGCCGTGAACCAAGAGGGATAAGTACCAACCCGTGACCGGACGATCGGTACACATTTGTCAAGAACATTATACAGAACATTATAAAATTCGTCCAAGGCATGGTTGACGTCATTATAATCTTTGAGAAAATCCCAATTAACTTGACTGAGTTCATTAAATAATTTCAAGAAATCAGCCCTTTTAAAATTATATGCTTTGTCAGTTTCAGACTGTCGTTTGACCCTAAAGCAAGTGTATTTATTGAGTATAGTAAGTGCTGGGTGATATTTGTCTTCAAATAACAATGGATCATAGTTTTTTTCTACACTCACACTTGCAATATTTGTCAAGACAAGATCTAAAGTTTTATTATATGCATTACATATGTTATTCGAGTTTCGCAAACCATAAAAACTGATATTATTGGCAACTTCCGCTGTCGCAATAATTAATATCATTGAAAATATCAACATTGAAATCCCCAATTATTATAATGTTATTTGCAGTAATATCTAAGCAAGAGTTTAAGATGTCAAAATAAAGTCTGTACTGATCAGCTGTTGATTTTGGTGGTAAATAAACACATGATATAAACATTGTCGTTTTATCGTCATACAATTTGATCAGTACATACTCGAGAGAGGTTACTTGTTTCGTTAGGTTTATAGATTTCCAACGTGAATAGACTGCTACCAAAACACCGATGACAGACGTATCTAACATCAAATATTTCTCTGTTATATATACTTTCGTGTAGCCATGTTTCAGTAAAAGTAATTACGTCATAATCAGAAGCAAGGATGTTAGGATAGAGCTGATGTGTTTTGGTTCGCAGTCCGCGTACATTCGGGTAGTACAAAGACACTTGTTTATACAGTGACACTTGACTGTAACACACTCATTGCCTTTTCTTTACACCTCTTTTCGATTACACTTAAATCACTCTCACTGTTTACGTTCACTGCCGGGGATCTTTCGTTTTCTCGCACGTAGATTCTTCCATTCCGGGTCCAAACATATATAATATTACACGTTGTTCTGAGTTTCCGGGCAGCTGCTAGCAGGGACCGACGACGCTGTGTTAAGTTCTCGTTGACATAGACGTTGCTGGGCACGCCTTGGTAACCTAGTTCCTTGGTACTAAGGTTCCTTTTAACTTTCCGGCACCTGAGGAAGTTGCTTTTATTAAAGTTCCGTATGAACTTTATTATAATTCCTCTGGTGGTGGGAGATGCCGGATTATTGTGCCCAAGTCGATGGCAGTTGTCGATCATGTCTGGTCGAATTTCCATTCCCATGGCACGGCCAATTTTAATAACCTCTGCCATGGTATTTTCGCGGGGGGCTTCGGGTACACCATGTACCTCTACGCAGTTGCGCCTGCTATACTGCTCTTGATCGTCAAGCTTACCCTTCAATTCTTCATTTTCATCCTTCAATTTTTTATTTTCTACTTCAACATTTCGCAGTCTCGTTAACAGAGTATCAATCCTGGCCGACTGCTCTGCAATCTTGTTCGTTTCGCTCACTGTTTCACGCAGTCTTATATTTTCAGCCAACATGGACCTTAATTTGATGTCAATGTCAGCTAGTGAAAGATCTTTAACTGCATCTCATGCTTCTCTCTGCGCCGTCTTACATCCAGTACACTTCCAGTCAAGAATATCGTTTGATACTTTCATGTTCGTGTACTGGACTACAGATACCTTCTTTACACAAGCTATGTGGAAGACACCTTTACAGGAACCTGAACAAATTAATTTATCGCCATGGCGGTCGATCTTCTTCGAGCAAACTTGGCAAAATGACATTTTACGACTGTTATGACGTAGATATATGAAAACAGAAACGCGAGTATTATTTGGTTTAACACAGTCAGCTAACAAGATAACGAACAGAAATAATTTTGCACAAGTTAGGTCTTTTAGTTTAACGGTATTTTTAATAAAAATTAACGTTTTTATTTTCACAATTTTTCAGAATATTTCTGAGCAGAGGGTCAGTCCTTCACTTTCTTCGCCACTGTTATACTCTCCTCACTGAACACTACAACTTGATGTTATTTTAAATAAATATATTTAAAAAAATACCAATTTTTTAGATGTAAAATATTGGAGCACTATATACACGTCTGTACAGTTTAATCACTTTTTACATACAAAAAAAAAAAATCTAAAGTCTGATATATATATTCTTCATATACATATATCAGACCAGAAAGTTGAGTTGAAATGAAAATTTTTCTTGAATACATTTTTAACTATATCTGAAATTATTATTATTATTATTATTTTAAATATCCATTTTTATGAAACAAGAGAGATATAAAGAGCACCTTGTCCCACCGAACTCCTGAATTTTATCGCGGCACCCTAGAGTTCCGCGGAACACACTTTGAGAAACGCTGCTCTATAACGACTTGAAAGTAAAGTATTTTTATTGCAAATGTACAAAGTGCCTTCCATTATGATTTAAACACTTACACATACTTACTCTTGAGCTATCTGTAGATCACAGCATAATAAAAATTAAAATAACTAAAAATATTTCAAGTCGTACCTACTTGAAAGTAACTGAATGTTATAACTTACTCTAATTCTACATTACCCATATGAACAATTCTTTAGATACTAATAATAAATAAAAAACAGATTAAAAATATCTCAAGTTTATTTTCAAAATACTCATATTTTACTAAATATATATTTCAATTGTTTTCAAAGGTACAATAACTCAGTTTTGAGAGATTTTTTTCTCATTAAAAAATGTTCTTACAACACAACAACCTTCAAATTTTGAATGTCACGATCTTAAACCATTTAAAACATTAATTTAATTTTAGCAAGTACGGGTGTCCAGGAATGGGTATCTCTTTTTAAAGACTGATTTAAAAATCAAAGTTGTATGTATAGCAATTTTATTTATGAAAGATACAAAAGATATATACGGATTTTATGTTTTAAAAATTATGTTGTCTGGATGTCTTCTGTTTGCCGCAAAACACTCTTGGTTAGTTAGTTAGTTAAAATTTCCGGCGCACAGGAACAAAGCCTATTTGCGCCTAACGCAGCCCATTCAAACAAAACACTCTTGCAATGCCGCCTTCAAGTAGTGGAAAACTGCTAAACACATCTTGAGTGGTATTTCGTTAATTTCTATCCTACGTTTTAGTTTTAACACGCAGATTGCCAGATCTATTTACGTATACTTTACCTTTAAGGTATCCGCCCTAAAAAAAGCTGAGGTTCGGAGACGTAGCCGGCCAGTTCAGGTCTTCAAAGCAGGATCTGATTTTTTTAGCAAATAATTCTCTAACGACTTTCATAGACAGGATGACCCTGGCTGTATGCGCAGTGACACTATCCTGTTCAAACTATGCATCAAAACTGTTCTCAAAAAAGTACGGACCAGTATTGCAAACCTATGGAAGTTCAATTATCGTACCAGCGTTTGCAAATTATTGTATATGGTATACAAGTATGGACCCAGGAGGGATAGGGGCAATCGCCTCTATTCCCCTTTGAATGAAATATGTATAATTTATTTGGCGAAAATATAAAAAAATATTGTTCACTGAATATATTGTTTTGTAGAAAAATAAAATATTAGTTTTAGTAGGCACGTACGGAGGGGAGGAGGAGTTGAAAAATTGTTTTTTCTTTTGAATTTATTAAATCCTCCCTCTGTTAAAAAATGTTGTATTCAATTATTAAAAATGTCAACTTTTATTATATTCATTACGTTTTTCCGGTATAAATTAATATTACTAATATTTTCTTCAAATATGGCACAAATATGGTACCGGTGCCTGGCATACTGAAATTTAAAATAACTTGCCGCTTCACCATATCAGATAGTTTGAGAAGCACTGCTTTATTCCTTTTCTTGACAGCTTCCTGTGTACGCTACTACTGACTAGGTTATAGAAAAAAATCAGTTCCATTAAGGCATTAATAGGTCCGTTAAATTTGTGTAATTTAGTATTAATCACATTTTTTCTATTACTAAATTTCCTAATTCTTGAATTTTATTAGTGGATGCAGATGTAATAGAAGTAGGTGAATCACGATTTGGACAGTTATTTGAGGGTTGGGTGGAAGATTCACATCATGATGATCATGACGATCACATTAGTCATAAACATGATGATCATGACGACCATGATAAACATGGTGAAGAACATGCTGACGAACATGAAGAACATGATGAAGAACATGATGAAGAACATGACGAAGAACATGATGAAAAACATGACGAAGAAAACGACGAGGATCATGACGAAGACCATGATGAAGAACACGATGAAGAACATGATGAGGAACAAGAAGAAGAACTTCAGGAAGATGATGAAGAAGATGATGAAGATGAACAGGCAGATAGTCAGGAAGCAGTTGCTGATAGTGCTCCTGCTGATGATGAAGATGAGAATGTATCAGAAGGTCAAGATAATGCTGCTGACCAAGATGATGAGCAACCAGCTAGCGAAGAAGAAACTGATGATGTTGAAAATGATGTAGACGATGATGATGATGATGATAATAATGATGTTGTATCTAAGAATGTAGATGACGATGATGATAATGAAATTGACAACGAAGCTGATGGTGATGATGACATTCCAATCTCAAGCGAAGTTCGTGAAGTAATTCCTGAGGTATGTTCATTTCTACTACAACTAAAAATATTTTTGTAAGTAAAAACATCTGTTAAACTTTAGTATCTATATCAGGGACCGGCAACCTTTTTTACGTACTGAGCCACATTCAGCATCATTTTTTTAAATTTTTACATCGCGGATTGAATTCAGTAACATTTTTTTTTTGTTGCCATCCTTGCTTTCATAATTTCTATTTTTTACGATCTCAAGTTCTTGTTTACGCTGGTTTACACGTATTTACGTCGCCATTAATACGTCTAGTGTTTAAGAAGCCTAAAGCAACGCGGCAGTAATGTGTGGCTATGCTGAATATGAAAACTAAATATTATATATTTTTATTGGCCGCATAAAACTTTTCGCCGGGTCCCATTCGTCCCACTGGCCGCCTTATATCTAAATCCCTGGTCTATATCTAAAACTTAAAATATTAAAAATAGATTTTTTTTATTAATAGTTTTATTATTTATTATTATTTTTTAAAGTTAAATTAGGGAAAAAAGAAAATTATTAAAAAGATTATTAGGGAACAAGGGGAGTGTTACTTAAAAGGATGAAATATCCCATTTATCATTTACTTAACAGCAAAAATTAATATGAAAAATGAGAAGGAAATAATAAAAACATTCGGTTATTGTTTCAAAAAATATTAATAATGTCGAATAAATAAATTGTTATGATACGTATTTCATTTTTATAGGCCATTGTCAGAATAAAAATATTAACATATCTTACTGAAATATATAGTAACCAGGTAGTATGTACACAGGGGTGTCAAACTCATTTCAGTCCCGGGCCATTTTCCTAACAAATAAAATTCACGCGGGCCGCATGATATGTATTTATATTATTACTCATACTGTTTTTCATTTTCCACCATTTTTCGGAATTGTATATATTTGAAGGAAGTAGAGAAATAAATTTAAATAATAATGAAATTTTGTCACAATATTTTCTATATCGAACAACAAAACAAAAACTGGTCGAAATCAGCGTACTGGTACTGTACACATCAATTGCAACTATTGGGCTCAACAATGACCGATGACCGCGCTGCGATTATGGTAATTCAGCTGATCGAAACCAGTAATGTGAAAGATTTCCTTACTTGTTTACATGTTAAACCATCGATTTACAATGAATAATAAACAGCTATCGTTACTAAATTATTTAAATTTCTCACTCCTTCACACTTCTTCTAGGTGTGTAGTTGAAGGAGAATAGTTGTTAAACGCCGATTATGTTATATTATGCGGAATTTCGGAAAAAATGATTAGCATGTCGATATATGTGGGTAATGTTTACAAACAAGCGGTCTAAAATCACTACCTCACAAAGTCACTGAAAAAATAAAATTAACTCGAGATAACCTGACTCTGTAAAGCAGGAGTCAAGCATTATTTAATTTGTTTAATAAATACTAGTTTATTAAATATTAATAAGTACACAATATTGATGTAATCTGTAGCTCTGAAATGCTTTGAGCACACCTTCATACCTTTTGTCACTTTTTTTCCCGTATTTATAACATTTTTCCATGCTTTTTTCCTTTTTATCTCTTCCACAACACAAATTTATTTACTATTTTCACAAACTGTTTTTCATTTGGAAAATAATGGTATTTCTATCACTTCCTTTTTTAGAGTGACAACCAAATACAACAATAATAGTAATAATTGCTATCAAAAATTAATATTACAAACAAATTGCAACACTAAAGTTAAAACATGAAACAAACATCACGAGAAAACCATATGTGAACAATAAACAGTTACACGTCTCATGAGTTCAGATTTGGTCCGCTTGGCGTCACTACATAGCACTGTTGAGCCCAATAGAAAAGTGATATTTAAAAGCTCCGCTTACGAATATATTATTTGGAATCACGGGGAATCGCCGATCTACCGACTATCGCACAGCCTTGGCTAACTACAACAGTTACTGCCTAACTATTGGTTTTCCGCCCTTTGCCGAAGTTTTGACTCCGCGGCCAGAACAGATTCTGTCACGAGGTATTTTCGTTCAAATAAATTTTTAAATTATATAAGACGTATAGTATAAATATTTACTATATATATAAGTCGTTGCGGACCGGAAAAATTTTAGAATTGGTCGGCATGCGGCCCGCGGGCCACCAGTTTGACACCCCTGATGTATATATATATGTAAACAAATAAGGGATTTATTGTTTAAATAAAACTCAAGTTGTTCACAGACTATTTTATTCTAAGTATTCACTCTTACAACGTAAGAATACATCTGATCTCTCTATCAAATTCTACGTGTGTTTTATAAAAACCAATTAGTGTAATGAGCAGTCATCGTTATCGTTAATGAGTCGTCATCATTAGTGGGTCCAGATTAAGGATTGCATCTAGATAACATTTTATGGTGACGTAACAGGGCTTCGTGGAAAGCTAGATGCTAACACGGCCGTCCTGCTCCTGGCGTGTCCTCACGTCCTTTCTGTAGACGAATATCTGGTAAATGATGATGTGCAAGATGACATCAGGGGATGATCATGTAGGCCTTAGAATAGTCTGAAACAGTCTTCCAAAAGATTTAAGGAAAAAGAAAAGATTTAAGGTCCAATATCATTGACCTTTTAAGGTCCCTGACCATTTAAGATCCCTGATCATTTAAGATCCACACCATTGACCATTTAAGATCCACACCATTGATCATTTACGATCCACACCATTGACCATTTAAGATTCACACCACATTCGAGGGCCCTCATTCAATCTACATATAGACCATGGTCTTAACCTACATAGACGATACCTGACCGTTCAACTGCTCTCAACTGGCAGAGACGGTCCCTTATCGTTCAACTGGCAGAGACGATCCCTGACCGTTCAACTGCTCTCAACTAGCAGAGACGGTCCCTGATCGTTCAACTGCCCTCAACACGACCAGTGTGTCTTGCGGTACTCGACAAGCTATCAATTCTTAACTCAACTATCCATTTATTTCATTACAGATTGTCTACAGTACCCAACAAGCTCAGTGACTGTCGCTTCTTTATACTCGGTGCCTTCACAAAGCAAAAACGACCAGTGTGTCTTGCGGTACTCAACAAGCTCAGTGACTGTCGCTGCTTCATACTCAGTGCCTTATCATTTTATGAAAGCAATAAAATGTCTTTTACCATTCTAGTTATTCTCAACATAATCAGTTACCTTCGTGCGGTTTAAGCGCTACATAAATAGCGATCGTTCGCCCTTACACTCAAAACTTCATAAGGCCCTAGAAGCTTGGCCCCCAACTTGGCGCTACCGGTCAATTGTATATCTTCTACTACTACTTTTTCTCCAATTTCATAACGGATAGCTTCCGCTCTCGAAGCGCCGCCTGTCATCTCCTAGTCTTTTCCAGGAACATGGTCTGCAGAACTCGAATGCTGTAAAAAGTCTGAGGGCTGTTGTTCTAAAAAATAAAACGATTAATGTTGAGAAATCTCCTCCAACGGCACAACTCTGGCCGTAAGAGATCAACTATTAGACCAGTTTCTACTTTATTATCCCAGAAACTGACTAATCTGCCAGTGGTAATCCAACCACCCTAAAAAGACAAAATACAACTGATCAACTAATACTTAGCATTGAAAGTTACCTGACTCATCAGATTCCTACATCTCGATGAGGTATTTCATATCACAGCTCACCACCCAACTGGCAGGCCACCGACTTACTAGTTCCTTTGCTGCCTTAGTGATGAAATTCGTAACAACTTTCATCAACTCGTATCGACCTTTATCTAAGCGTTTAAGTACTTCGTAGGGACCCAAAAGCTCGTAATCTGTTTTTACTGATGTACAATTTGGAATCCCTATGTGTCAGCACAAAATCTCCCAACGAAAACCGTAAAGTATCTCGCCTTTTTCGGTTAGCATTTTCAAAGCCACGATTATCTCTCATTGTTCTCTAAACTCTTTCGCGATCAAGTTGTCGATTCCGTAATGGTGTTAAATCGCGCAAAAGGGCTTGAATCAAAAGGCTGGAATTATCTACTCCCAAGAGCCGTTGCAAAGGTGTCGTACCAGTGTTTGTTTTTTTGTATTGTGATATTCAAGACCAATTGAATTTTCTATATACCGCTCGATCATACTGACATTTTTTTTTTTATTTCTCTTCAGATCATTTCATTTTCTATTTCAGGTAAACTGCGACTTTGTCTGTTATCAAGCGCATTGTCAAAACAAGTAAAATTAAGTAGAATACTACGGTTCCCACTATTTTAGTCCTTGTAAGAGTTCTCCAAGGAGCAAAGAACAAATTTAATGAATTTACCTCCTGGCACTAATACCTGCAATAACTGTATCAAAAGATCTGCGCAAGCAATGTGCATTAATTTTAAATTCTCTCTCTCTCGCTCTTTATATTGGCATTTTCATCAAATGTGTATCATTAGTACAGACTTACGGCCAAGACATATTTGACACCTTACGAGACACCTTCGACACCTTTCGCTTGCCTATATTTATCTGTGTATCCACAACCACCACATCAGTTACAGACTCAACTTGGTACTCCTGTATTATTGAACCTGGAAGAACCTAAAATTTAACATTCATTAGATTTAAAACATTATTATTTTTTAATTTGTAACTCTGTAAAAGCTAGTTCTCTGAAATTTCAAAACCTTTTCTTTTTAGAATACTCACAATAATAATAACACTCTTTGAATT
The DNA here is from genome assembly GCA_963971575.1 of Liopterus haemorrhoidalis. Classification (NCBI taxonomy): domain Eukaryota; kingdom Metazoa; phylum Arthropoda; class Insecta; order Coleoptera; family Dytiscidae; genus Liopterus; species Liopterus haemorrhoidalis. The sequence continues at coordinate 40,211,787 of OZ020614.1, read as the reverse complement.
ACCTTGTTTATGCAAAATTTCTAAATTACCAAGAACGAATTAGAAATAGCATACCTTATTATTCTCTTATTATTTGGTGCCAAATTTCCATACCATCTTTCATTTATCCTTTATTTTAACCTTGCAATGATATCGGAAAATTTATTTGCATCTTGTAGTGTAGTTCAGCCCTTACTATTAGTTTGAACGTGCTTTATCCAAATTCATGCTAGAACATTTCTACTTCTACGCATCACTGTCAACAAACTACTTGGTCAATTTATAAGCTGCCACCGATTTCACAATAACAAATGTCAAATTTTACGAATATAGCAATGACACATTTCAATCTTGCCATCTAGTGGTCGTATGTAAAAACATAAAAGGTAACTCTCGTATTTCGCATTTCTAATATCAGTGATCTGCCGTTTGTCATTCTGAATACAAATTTCTAATTCTTATCAAAGTTTAAACTCAATCATCAGCACTTAAATTTCTAAACTCAAAACTCACATATCAAAATAGGATGTCTTAAGTTTTAAAACTCTAATACAAATTTCAAATAATTGATCTCTTAACTCAAATCGTATTACTCTTAATTTTAAATAATTTTAATTGATCTCTAATTTCAACTATCAAATTTCAATCCTCATGACTAATTTTTATCGTTCGTCTCGTTTGTTGTTTAACTTTTTCAGTAAGCATTGACTAATACGTGCTACACAATCAAACTAATAAAACTTCTCTTACCATTTTACCACTTTACCATGTTCTAACCATTACCTTCATACAATTTGTCCATAAACAGAACACCGCTCGTTCCTTCTGACAATTTTTTTTTGTATTTCTACTTCATTACTGGAACCATTTTGATAATTATCTTCAATACATTTGCTACTTCGTCTTAAATGCACCTCAATCTGTTGTCAATCGCTAAGTATAAATTCTATTAAGAAATAGTTTTACCAGACGTAACTAGTTTGATAGCATGAATGATACCTGAAAAATTATAGCCTGCAAAAGTGTTTCATCTGAAAACGTCGAAAAACGTTTTCAAACGTGTCGTTTTCCTTCCACGGTGGAAGTTCCACCAATGTGTTCCACCATAATCACTTATTATTTGCAATAATTGAAACGTATCACTTGCGTTTTTCACTTTCAAACTACTATCTTAGACAAACAATATTTTCATTCCCATTTGTTCCATTTTTCCCATTCACAACCAGAAACGTTTTCGAACGTTCGCCTTCGCAAATTGATTAAATAAGTTTTTCATGAACAAAATTGCATAATTAACTTTTGTAACTGTTCAAGCACACAAACTTAAATTCAATAATATCCAAAACAACGCAGACAGGTAATAATTTGTCACATCACTATTTGTCACTTTCATCAAATTCATAATTTAAACAAAACACTGTAAAAATGCAACAAAGCAAGATCCCCAATAAAATAACAAAATATTATTAAGACGTGCATGAATCCCATTCACTAGCAGAAACGTCGACTCGATCCCACTTCTGATGTAAACAAATAAGGGATTTATTGTTTAAATAAAACTCAAGTTGTTCACAGACTATTTTATTCTAAGTATTCACTCTTACAACGTAAGAATACATCTGATCTCTCTATCAAATTCTACGTGTGTTTTATAAAAACCAATTAGTGTAATGAGCAGTCATCGTTATCGTTAATGAGTCGTCATCATTAGTGGGTCCAGATTAAGGATTGCATCTAGATAACATTTTATGGTGACGTAACAGGGCTTCGTGGAAAGCTAGATGCTAACATATATATATATATATATATATATATATATATATATATATATATATATATATATATATATATATACCAACATCCAATTATATATCATCAAATTTAAAATAAGTATAATTTTGTTCCAATATAATGTGATTGATTTTTTTTAAACCTTATACACTTTTTCCACATTTGTGGATAATTTTTTTTTATTAAAAAAAAAAGAATATTTCAATGTACTTTTTTCAAAATTTATGTTCTTTTGCCTAATTTATACCAAATTTTTTATAATATATTTTTTTCATACGATAAAACTAAAATCTAAAAAGTTGCGCATGAGAGGGTTAAAACAATTAAATGGAAGCTCTTAGTACTCAAATAACGGATTCTTACACTTATTAAATACCTACAAAACCCTGAAATGTGTGAAAATTCACACTTCACATCAATTTTTTATATTGTAATTTGTAAACAAAGAGGAAAAAAGACATTAAAAACATATGGTATACAGATTTACTAATTTATTCACTGCAAAAAATAAACAATTCCGTTTATTTAAATTTTTACAGAATTCTAATCATATTAATAAACAATTCTAGCTTAACCCTCTAGTGCCCCAATTTTTTTTCTGTCAAAAAGACTTACTCGTAATTAGAAATTTAACAACAAATTGAGGCAAATAAATTTTTTTGCACAAAATAATTATTAATATAATAGATAGCATTGTGCCATCACGTGCCAGTTTATCCAGATTGGAATTTTAGTTTGCCATTGATAATTTTTTTTAGTTAAAATTACAGGAATCCATTTTACTAATCCACACACACACATATATAATAATAATAATAATAATAATAATAATAATAAGCTTAATAATAATTTCGCAGGGGAAGTTCTAAATGGCCATAACACCTGGCTATTTGCTAAGCTTTCGGGCCTGATGATCCCGCGAACCCTGAATCACGCAAGGAAAGTTCGCAATGGTCGCAACATCTGACCATATCGAGCTTTTGGGCCTGATGATCCCACGTATCCTGAATAATAATAATAATAATCGGGGTACGGCGGTCTTTTGACCGAAAAGGCTTAGCGCCCTTTCCCCCCGGATCGCTACCACACTGTTACCACGGCAGGAACCAATTGGGGGTAACGTCGACCCTATCATCTGGTCGATGAATCCTGCCACCGTTTCATGGGGCCAACCTTCCCATGAAACGTACAAATGGTTCAGGAAAATATAAGAAACCATAGAGCTTCCCACAACGGGTCCTTCTCGGATGGGGACCCACAAACAGTTGGGCGAAGCTACAATCCCGCTAGCCGGGCCCGCCACAGGTGGACACCCGAGGAGCAGGAAGACCTGCTTCAGGTTTACGAGGCAGCGTCACCCCATCGCAGGGGCTACATGGTCAGAGTCCACTCACAATGGTGTGAAAATCATCCTGAGCTGGACTTCATGACGCAACAAAATCTGCGCGACCAAGTAGCACGCCTGCGACGCAGGATGAGGCGATCGAGACGAAGAGAGTCGAGAAGGTTGTCCCAAATACCGGTACAGCCATCGACACCTGCAAGCCCTCCAACGGGAGGTGGGCAGATAGCCACTGGGTCTTCCCCAGTTTATGCAGGAATAACATCGTCTTCACCGAAAAAAAATCTCCGCGAGGATTTTCTAGCCCTTCTCTCGCCTCATTCTGAACGTACCCGACTCGGACACAATAAGTTCAAAGTTCGTGCTGATGACCTCACGCCACTTCATGAACTTATTGACAAGCAAATTTCCCCTCAGAGTAGTCTCTGGGATATCGACTGTGCTGTATACGCTGCAGCAGCTGTGCTGACGCCAAAGCGGGCTAAGGCTTTTAACGGCAAACTGCGTATACAGCAATTAGAGAAGAAAATGACGCGTTCACGTCAGGAAGCTTCTCATATTCAGTGTGGTATTGATGCTTTACGAAGTATTAAGCCGCTAAGTGCGAATACTAAGCGCATATTATATCAATTGCGCATAAAGCATCACACACTGAATTTGTCCACTCTTTCTCTGCTAAAGCAGAAAGCGGTGGACAAATTGAGAGCACTAGCCCTGGCAAGAAAGAAACTGGTCAACCGGGTTAGGACCATGGAGGAAAATACTATGTTCCTCACGAGCCCGTCACGCCTTTTCATGGCCAAACCTGAGGTTTCTGAACCGTCATTATCAGTCGACAGGACAGAGACTTTCTGGAGGGAACTTTATGAACACGAGGCGATCGTGCAGGACACTCCAGTTTTGGAGAGATTTGAGGAATTCTGTTCACAACACCTGACAGATCCTCAGGCATGCCCCCCTGTTACCACGGAAGAAGTTACACGTGCTATTTCGAAAGCGCGCAATTTCGCTGCACCAGGAGTTGATGGTATTATTGCTTTCTGGTGGAAGTCATTCACAAGCGTGCATGGCCATCTTGCACGAAATTTTACTTCTTTTATCCGTGGAGAAATACCAATACCATCTTGGTTACCAGAGGGGCGTACAGTATTAATCCCCAAAAAAGGTGATTTAACCAACCCGAAGAACTACAGACCTATTACTTGTCTCAATACGCTGTATAAGATCTTCACCAGCGTATTAAACGAGCGGGTACTGAGCTCCATTGCCTCTGTTTGGTCAGACATCTACGAACAGAGGGGATCGAAGAGGGGCCAAGCAGGTTGCAAAGAAAACCTTATTATCGACCGGTCAGTCTGTCATGACGCGTCGTATTTCAAACGCAACCTGTCAATGGCTTGGGTGGACTACGCAAAAGCTTATGACACTACGTCACACGCTCTCATTTTATCATTATTGCGCATGTTACGAGTCCACCCGGAGATAGAGAGATGCATTGGGCAACTTATGTCCCTCTGGAAGACACAATTTGTTGTCCCAAGCGGATCAACTGCAGTGTCGACAGAGTGGATATATTTCAAGCGTGGGGTTTTCCAGGGAGATTCCCTAAGCCCGCTACTATTTTGCATCTCACTTCTTCCTCTATCGATCGAGCTTAGGCGCGGCAGTGGCTACATGGCGGGTCCCCCGTCGAAGCGTAAGCACAAAATTACCCATCTTTTTTACATGGATGATTTGAAGCTCTACGCCTCGAACGAGAGGAATCTGCAGACCGCCTTAGATACTGTTGCTGAGTACACTGCCGCGATAGGTATGCAATTCGGGTTGGAAAAAATGCGCTGTTTTTTCATTTATACAGAGGAAAAAGGTTTAGACAACGGTGAAGACGTTCAATTGGTTGATGGGAGCATTATAAAACATCTTAATGCCGAAAGGGTCTTACACATTTTTAGGCATCAGTGAGAGAGGTGTCCAAGATGTCACTCTTATTAAGCAGGCCCTTCGCAGCAAGTATATGGCACGACTTAGGCAGATATGGAGATCATGTCTGTCTGGCAAGAACAAGATCGCTGCCACAAACATGCTTGCTGTCCCATTAATTTCATTACACTTTTGGTGTAATGAAATGGAATGTTGATGATCTTAAGGATCTCGACAGAAGAACCAGAAAGATCATGAACATCAACCGAAGTCTTCACCCGAAATCTTCTGTGCAGCGCATTTACCTCCCTCGTCAAAATGGGGTCGGGGATTACTAAATCTGGAGTGCTTGCACGATCGTCTCGTCCTGGTTACAGCTAACAGTATCCTCAGAAGTCAGGACCCACTATTAAAATTCGTTAGTGAGCACGAATTTAGTGGCAAAGGGGCGTTTCTTTACCAGGCAGCGCGAAGAGCAGCAACGAGATTTAACCTGGCAGACTTGAGTCCCGTCAGGGAAAACGCTGGAGTACAACTCTCTCGGGGGAGGTACAACAGAGTTACCGGTTCGGTGAAAACGAGGCGAGACAGACATGTAAAGAACACATGAGTAAAAGTATGCACTCTGTGTTCTTCAAACATATTAAAAGTCTAGAGTTGTCCACAGAACTCACGTTCTCGTTTCTTAAGTCTGCTGGTTTGAGATCGGAAACAGAAGGTTTTGTGTTTGCGTGTCAGGATGGTGTTATAAATACTTTGGCATACAGGGCCCGCATATTCCAAATAGCGGAGTCCACACTCTGTAGGTTGTGCCACCACCATTCTGAAACGATAATGCACATTCTGTCTGCTTGTCCATCTCTTGCAGCGTCGAGCTACGTGTCTCGACATAATGCTGCTCTCCGCGTGCTCTACTATCATCTTAGACATGCCTATGGTATTGACCAAATACCGGTTATACCGTACGTCCCTTCTGACATAGAATCGGTGGTGGAAAATTCCAAGTGCCGAATTTATTGGAATTACTCCTTCCCCACCTCGAGGTTACTGACAGCCACTAAGCCGGAC
>OZ020614.1:40139344-40205487 GCA_963971575.1 Liopterus haemorrhoidalis | reverse complement strand
CCGAGCTTAGAAAGCTGTATCCCGGGTATAAAGTTTAAGCTTGTAGTCCTGATAGTTGGTGTTTTTGGGTGGCATGAAAGCCTCCTATCGAAGGGAAATCGAGTCCATTCCCGCCTGTAGATCTTCTGCCAACTCTTTGATCTGCAGGATGCAGAAAGCAGTGCTGCTCGGGTCGCTCCGCATTGTGCGGGCACTGGATCTGGCGTAATTTCCTCGGCTGCATATCGCCAGGGTTTGGGAATGCAGTCGGTGTATTTAGCTCCACTAGTCTCTAGTATGACGCGGCTCAAAAGGTTGCTGAAGTTTGAGATTAGTGGACCCTTGTCAAGACCTGATAAACCCCAAAATAATAATAATAATAATAATAAGAAGCGGCAGCGGATACATGGCAGGTCCTCCGACAAGGCGAGAGCATAAGATCACGCATCTGTTTTATATGGATGATCTCAAACTCTACGCCTCAAACGAGAAAAACCTTACAGCAGCACTGGAGCTTGTTGCTCAGTACTCTGCCGCTATAGGAATGAAATTCGGGTTGGATAAATGCGCCGTTTTTCATGTGCGCAGAGGAAAAGGTATGAGCGACGGCAATGATGTTCACCTGGTCGACGGAAGCATCGTAAAACATCTTGATGCCGAAGGGTCTTATACATTTCTGGGTGTCCGTGAGAGGGGCGTCCAGGATGTACTCCATGTTCGTCAGACCCTTCGCAGCAGGTATTTAGCGCGCCTTCGACAGGTATTGTCAGGCAAGAACAAGGTAGAAGCTACAAATATACTTGCTGTTCCAGTCCTTTCATATACATTTGGTGTTATGAAATGGAAAGTCGATGATCTGAAGATTCTTGACAGGAAGACCAGAAAAATTATGAACATCAACCGCAGTCTTCATCCGAACTCCTCTGTGCAACGCATATACCTCCCTCGTCATCTCGGTGGTCGGGGATTATTAAGCTTGGAGTGTTTGCATGATCGAGTCGTCCTGGGTACAGCAAACCAAGTGCTGATAAGTCAGGATCCCTTATTGAAGTTCGTTACTCTTCACGAACTCACGGGAAAAGGGGCATTTCTGTTTCAAGCAGCTCGAAGAGCAGTAGAGAAATTAGAACTGCATGATCTGAGTCCTGAGGCAACCAACTCTGGTGTAGTCCTCGGATGCGGAGACATAGAAAGGATGTGTTCCCGCATACGAAAAGCAGAGCACGATATGCTTGTTAAAGAACACATGGAGAAAAACATGCACTCCGTGTTCTACAAGCATATTGAGACCACCGGTTTGTCACGGGAACTAACCTTTACTTTTCTCAGGTCTGCAGGTCTCAAGTCAGAGACGGAAGGTTTTGTGCTTGCGTGCCAGGATGGCGTCATGAACACTTTAGTTTATCGCCACATGATATCAAAGACGGCGATGTCTACACAATGTAGACTATGTAAACGTCACCCTGAAACGCTTATGCACGTACTTTCTGCGTGTCCCGTTTTAGCTCAATCCAGTTATATATCACGACACAATTCTGCTCTTCGAGTTTTTTACTTCTTTTTGAGACAGAAATATGGTATTGACACAATACCTGTTTTACCTTACGCTCCCACTGACATTGAAGCAGTGGTGGAAAATTCCAGATGTCGTATTTACTGGAATTATGCATTTTCTACCACTAAGCTTCTCTCAGCCAATAAACCGGACATCGTCCTGCTGGATTTCGAGACAAAAGACATTTTTGTCATCGAATTATCCTGTCCAGCTGAGAAAAATATCACTCTCAAAGAGGACGAGACGAGAACCAAGTACCTGGACCTCTTGTCCGAGCTAAGAAAAATGTACCCGGGTTATTCTGTAAAGCTCGTAGTCTTGATTTTGGGTGCATTGGGTGGCCTTAAAGCTGTTTTTAAGAGGGAAATCGAGATCATTCCCGTCTGCAGACCATCTGCTACCTCTCTGGTCTGCAGATTGCAAAAAGCAGTGCTGCTTGGATCGCTTCGCATTGTGCGGACGCTGGATCTGGTGTGAGCCCATCGGTCGCATATCGCCAGGGTTTGGGATGCGACCGATTGCTGGGAAAAAGCTCTCTCGACCTTCTCGTGAAGGTAAGAGAAGAGCGTCTCGTCCGTGCCGAACACGTTGCGGGCAAACCTGAACGGTACTGGCGAGACTACAAACCCCCTTCAATAATAATAATAATAAGTTTATTGACCCAATTACAGACTCAGTGTTTTAAGTCAGTCGATATTACAATATATTAATTTAGTCTATTAAACTTTACAGATCAGAAATTACATTGACAACATTAAAGATACATTGAAAGATTTGTACATTTTATAACTTTACAAAACTATGAAGTAAGAATACCTCTATGGAGTAAAATGGGTTTTTAATAGTCCTTCATGACATTTTTAAATTTGTTGAAGGCCAATTGTTTGATGTTAACCGGTACTTTATTCATAAATTTAATTGAGTAGTAGTTAACAGCATTTCTTGATTTCGTCAGTCTCAAGAATTTGGGATAAATATTTGACTTGTTTCTTGTGTTGTAATCATGAACTTCTGAGAAGGTAGTAAGTCCAGTTTTATTTTTATGCATATATAAGAGGGTATAATATATGTAGATAGATGGTAGCGTCATAATTTTTAAGGTTTTAAATGAGTTTCTACAGTCAGATCTATAAGGAATGGATGCAAAAACTCGGATAGCACGGCTCTGCAATGAGAAAACTCTTTTAGCTGCTGTAGAATGTCCCCATGCTAAGATGGCATATGAAATCTGGCTGTGGAACAATGCATTGTATGCCACCATAAGAACATCCCCACTAACAGAATTATAGAGGTTCCGTAAGAGAAAGGTTATGGAACATAATCTTGGAAAGGATGTTAACATGGTGGTTCCATGCAAGATTAGGGTCCACATGTATACCAAGAAATTTGACATTATCCGTGTTATCAAAATTATTATTATGTTTGCGCAAGGTAATCAACATTTTTTGGGTCTTTTCAAGGTTGAGGGATAGTTTATTGGTGTCAAACCAGTATTTAGCTTTTTTTAACAAAGATTCTGTTATTGAAATGGTGTTGGTGTTGTTGACATGCAGATTTAACAACAAAAGTTGTGTCGTCAGCGTATAAGATACTGGTTTGATCAATAAAAGTTGGAAAATCATTTATAAAAATGAGGAATACTAAAGGTCCCAGGATAGAGCCTTGAGGAACTCCTGTATCAAGAGTCAGAAAATCTGAATTACCGTTTTTGGTGCAAACCAATTGTTTCCTTCCTGTGAGGTAGGATTCCATAAGAGTGATGCTGGCTTTATCAAATCCATATCTATGAAATTTATCCAGCAGAATCTGGTGGGATACACAATCAAAGGCTTTCGAAAGATCGAGTAGTGTTGTTAAGCAAAACTCTCCAGCCTCGATGCCAGTAGATATTTCATCGATAAAAGAATGCATCAGATGTGGATCTATTGGCTCTGAAGCCAAACTGCATATCATGAAACAATTGGTTACATTCAAAGAAGGTTATTATTTGTTTTGAAAGTATTTTCTCAAGAACTTTTGATAATATGGGAAGCAATGATATGGGTCGATAGTTTCCCGGATCATTATTATCACCTTTCTTGTGTATTGGTAACACAGTTGCAATTTTTAGGGCATCAGGGAATTTGTTCGATAGGATACATCGATTTATTATCTTAGTGAAGGGTATGATAATTGTGCCCTTCACGGATTTTAATATTCCATAGTAATCCTGCGCTTTACTGTTTTTTAACTGATTTATTGTATCTCTGACCGTGATACAGCATACAGTGGAGAAGGAAAAGTTAATAGTAGTGTTAGAAGAGGGCATGAGTTGGATGGGAGACGTATGAGTGGGAGTTATTTCGTCGATTATCTTGCGCGCATCTTCTACAAAGTGTTTATTAAAATCACTGACTGTGAGGGCGATATGCGAAACATGCAACACCAGGGTAACCGTGGAGCACATCATACTACACTGCCAAAAGTAACTATGTAACCTAAGTTGGATACAATTGCAGGCAATATTTGTTTTCTTTTTCTTTTTTCGAAAAAAAAAAATAAATAAATAATAATAATAATAATCTGGCCGCTAGTCCGAGATTCGTACAAAAACGGCTAGATATATTTTCAAGTAATTTGGGGTGATGAGAGAGCAAAACCAAAACTTGAACATAAACTATATGGCATATCATAATTTATCACAAACCTTATACTTTTGTTATTAAGTTTATTACAAGTACAATTAGATTTTCGAAGTAAAAATTATATTTATGACAGTTTATCTTAACCACAACAACCAATGACAACTGCCGCGTCTCTATGGATACCCTCGTAACCAACGTGACATAGTGGAAATGTTATTATAAATAATTATTTTAAAATATAATTTTTAACAGTGAATGAATTTTTTTGTAGGTATAGAAGTGTTTAAAATCAGTTCTTAATAAAGGATTGTTGACAATAATGGCATAATAAGAGATTTGTTAAACTATTGTTAGTGTTTTCCTTGATTTCAAAAAAGCATTCGAAACCGTTGTACTAATATTTTGCTTAATAAACTCCCATATTACGAACTTGTTAGAACCGTTTTAAATATGAGTTTCAAACTGTTTATTAAATAGGACACAAATTGTAAAATACAATTACAAATTTTGGAGAAATAGTATGAAAGGGGAAAAATCTTTAATATTGATACGCACTTTTCCTTGATATAATAACATTTCGTGGTTTCATTTTTACAATCTATTGAAACAACTTTTGATATTTTCCAACACTGGAAAAAACCAAGTTTCCTGCAGTGATTAAACACTTTCATTTGAAAGGCAAAACAACGGTGATGGCACGGTTTTCTGGTATGCACGCGAAATCATCCACATTGACTACTTGGAAAAAATACGAAAGAAAAATGGAGAGTATTATGCGTTGTTATTGGACCGGTAGAGCGAAGAAATAAAGAAAAAACGCCCACATTTGGCCAAAAAGAAAGTGCTCATTCATCAAGACAATGCACGGGTCCACACTTGTGCAGTTTCGATGGCGAAAATGTATAAATTACGCTTCGAACTGTTGTCGCATCCACCGTATTCATCAGATTTGGTCTCCAGCGACTTCTTCCTGTTTCCAAACATGAAGACATGGCTCGCCGGAAAAAGATTTACGTCGAACGAGGAGGTCATCGCCGAAACATATGCCTATTTTGAGGGCCTTCCGGAATTTTACTTTTTGGATGGTTTGAAAAAGTTGGAAAAACGCTGTGCAAAGTGTATCGAGTTAAAAGGCGGTTATGTTGAGAAATAAAAATGAATAAACCCAAAATAAAGTGTTTTTCTATTGGTTTGTAAGGACTTATTGATCTACCCTCGTATATCGGTGATTTAAAAACAATTAATAAATTTTATACTAAATTCAAACAAGTATACCTACGTTTTATAACTCTTTCTCGAACGTTAGGCGAAAGTTTTACTTTTTACTGGTTTTTATTGACTTGAATTTTCTCATTTTACCAACTTCGCCAACCCCCAAATTTGTCATCCTCGGTAGATGCCCTGCTTGCGGTCCCTTATGTCAGGCTTTGTTACAGCCTCCCCCTCAACATTGCTCATACGTCCTCGTGAGCTGTGTTGTTCGTTGGGGGCTCTTGTCCAGCGTTGCCAACCGTACCATAATTATGGTATTTTTACCATAATCACACTCCTCGTACCATGGTACATGTAATTAAAAATACCATAACTGCTGGAATATCATAGTTGAGGCTTTCTCTGGAGCGAAGATAGGGGCGTTCGTCTTGAGTAATTTATTCATAATAGCATAATAGTCATCTCGCAAAGTTACTGCTCTATCTTGAACTACTATTCGTAGCCTTTATAGTGCTGTTTTCTTTTGTTACTTCTGTAGCAGCATTCAGCATAAGAACTTCATCTGGTTGTCTCAAAGTCCGTTAGAATGCAGTATTGCTCTTATGGAAAATAGGAGAGGTATTGCCAAGTGTAGTAAAAGTGTCAAATATGCAAATGAACCCAAAATATGCATAATTTTATATTCTTTTGTTCATAATTTATTGAAATTAAATGGCAGAAGTATCAGGGAAAAATGAATAACCATTTGTACCGCGTTTTACAGCTGGTAATCTCGCCAAGAAAGAAAAGGATAGTGTTATTGGGATAACCCATTAGAGAGTATGAAATAAACTACTCCATTTGCCCTATACTGCATTCTAACGTTTGAACGGACTATAGAAACATTGCGAATTGTTCATTGGTAAAGGTTATCTCAGGTATGCCACTGATCTTAACCTCCGTATCTTTTAAGGCGGCATGATTATTTATACAATGTCAGTCAAATTCAAATAAAAATGTTCTGAAGTTGAAACTCTGTCACGCAACACAATGGTACTATCGACTGTAAAAAACAACGACAAAAAAGGCAATGATGTAAGAGGGTTAGCTTTTATGTTTTTATAAACGACCACTAGATGGCAATATAGAAATGTGTCACTACTATATTCGTAAAATTTGACATTTGTTATTGTGAAATCTGTGGCAGCTTATAAATTGACCGAGTAGTTTGTTGACAGTGAGCGATTAAAAAAACAAGTTTATGAAAAAATGGATATTAGTCGTGAAGGTTTACGTTGGATGATTTTTTACGATTTTAGTAAAGACCTAACTCAACAACAATGCATAGATTCGCTTCGTTCAACTTTTAATGAAGCACCATCAGAAAAGACTGTTTACAATTGGTTTGCAGAATTTCTTCGTGGCCGTGCGTCCGTCATAAATAAATTTCCTGAAGGTCGACCAAAATCGATGGTGATTCAAAAAAACATCGATGTTGTGCGCAAAGGTTGAAGAATATGATTGAAGTGATTGAAGAAGATCGGCATGTAACTTACCGTGAGATAGAGGCATCCTTTGGCATATCATTTAGCATTTAGCTGTGAAAAAGATCTGTTCCCGATGGATTCTGCATAATTTGACCTGCGCTCAAAAAAAGGCTCGTGTTGATTGGTGTAAGGGAATGCTAAAAAATTCAACCTAGGCACTCCAAAATCCGTATACAACATCGTTACAGGTGATGAAACATGGATTTATTCATATGAACCAGAAACTAAGCAACAATCCACTGTTTAGGTCTTCCAAGATAAACCGAAACCCACAAAAGTTGTTCGTTCACGAAGCACTTCCAAAAAAATGATCGCTTGTTTTTTCGGTTGTACTGGTTTTTTCGGTTGTACATGTCGCAACCATTCCTTTAGAGGATCGGAGAACAATTAATGTTGAATGGTACTTAACTTACCCAGGAGCATTTCTGAATAATTAACAGCTCAGGTAAATTACATCAACTGATTTTATTCTTTTTTTTTTAATTTCTTTTTTTATTACACGTTTAACTCAGGGTAAAGCGTAAAGCCCAGAAGATATTCCGGGCTGGTTTTGAATACCCAATAGAAACTAGTGAACCAACGACGGCGAATATCAAGCGCCGGTCAAGTAACTCGATCACCTGAGTTGGTCAACGGTCTCGAGCGGATGAACCTTCTCAGGGGGTGCGGTGAAAACCCAAGGGAATTAAATCACCCTTAAATTTCACTCTGATATTGAGCAGCAGCAATATCATTACCATTTTGAGGCTAGAAGCCAGGAGGCTGCCATAGACTCAAAACTGGATAACCCAAGCGTGGCTGGATCAGCTTCAACGGTTTGACACTGTGGGAAAAGCAATGGAAACCTATCCCACTATTGCTTCCACGAACGTCACATGATGATGGCACAATCTAATTTAGCCTCGGAGTCCCGCGACCCGACCGACAATCGGCGCCGTTATACGTCCAGGGTAAACGGTGTGAAATCTGCGACTGGCCATGTGGATGTGGAACCCTGGGCAACACATGGAAATTGTAATACCAGGACGAAGAAAGTAAGAAGACGAAGATTTGGGACCTGGAATGTCCAAGGACTAATACAAACAGGAAAATTGGAGATTCTAGAAAAAGAAATGGTTCGGTGCAATATTGATGCAGCAGGAATTGCGGAAACACACTGGCGTAATAGAGGTCACTACAAATCAACACACTACACTATATATTTCTCGGGACCACAGGATACCAGTGATTGTGGTGTAATTGGATATGAAGCTATTAATAAAAGGGTAATATCTATCAAGATCTATGCGAGCCCTTGCATTATAAATCTAATTCAGGTTTATGCACCTACATCCAAGTCAGATGATGAAGAAGTTGAGGATTTGTATAGAGTAATAGAGTCTACGGTAAATAACATTCCAAAAAATGAAGTGACCATAATATTGGGAGATTTCAACGCCAAAGTTGGAGACACAAGTAAAGATGACCACATTCGTACAGCAGTTGGTAAATTTGGTCTAGGAGACCGTAATGATAGAGGTGAGCGTCTCCTACCATTTTGCATAGAAAATAAGTTTACCATATCGCAGGTCATTTACATGGACTTCACCTAATGGTCTCTATAAAAATCAAATTGATTTTATTCTCATTAATACTCGTTGGCGCTCCTCACTGCAGATAGCCAAGACGATTCCTTCAGCAGATTGTGGATCTGATCATATGTTACTAATATCGGAGTTTCGGTTAAAGTTCAGGAGCTGCAAAAGGTCGACCCTGAAGAGACTACCGAATATTTAAAATATCGACGATATAGGTCAAATCAGTAACATCTTTCGGCAGAATTTAAACCAAAATATGAATTTCAACTTACAAGAGTCATCAGATAAAATGTGGAATGCGCTGAAAACTTCTTTAACATCTTCCCTTGTTTCGACCAACACAAAAAACCACATTGTCAAGGAACAATCTTGGATTTCTGATGAGACTCTCCACCTTGTTTCACATAGAAGAGATGTCAAAAACAAGGGTCTAGATACTCCCCAACAACAAGAGCTATACCGGTTAGCAGTTATAGGAGCTATAAGTTAAACAGCGAAATTCAAGCTAAATGCAGAAGAGACAAGGAGGCTTATTTTGTTAATATCTGTAAGGAATTACAAAAATATGCAGACAGCAATAACACAAAAGATGTGTTCATGAAAATCCGATCCATAACAAAAAATACACAAATAAAGAACTGGGCGATATCTGATAGAAGAGGTGCTCTCTTTACGGAATTGGATAAAATTGTGAATGTCTGGAGTGATTACTGTGAAGATTTATATAAGGATAACTACGATGCGGCTGAAATAGATTCCTATAAAGACGAGCCAGCTATTCTTCTTAGCGAAGTTGAAGCAGCGCTTAGGAAACTTAAAAATGGCAAGGCTCCGGGCATTGACGGTTTAACCGCCGAAATGTGGAACATCATGCAAGGCGATTGTCTTCCAACAATGCATGAACTATGTCAAAACATATGGAAAACATGCAGTGGCCAGCTGATTGGACTACATCAGTAGTTATTCCACTACATAAAAAATTGATGTGAAGTGTGAATATTCACACATTTCAGGGTTTCGCAGGTATATAATAAGTGAAGGCGGTATGCTGAGTGTGTAGGACAAATTTTACTTTATAGTAATCACGGCAAAATGAACGATATTTTTAAAATAATTTATCGTCTGTTAATCATATAATAAGACTGGTTATTAAATTTACGCTCTTAAAAATTAAATACAACATTTGTCAAAATATAACTAGAATTTTGACAAAATAATTTCAACATAATAAAAATGCAAAAAAAAAACAGAAAAATAAAACTCACTCCGTCCGTACTCGAACTCGAAACCCTTCGTTTTCCAGAGAATTTAGCTTCCGACACCAGCGCACTAACGCGTTGCGCCATCGGACGCTTTGGGTATCAGTGTCTTACATTGGTATAACTTTTGTACTTTGTGAACCAAAAACCACAAAAAATGCGTTATTTTCCGAAAACATAATCTGATCAAAAATTCCTGTTGTACTATTTCGGTTCACACCAATATACATTACTTGGAATTTTTTTAGATTTTTAGTTTAAACCATCTGGGCTACAGGGTGTGGGACAAAAATTTTTTTGCACAATTTTGGCAAAAATCGCATCAAAATAATTTATTTTGCAAAAATAAAAATTTGATCGTTAATCCACGTACTAAGGGCTTTCATTTGATACCCTACTCAGAATTAAAAAAAAATATTTTTGTTTTTGATGAGCACATATTTGTTTATATTTTTAGGGGGGTATGTTTTTTAGATGTTTTAGTATTTTTCCTATGTGCGGGTCAAAGAGTTGTATAAACATGCCAAATTTCAACTCTCTAGGTTTAGCCGTTTGGCTACAATTTTAACCGAACAGACAGACAGACAGACAGACAGACAGACAGACAGACGACAAAATGACGGTATAAGGGTTTTTTGGTCATACCTACAAAACCCTAAAAAGGATCTACAACATACTGCAATAACTACCGTCTCATAGCTCTTCTGTCACATGCAAGTAAAATCATGTTGTACATTATTCGATCCAGACTGCTACCTTTTACATCTTGCCAAATTGCCCCAGAGCAAGCCGGTTTTGTGAAAGGACGTGGTGCTCGCGAACAGATATTAAATATAAGACTATGGATTGAAAAGACAAGAGAGTATTATGAACCGATGTATCTATGTTTTGTTGACTACGAGAAGGCATTCGACAACGTTCGTTGGGCAAAACTATGGCACGTTCTATTAGATATGGGTGTCCCCCTCCATCTCACTAATATTATAAAACAACTCTACGAACAGAGCCATGCTGTCATGAAGGTAGACAACACCATATCACGAAAATGTCCAATACGAAAAGGTGTTCGCCAGGGTTGTGTACTATCACCACTGTTGTACAATATTTATAGCGAACATCTTATGAGATATGTATTGGATGGATAGACTGGTGGCATCTCTATAGGCGGACAAAAAATTTCGAACCTTCCTTTCGCCGATGACACCCTTCTTATTGCTGGAAGTGAGGAAGAACTTGTAGAACTCTTGGACAAACTGAAGACTACTAGTGCAGATTACGGGTTGAAAATAAACTGCAACAAAACTAAAATTATGATTGTTGTTATGAACGTTGATCGTGCAAACGAGTCTATGGGAAACCCCCATAGAATTGCC
The DNA here is from genome assembly GCA_963971575.1 of Liopterus haemorrhoidalis. NCBI lineage: Eukaryota > Metazoa > Arthropoda > Insecta > Coleoptera > Dytiscidae > Liopterus > Liopterus haemorrhoidalis. Next base: position 40,194,382 of record OZ020614.1, on the reverse strand, counting down.
GATTGAGAAGTTGTTGACAGTATGATATATTTAGGCTCTCTTATCCATATTTCAGGTACATGTGAATATGAAATACGCCGCCGCATCCAACTGGCACGCGTTGCAATGAGTAACCTGACAAAGATATGGAAAGATAAAAATATATCCCGTCAAACCAAATGTGCACTGGTAACCTCCTTAGTCTTCTCTGTTTTTTATTACGCCTCTGAAACATGAGTTATCAGAGCAGCAGATAGGCGTCGCATAGACGCATTTGAAATCTGGTGTTGGCGCCGCATGTTACGAATACTATGGACAGATAAGCGTACTAACATATCAGTTCTTAGAGAAATCAATCCTAACCAGCGTCTTTCAAGTCTAACCTCTGCAGGAATACTGAAATTCTTTCGGCATATAACCCGCCACAATAATTTGGAAAAACTTATCGTACAGGGGAAACCAGATGGAAAGCGCCGCCGCGGTAGATCGCCTACTCGATGGACCGACCTTGTATCCGATCTCACAGGAACGAATCTTGTGACAGCAGTTAGGGATGCTGAAGATCGAGTGACTTGGCGACGGGTAGTCCGAAGAACATTAAATGAAGATAAAACATAATCATGTGATCACTACACATCGTTCACGATGTTAGATTAAGAAGAAGAGGTATATAACAATTTGTTTGCCAGAATTCATCGACAAAATCAGGAAAAACAACAAAAAACGTCGCATCATTCTTCATCATGACAATGCAAGCACCCACACAGCACGTCACAATTGATTATTTGAAAGAGAAAAACATCGAATTAATATCTCATTGCACTTATTCATCTGATTTATCCCCTAACGACTTTTTTTTTATTCCTCAATGTCAATCAAAAAATGCGTTGACAACGATTTTCATCACCTCAAGAAGCTGTTGAAGCCTTCGAAAACCATATTTTTGAGATACCAACTTCAGAGTGGAAAAAATGTTTCTAGTTTGAACGCATGCAAAAGTGTGTAAATCTTATGGGTGAATATTTTGAAAAAACAGTTTGTTCCAAAAAAAAATTTATTTCTTAGTTTTTGTAAAAACTTAAAAGGTAACCCTCGTATAAGAGTGAAACTAAAAATTGACAACTATGATAAATAAACGTTTTTTGAATTTCATGATAAATTAATGTATTTAATAAACGAACATCCATCCGAATTATTTGTTATTGTTGGTGACTTTAATCTTCCATCAATAATCTGGACTTTAAAAGATAATTTTTATTTACCCAGAAAAACAAGGAACGAGGATCGCTCAGATTCGTTTATCGAAACTTTTAATTTTTGTTCTCTTTTTCAATTTTGTAATGTTACTAATATAAGTGGTAATGTACTTGATCTAGTTTTAGGCACTTGTAATTTCGTAAAAAATCTTTGTAGAAGTACGTTCCCTCTTGTTCCGGAAGATGTATAGCACCCCAGTTTAGAATTTTCCATTAATTTTAATTTACGCTATTTAAATCACAAACAATATATTAAACTTAACTTTTATAGAATGGATATTCGTGCTATCTGTGCTAGCCTAAATAATATTGTTTGGGAGACTGAATTTAGCAACTGTAATACAAAAAATACTGTTACAAAATTTTATAATATTCTTAATAATTTAATTGGATTGCATGCGCCCTCCAAGAAAGTTAATAAAAATCGATTTCCGGTATGGTATTCATCTTCCACTATAAAATGTATTAAAGAAAAAAAGTGAGTGCACAAAAAATGGAAAAGATACAACAATAAAATAGATTATTGTACATTTGTAATTTTAAGAGGTAGGTCCAAATTTTTAATATCTCAAGATTACAAAAAATATATAAACAATATCGAAAATGAAGTAACAGTGAATCCAAAAAGCTTTTGGAATTTTGTTTCTAATAAACGGAAGACTTCATCAATACCAATTGTTGTCAAATACAATAATGTAGAAACCAGTGACGGTCAATCAGTTTGCAACTTATTTTCTAGCTACTTCGAATCTGTGTTTGAACCTGGTAGTCCGATCATAATACCCGACAATAATGCAAATATAAATTCTGTTTCCTTAAGTAATTTAACAATTCTCAAATCCGACATCGAGAAGGAACTATTTAATCTCAACACGAAAAAGGGAGCTGATTTCGACATGATACCTCCGTTATTTTTTAAAACTTTTGCTAGTAATTTAGTCGAACCCTTATTTATCATATTTAACAAATCTCTTCAAGAAAATATATATCCAGATATATGGAAGAAGGCTCTTATAGTTCCTATTTTTAAATCTGGCGATAAAGGTCAAATAAAAAACTATCGGCCCATCTCCAAACTATGTATCCTAGGGAAAATATTTGAATCTTTAGTCTGTAAACAATTATTTGAAACTATAAAACAACATATAATTCCTGAACAACATGGTTTTTTTCGAGGCAGATCTGTCGAAACAAATTTAATCATTTACACACAACAGTTGTTGGAACATCTTGACCAAAGGGTACAAGTGGACTCAATCTACACAGATTTCAGTAAATGTTTCGATAAAATTGACCACAATATTTTGATCAGTAAATTTTTTTCTCTCGGTATTCACGGCGACCTTCTCAGATGGCTTATTTCATATATAAGTAATAGAAGTCAAGCGGTCACCACTAACGGCTTCACTTCTGATTTCGTTAACATAACTTCCGGTGTCCCTCAGGGGTCTCACCTGGGGCCAATTCTTTTCTTAATTTATATCAACGACATTTCTAAAATAATAAAACATGCAAATTGCTTCTTATTCGCCGATGATATGAAATTATACCTTCTAATTAGGAGGCCATCTGATACCGCCCTTCTACAATCAGACCTTCAAAACGTATACCTTTATTGTCAACAAAACAAATTATTACTTAACCTCGATAAATGTCAAATAATATCATTTACGAGAAACAAAAACATACATTCTTTTCAATATAACTTTAACGGTCAGGATTTGAAACGGTCATCAGTAATTAAAGATCTAGGAGTACTTTTAGACTCAAAACTTTCCTATGAACTGCATGTCGAATATATATGCGGCAAAGCTCTAAAAATGCTAGGTTTTATAATTCGCACTACTAAAAGTTTTAATTCTATATACGCTTTTAAAAATCTTTACTTTGCGTACGTCTCTAGTATCTTAAACTATTCATCCGTTATCTGGAATAGTTCGTATGACAAATACATTTTCAAAATTGAAAAAATTCAGAAAAAAGCCATAAAGTATTTCTGTTTTAAACGTAATGTCCAATACGATAACTATCACGATTCCTGTCTCGAAATAAATATTCTACCGCTTCAAAAACGTCGTATTTTATCTGACATGTTGATGCTTTACCGAATAGTTAATAACATAACTTCTTCTAGCGAACTCCTACATCTTATCGAGTTTCGAATCCCTACATACAATACCAGAAGTACTAACCTATTCCATCAAACCAGTTCAAAACAAATTCATTTACTAACTCGCCCATCATTAGACTTTCCACTACGCATAATCTCTTTTTTTCTCAGATAGATATTTTCAATTGTTCCAAATAAAAATTCCGGAAATTATGTATTAATAAATTGCATACTATAAGTGATCCTCAATCTTCTTCTATTTAATCTAATAAGAAAAAATAATAAATAAATAAATATAATTTTGTAATAACATTGTAACTACATCGTAACATTGGAAACACTGTAAATTGTAAATGTGTGCACTTACTTTACTGGGTCAGTCCCGTCTGTGCTCCGGTCATAATAAAATAAAAAATAAAAATAACCATATAATACTACAGTTTTTAACATCTTTAAGTCATTTTGTATATAATAATAATAATAATAATAACCCCGCAGGGGGACATGTCGGGTGAATGCCAGGTATAGCCCATACGGGACATAGTTGGCTTTCACCCGACATGTAATGGTGTACGGCGACACCACGGCTCCGAGCTCAACTGTCCGTTGTCCCAACCTAGCTTCCCACCTATCATACTTTCGTATAACCCTGGTTTACCTTTACCTTATCTTCTACCCCCCCCCCTTCTCAATCACTGTGGGGACATCTTCCAACTTATAGCGTCTGATCTTCAAGTTAGAAGCGGCTACAAACGGCGGTTGTTCCTCATGCTACATACCACGAAGGTCAACGGCGAAAGGCGGATGAACTTGTGGTAAGACGTGCGTCTGTTCACCAGTGGTGCGGCACGTCGACAGCGTCTGTTTCTTCTGTGGAGGCGGCTGATATATAAACCTGGTCGAAGGTATAAAAGACACTACTACTAACAATATGGATAGTACAACAAATAGTATTGCCTCGGAAAGGGATACGCTGGAAAATTGGACTGAAGCCAGCAGTATCGAGGATCAGTCCCACTCCGAGTATGACGGTGGCATTTCTCGGGGCGCTGGTAGACCGCCCACTGACAATATTAATAAACAAACGTCTGATATATGTGCTTTAGCTGTTATGATACCAGCTACCACTAAAGCAGGCTTACCTAGGCAACGTATGAAATGGAGTTACGAAATAAATTGCAATATCATACGTTTCTATTTTACAGCAACAAACCTAGAAAAAGATTTAGTAACATACAGATCGAAAATGTATAAATTATTTAAAGATATATATCCTCAAATAGATGTAACGGAGCAAAGAATAGCAGATCAACGAAGAGCTATAATAAAACGAAAACTTTTACCGGACGCAATTATCCACAGTATTAAAGAACAAGTTGCAGTTGAAATCGCTCACGAAGCACTTGTAACAGAAAACATAGTAAATGGAGGGAACACTAATCCGCCTGTACTAAATACGACATCCCATACTACCACCGATAATAGTAATCCCGATATTACTAATGAGTTCGTGGATCCAACCGAATCAATAAATCTAACAAATTGTAATCAAGAGGAACACAATGAGCTTATAAATCACCTAGAAGAGATGCTGATCAAATACACGGGCAGCAATCCAACAAAAAGACCTTGCATCCCAAAACAGAATACCTCGTCAAAATGTGCAGCAATAGTTGCTAAAATGGATGAAATACTGCCAAACTTTGTGCAGAGAACGCAGAATTTGTTAGAATTGCATAACTTAATATATTGTGCTTCACTTACTTGTGCACTCAAAAATGGATCCAAATTAAGGGAAAACATTAGTAAACCAAACTCTGGAAACTTTCAACCAAAATGGATGAAAAGATTAGAAAACAAAATTAAAAAATTAAGGTGCAACATCAACAGAATAACACAATACCTAAATGGAAGTAAATCAAGAAGACTAATACAGAAAATAAAAAAGCTCCAAGTAAATTACAGAATTCATGCCAAATATGATCCGGTAAATAACACATTGCAAGAAACACTTGACACCCTTAAACAGAAATTAACTGCAGCATCTAAGAGACTGAAAAGATATAAGGAATGCTCGCAAAGGAAACATGAAAACAAAACTTTCCAAGAACGTGAAGGTGTTTTCTACAGAATATTAAAATGTAAAAAAACGAATAAAACCACCCAAACGCCTGACGAAAAAGAAGTAAATGCATACTGGAGAACGTTATGGTCGCAGAATATTGAACATAATCGCAATGCTAATTGGATTAGAGAGGAACACGAAAGAACCATTAATATGCACACCATGGTATTCACAGAAATTACAAAGGATGATTTTACCGAAATTGTATCAAAAACACAAAATTGGAAAGCCCCAGGCATAGATGGCATACAGAACTATTGGTACAAAAAATTTAAGTCTACACATGCAGCACTCACAGAATATATAAACGATCTAATCATTAACCCGGACCACATGCCTACATTCTTTACACATGGGATCACATATTTGTTACCAAAAAATAATGACACTCAAAACCCAGCCAACTATCGCCCCATAACTTGTTTGCCAACAATATACAAGTTGATTACAGCCTGCATTACCCAAAAAATATACCGCCATTGCTCAGAACATAACTTGTTATCTGAAGAACAAAAAGGTTGCCGTAAAAATTCTCAAGGTTGTAAGGAGCAGTTAATAATTGACTCTGTCATAATGACACAAGCATTTAAAAACAACAGAAACATTTTTACGGCATACATAGACTACCAAAAGGCTTTTGATTCTATACCGCACAGCTGGCTTCTTCACATCTTGGAAATATACAAAATTGACCCAGCTTTAAAAGCATTTTTAAAATACGCAATGGATCATTGGCAAACAACACCTAAACTAAATATAAACAATAAGAATATTGTTGGAGAAGAAATAAAGATCAAAAGGGGAATTTTTCAAGGTGATGCTCTTAGTCCCCTCTGGTTTTGCCTAGCGTTAAATCCACTCTCCAACATGTTAAAGGGCACAAAACGTGGTTTTAACATCAGAAAAGGACATCAGATTCTGAGCAAAGTGTCACATCTTATGTATATGGATGATATTAAGTTATATAGCAGTACATCTCAACACCTTCAACAACTATTAAGAACTGTAGAGATTTTCAGTACAGATGTCTGTATGAATTTTGGCCTGGAAAAGTGCAGAACACAATGTGTTATAAAGGGAAGACTAAATACACAGTCTTACGAGCTCTCTAACAATGAAATAATCGAAGGAATGCTTGAGGGTGAAACCTACAAATATCTTGGTATTCAACAAGCAAGACGAATAGATACAACTTCGATCCTACCATCTGGTCGATAAATCCTGCCACCGTTTCATGGTGCCAACCTCTCCATGAAATGTACAAATGGTTCTAGACACAACAGGAAACCATATCGCTTCCCACAACGGGTCCCTCTCGGATGGGGACCCTCAAAGAGTTGGGCGAAGCAACATCCCTCCCACCACTCGGCGTAGGCACAGGTGGACGCCTGAGCAGCAGGAGGATCTGCTTCAGATATATGAAGCAGCGTCACCCCACCGAAGAGGCTATATGAACCGAGTTCACTCGCAATGGTGTGAGTCCCATGCCGAATTGGACTTCATGACACAACAAAACCTGCGTGACCATATAGCTTATCTTCGACGAAGAGCGAGACGATCACGAAGACGGCAGTCGAGATTACCACTCGTGACTCCGGCACCTGGTTCAACAACTGCGGCTGTGACTGAAACAGTGTCACCTGGACATATTCCAGCCGAAACCAGGATTGAGGAAATGTTTTCGGAACGAAATCTCCGAAACGATTTCTTCGAAGCTATCTCGTCTCGCCCTGAACGTACCCCAATAAGACACAGTAAGTTCAAAGTCAAAGCCGAACACCTCGCTCTACTTAATGAACTTACTGACGAGCAAATCTCTCTCTCGAGCAGTCTCTGGGACATCAACTGCGCTGTATACGCCGCGGCCTTAGTACTGACACCCAAGAGCCCCGCCGTAAATAAATCCATTAAGGACAAGAGGCGTATACAGCAATTAGAAACTAAAATGACGTGGTGCCGCCAAGAAGTGTCTAAAATTCAGTGTGCTACTGATGCATTGCGTAAGGGCGGACCTTTCGGTTACAAAACCCGACGCATACTTAGCCAATTGCGGCGCAAACATCACACACTGAATGTGTCTATCTTGGCACTTTTAAAACAGAAATCTGTAGACAAGTTGCGCGCACTTACTTTAGCACGGAAGAAATTGATCACTCGGGTGAGGACAGTCGAAGAAAACTCTACCTTTCTTTCATCTCCCACTCGTTTGTTTCAATCCAGGGCTAAATCTTCCGACACGTCTTTAGGTGTTGATGTTACAGAAACTTTTTGGAGAGAGATTTATGAAAAAGACTTGATTGTGCAAGACACTCCAGCCTTTGAGCACTTTGAGGAGTACTGCAATGAACGCCTTGCAGATCCTCAAGCGTTTTCCTCTATTACGGTCGACGAAGTGACTCGTGTCATAAGCCGTACTCGTAATTTCGCAGCACCAGGAATGGATGGCATCATCGCCTTCTGGTGGAAATCCTTCCCGTCCGTGCATCGCCACTTAGCACGGATTTTCACACGTTTTGTTCGTGGGGAAGAACCCATTCCTGAATGGCTTGCAGAGGGACGCACTGTGCTTATCCCCAAGAACGGCGATTTGAACAACCCGAAAAACTATCGTCCTATCACCTGTCTCAACACGATATATAAGATCTTTACGAGCGTGTTGAATGAGCGGGTGCTGAGCTCCATTGCCCCTGTTTGGAATGACATCTATGAACAGAGGGGATCGAAAAGGGGTCTAGCAGGTTGCAAGGAAAATCTCCTTATAGACAGTCAATACGTAGAATATGAAGGTTGTCGCTCAAGGTCCTTTTTGACCCTGTCAGGCGTTCCGCAGGGATCTAACCTTGGACCGTTGTTATTTTTGTTGGCCGTTAATGATATTCCGCAGCGTATCTTGAAAAGTTCTATCCTTTTGTTTGCAGATGATATAAAATTGTATAAGATAATTAGTAGTACTGCAGACTGTCTGACTCTGGAATGCGATCTTGAAATACTTTCGGATTGGTGCTCTGGTACAGGATTATCTTTTAATCCTACTAAAAGTAAAATTATGTCATTTGCTAGAAACCAATCCCCTTTGCTATTTAATTATAAAATGAGTAACACTTGCCTGCAAAGAACCAAAATAATTAAAGATCTAGGCATAATTTTTGATGAAAGTCTTTGCTTTGTTACTCATATAACAAAAACGGTCAGTGAATGCTATAAGTTGATTGGATTTATATTGAGAATGGGAAGGGATTTCCGGAGAACACAGACGTATATAACTTTATTTAATAGTCTGGTAAGAAGTAGGTTGGAATATGGGTCTGTGGTTTGGTCTCCCTTTCATTTGAAATATATAAAACTGATTGAGTCAGTGCAAACGAAATTTTTACGAAGTGTGGAATTTAGAGCAACAGGCTTATATCCTAGATATGCATCATCTGAGGTATTACGTGCAAAATATTCAGTAGTAGCATTAAGTAAAAGACGTGATACTAGCAGCTTACTTCTGCTGCACAAAATACTAAATGGCGGTCTGTTTTGTTCGGAAATCCTTTCTCAGATAAATATCAAAATTCCACGCATTGGAGCGAGAAGGAAAAATATAGTATTTCAAGTTCGGCACGCTAGAACCGATCAGTACAGAATGAGCCCCCTTAACCGGATGGTATCACTCTATAACCAGACTCTGCAAATGAATGAAGACATTGACTTGTTTTATATGAATTTCGCTGTGTTCAAAAAGTTTATCTTGAGCGTATAATTTTTTTTTTTCTCTACCTCCACATTTTCTATTTTTTAGTTATTTTTCTGATTTTGTTACATGTGTAATAAATATTTATAAGTTTATATATGTATACACATATTGTTAAATATAGGTTGTAAGTTGTGAATGTATATTTACTTTTATGTATGGGCACATTTGGGACCATTGGTCTGTAGTGTTCTTAATTATAATAAATAAATAAATAAATAGACTAGACGAGGAACAATTTAGGAAAGCAGCCGGTACTTGACTTTGGTCCGTACGGTTGTAAGCCCCGGACTAAGTCCGTGATTATTTATAAAAAAAAAAAAAGAAAAATAATAATAATAATAATAATAATAATAATAATAATAATAATAATAATAATAATAATAATAATAATAATAATAATAATAAGTTGGGCGAAGCTACAATCCCGCTAGCCGGGCCCGCCACAGGTGGACACCCGAGGAGCAGGAAGACCTGCTTCAGGTTTACGAGGCAGCGTCACCCCATCGCAGGGGCTACATGGTCAGAGTCCACTCACAATGGTGTGAAAATCATCCTGAGCTGGACTTCATGACGCAACAAAATCTGCGCGACCAAGTAGCACGCCTGCGACGCAGGATGAGGCGATCGAGACGAAGAGAGTCGAGAAGGTTGTCCCAAATACCGGTACAGCCATCGACACCTGCAAGCCCACCAACGGGAGGTGGACAGATAGCCACTGGGTCTTCCCCAGTTTATGCAGGAAGAACATCCTCTTCACCGGGAAAAAATCTCCGCGAGGATTTTCTAGCCCTTCTCTCGCCTCATTCTGAACGTACCCGACTCGGACACAATAAGTTCAAAGTTCGTGCTGATGACCTCACGCGACTCCATGAACTTATTGACAAGCAAATTTCCCCTCAGAGTAGTCTCTGGGAAATCGACTGTGCTGTATACGCTGCAGCAGCTGTGCTGACGCCAAAGCGGGCTAAGGCTTTTAACGGCAAACTGCGTATACAGCAATTAGAGAAGAAAATGACGCGTTCACGTCAGGAAGCTTCTCATATTCAGTGTGGTATTGATGCTTTACGAAGTATTAAGCCGCTAAGTGCGAATACTAAGCGCATATTATATCAGTTGCGCATAAAGCATCACACACTGAATTTGTCCACTCTCTCTCTGCTAAAGCAGAAAGCGGTAGACAAATTGAGAGCACTAGCCCTGGCAAGAAAGAAACTGGTCAACCGGGTTAGGACCATGGAGGAAAATACTATGTTCCTCACGAGCCCGTCACGCCTTTTCATGGCCAAACCTGAGGTTTCTGAACCGTCATTATCAGTCGACAGGACAGAGACTTTCTGGAGGGAACTTTATGAACACGAGGCGATCGTGCAGGACACTCCAGTTTTGGAGAGATTTGAGGAATTCTGTTCACAACACCTGACAGATCCTCAGGCATGCCCCCCTGTTACCACGGAAGAAGTTACACGTGCTATTTCGAAAGCGCGCAATTTCGCTGCACCAGGAGTTGATGGTATTATTGCTTTCTGGTGGAAGTCATTCACAAGCGTGCACAACCATCTTGCACGGAAGTTTACTTCTTTTATCCGTGGAGAAATACCAATACCATCTTGGTTACCAGAGGGGCGTACAGTATTAATCCCCAAAAAAGGTGATTTAACCAACCCGAAGAACTACAGACCTATTACTTGTCTCAATACGCTGTATAAGATCTTCACCAGCGTATTAAACGAGCGGGTACTGAGCTCCATTGCCTCTGTTTGGTCAGACATCTACGAACAGAGGGGATCGAAGAGGGGCCAAGCAGGTTGCAAAGAAAACCTTATTATCGACCGGTCAGTCTGTCATGACGCGTCGTATTTCAAACGCAACCTGTCAATGGCTTGGGTGGACTACGCAAAAGCTTATGACACTACGTCACACGCTCTCATTTTAACATTATTGCGCATGTTACGAGTCCACCCGGAGATAGAGAGATGCATTGGGCAACTTATGTCCCTCTGGAAGACACAATTTGTTGTCCCAAGCGGATCAACTGCAGTGTCGACAGAGTGGATATATTTCAAGCGTGGGGTTTTCCAGGGAGATTCCCTAAGCCCGCTACTATTTTGCATCTCACTTCTTCCTCTATCGATCGAGCTTAGGCGCGGCAGTGGCTACATGGCGGGTCCCCCGTCGAAGCGTAAGCACAAAATTACCCATCTCTTTTACATGGATGATTTGAAGCTCTACGCCTCGAACGAGAGGAATCTGCAGACCGCCTTAGATACTGTTGCTGAGTACACTTCCGCGATAGGTATGCAATTCGGGTTGGAAAAATGCGCTGTTTTTAATATCTACAGAGGAAAAGGTTTAGACAACGGTGAAGACGTTCAATTGGTTGATGGGAGCATTATAAAACATCTTAATGCCGAAGGGTCTTACACATTTTTAGGCATCAGTGAGAGAGGTGTCCAAGATGTCACTCTTATTAAGCAGGCCCTTCGCAGCAAGTATATGGCACGACTTAGGCAGATATGGAGATCATGTCTGTCTGGCAAGAACAAGATCGCTGCCACAAACATGCTTGCTGTCCCATTAATTTCATACACTTTTGGTGTAATGAAATGGAATTTTGATGATCTTAAGGATCTCGACAGAAGAACCAGAAAGATCATGAACATCAACCGAAGTCTTCACCCGAAATCTTCTGTGCAGCGCATTTACCTCCGTCGTCAAAATGGGGGTCGGGGATTACTAAATCTGGAGTGCTTGCACGATCGACTCGTCCTGGTTACAGCTAACAGTATCCTCAGAAGTCAGGACCCACTATTAAAATTCGTTAGTGAGCACGAATTTAGTGGCAAAGGGGCGTTTCTTTACCAGGCAGCGCGAAGAGCAGCAACGAGATTTAACCTGGCAGACTTGAGTCCCGTCAGGGAAAACGCTGGAGTACAACTCTCTCGGGAGGAGTACAACAGAGTTACCGGTTCGGTGAAACGAGGCGAGACAGAAATGTTGACAAAAGAACACATGAGTAAAAGTATGCACTCTGTGTTCTTCAAACATATTAAAAGTCTAGAGTTGTCCACCGAATTCACGTTCTCGTTTCTTAAGTCTGCTGGTTTTGAGATCGGAAACAGAAGGTTTTTGTGTTTGCGTGTCAGGATGGTGTTTATAAATACTTTGGCATACAGGGGCCCGCATATTCCAAATAGCGGAGTCCACACTGTAGGTTGTGCCACCACCATTCTGAAACGATAATGCACATTCTGTCTGCTTGTCCATCTCTTGCAGCGTCGAGCTACGTGTCTCGACATAATGCTGCTCTCCGCGTGCTCTACTATCATCTTAGACATGCCTATGATATTGACCAAATACCGGTTATACCGTACGTCCCTTCTGACATAGAATCGGTGGTGGAAAATTCCAAGTGCCGAATTTATTGGAATTACTCCTTCCCCACCTCGAGGTTACTGACAGCGACTAAGCCGGACATAACCCTCCTGGATATCGAGACCAAACAGATGTTGTGATCGAATTCTCCAGTCCAGCTGAGAAGAATATCTCTCTCAAGGAGGAGGAAAGAGGTCCAAGTATATGGACCTCTTGTCCGAACTTAGAAAGCTGTATCCCGGGTATAAAGTTAAGCTTGTAGTCCTGATAGTTGGTGTTTTGGGTGGCATGAAAGCCTCCTATCGAAGGGAAATCGAGTCCATTCCCGCCTGTAGATCTTCTGCCAACTCTTTGATCTGCAGGATGCAGAAAGCAGTGCTGCTCGGGTTACTCCGCATTGTGCGGGCTCTGGATCTAGCGTAATTTCCGCGGCTGCATATCGCCAGGGTTTGGGATGCAGTCGTGTGTATTTAGCTCCACTAGTCTCTAGTATGACGCGGCTAAAAAGGTTGCTGAAGTTTGAGATTAGTGGACGCTTGTCAAGACCTGACAAACCCCAAAATAATAATAATAATAATAATAATAATAATAATAATAATAATAATAATAATAATAATAATAATAATAATAATAATAATAATAATAATAATAATAATAATAATAATAATAAATAATAACCACACTGTTACCACGGCAGGAACCAATTGGGGGTAACGTCGACCCTATCATCTGGTCGATGAATCCTGCCACCGTTTCATGGGGCCAACCTTCCCATGAAACGTATAAATGGTTCAAGAAAGTATAAGAAACCATAGAGCTTCCCACAACGGGTCCTTCTCGGATGGGGACCCACAAACAGTTGGGCGAAGCTACAATCCCGCTAGCCGGGCCCGCCACAGGTGGACACCCGAGGAGCAGGAAGACCTGCTTCAGGTTTACGAGGCAGCGTCACCCCATCGCAAGGGCTACATGGTCAGAGTCCACTCACAATGGTGTGAAAATCATCCTGAGCTGGACTTCATGACGCAACAAAATCTGCGCGACCAAGTAGCACGCCTGCGACGCAGGATGAGGCGATCGAGACGAAGAGAGTCGAGAAGGTTGTCCCAAATACCGGTACAGCCATCGACACCTGCAAGCCCACCAACGGGAGGTGGGCAGATAGCCACTGGGTCTTCCCCAGTTTATGCAGGAATAACATCCTCTTCACCGGAAAAAAATCTCCGCGAGGATTTTCTAGCCCTTCTCTCGCCTCATTCTGAACGTACCCGACTCGGACACAATAAGTTCAAAGTTCGTGCTGATGACCTCACGCGACTTCATGAACTTATTGACAAGCAAATTTCCCCTCAGAGTAGTCTCTGGGATATCGACTGTGCTGTATACGCTGCAGCAGCTGTGCTGACGCCAAAGCGGGCTAAGGCTTTTAACGGCAAACTGCGTATACAGCAATTAGAGAAGAAAATGACGCGTTCACGTCAGGAAGCTTCTCATATTCAGTGTGGTATTGATGCTTTACGAAGTATTAAGCCGCTAAGTGCGAATACTAAGCGCATATTATATCAATTGCGCATAAAGCATCACACACTGAATTTGTCCACTCTCTCTCTGCTAAAGCAGAAAGCGGTGGACAAATTGAGAGCACTAGCCCTGGCAAGAAAGAAACTGGTCAACCGGGTTAGGACCATGGAGGAAAATACTATGTTTCCTCACGAGCCCGTCACGCCTTTTCATGGCCAAACCTGAGGTTTCTGAACCGTCATTATCAGTCGACAGGACAGAGACTTTCTGGAGGGAACTTTATGAACACGAGGCGATCGTGCAGGACACTCCAGTTTTGGAGAGATTTGAGGAATTCTGTTCACAACACCTGACAGATCCTCAGGCATGCCCCCCTGTTACCACGGAAGAAGTTACACGTGCTATTTCGAAAGCGCGCAATTTCGCTGCACCAGGAGTTGATGGTATTATTGCTTTCTGGTGGAAGTCATTCACAAGCGTGCACGGCCATCTTGCACGAAATTTTACTTCTTTTATCCGTGGAGAAATACCAATACCATCTTGGTTACCAGAGGGGCGTACAGTATTAATCCCCAAAAAAGGTGATTTAACCAACCCGAAGAACTACAGACCTATTACTTGTCTCAATACGCTGTATAAGATCTTCACCAGCGTATTAAACGAGCGGGTACTGAGCTCCATTGCCTCTGTTTGGTCAGACATCTACGAACAGAGGGGATCGAAGAGGGGCCAAGCAGGTTGCAAAGAAAACCTTATTATCGACCGGTCAGTCTGTCATGACGCGTCGTATTTCAAACGCAACCTGTCAATGGCTTGGGTGGACTACGCAAAAGCTTATGACACTACGTCACACGCTCTCATTTTAACATTATTGCGCATGTTACGAGTCCACCCGGAGATAGAGAGATGCATTGGGCAACTTATGCCCCTCTGGAAGACACAATTTGTTGTCCCAAGCGGATCAACTGCAGTGTCGACAGAGTGGATATATTTCAAGCGTGGGGTTTTCCAGGGAGATTCCCTAAGCCCGCTACTATTTTGCATCTCACTTCTTCCTCTATCGATCGAGCTTAGGCGCGGCAGTGGCTACATGGCGGGTCCCCCGTCGAAGCGTAAGCACAAAATTACCCATCTCTTTTACATGGATGATTTGAAGCTCTACGCCTCGAACGAGAGGAATCTGCAGACCGCCTTAGATACTGTTGCTGAGTACACTGCCGCGATAGGTATGCAATTCGGGTTGGAAAAATGCGCTGTTTTTCATATCTACAGAGGAAAAGGTTTAGACAACGGTGAAGACGTTCAATTGGTTGATGGGAGCATTATAAAACATCTTAATGCCGAAGGGTCTTACACATTTTTAGGCATCAGTGAGAGAGGTGTCCAAGATGTCACTCTTATTAAGCAGGCCCTTCGCAGCAAGTATATGGCACGACTTAGGCAGATATGGAGATCATGTCTGTCTGGCAAGAACAAAATCGCTGCCACAAACATGCTTGCTGTCCCATTAATTTCATACACTTTTGGTGTAATGAAATGGAATGTTGATGATCTTAAGGATCTCGACAGAAGAACCAGAAAGATCATGAACATCAACCGAAGTCTTCACCCGAAATCTTCTGTGCAGCGCATTTACCTCCCTCGTCAAAATGGGGGTCGGGGATTACTAAATTTGGAGTGCTTGCACGATCGACTCGTCCTGGTTACAGCTAACAGTATCCTCAGAAGTCAGGACCCACTATTAAAATTCGTTAGTGAGCACGAATTTAGTGGCAAAGGGGCGTTTCTTTACCAGGCAGCGCGAAGAGCAGCAACGAGATTTAACCTGGCAGACTTGAGTCCCGTCAGGGAAAACGCTGGAGTACAACTCTCTCGGGAGGAGTACAACAGAGTTACCGGTTCGGTGAAACGAGGCGAGACAGACATGTTGACAAAAGAACACATGAGTAAAAGTATGCACTCTGTGTTCTTCAAACATATTATAAGTCTAGAGTTGTCCACCGAACTCACGTTCTCGTTTCTTAAGTCTGCTGGTTTGAGATCGGAAACAGAAGGTTTTGTGTTTGCGTGTCAGGATGGTGTTATAAATACTTTGGCATACAGGGCCCGCATATTCCAAATAGCGGAGTCCACACTCTGTAGGTTGTGCCACCACCATTCTGAAACGATAATGCACATTCTGTCTGCTTGTCCATCTCTTGCAGCGTCGAGCTACGTGTCTCGACATAATGCTGCTCTCCGCGTGCTCTACTATCATCTTAGACATGCCTATGGTATTGACCAAATACCGGTTATACCGTACGTCCCTTCTGACATAGAATCGGTGGTGGAAAATTCCAAGTGCCGAATTTATTGGAATTACTCCTTCCCCACCTCGAGGTTACTGACAGCCACTAAGCCGGACATAACCCTCCTGGATATCGAGACCAAACAGATGTTTGTGATCGAATTCTCAAGTCCAGCTGAGAAGAATATCTCTCTCAAGGAGGAGGAAAAAGAGGTCCAAGTATATGGACCTCTTGTCCGAGCTTAGAAAGCTATATCCCGGGTATAAAGTTAAGCTTGTAGTCCTGATAGTTGGTGTTTTGGGTGGCATGAAAGCCTCCTATCGAAGGGAAATCGAGTCCATTCCCGTCTGCAGATCTTCTGCCAACTCTTTGATCTGCAGGATGCAGAAAGCAGTGCTGCTCGGGTCGCTCCGCATTGTGCGGGCACTGGATCTGGCGTAATTTCCGCGGCTGCATATCGCCAGGGTTTGGGATGCAGTCGTGTGTATTTAGCTCCACTAGTCTCTAGTATGACGCGGCTCAAAAGGTTGCTGAAGTTTGAGATTAGTGGACGCTTGTCAAGACCTGACAAACCCCAAAATAATAATAATAATAATAATAATAATAATAATAATAATAATAATAATAATAATAATAATAATAATAATAATAATAATAATAATAATAATAATAATAATTCTTTATTAGAAGATAGACAATACATACAATTGCATTCCTCAAGTCAGTACACAAATAATCTTAATCTATAACGGTATTAACATTTTTATTACAGGCTATATAGCCATTTATAATATAAAAGTAACAACAGATAGTTATGCCTACGTAAATTATAATTCTAAGTTTGCACAAAGATATTCATCTACACTGTAGAAACTATATCTCACTAACAAATTCTTCACAGCTGATTTAAATTTATTAATATTTAGTTGTTTAATATTATTCGGTAGTTTATTATATAGTACCGGACCGTAATAAGATGGACTTTGTTTAGTGAGATTTAGCCTCATTTTTGGTAGTAACATATTGGTTTTATGTCTTGTGTTATGCGAGTGCGTATCTGCATGTGTACTAAAAGTTTGTTTATATTTTCTTATATACATAAGTATATTGTAAATGTAAACGCATGGGAACGTCAATATTCCTAGTTTCTGGAATAGTGGCCTACAATGATCCCTTCGTTTTGCATGTGATAATATTCGTATCGCTTTTTTTTGGAGAATGAATATTTTATTTGCATGGGAACTTACACCCCAAAGTACAACCCCATAGTTTATATGCGAATGAAATATTGCATAATAAGCCATTTTAGTTGCCTCCGGTGTAATTACAGAAGATATTTTCCATAATGCAAATATAGTCTGCGACAATTTTTTACATACAAAGTTTACATGTTCTTTCCATGATAAATTCGTATCTAAATAAACTCCTAAGAACTTACAACTACTATTTTGTTCTAGGCTAATATGCCTGGTAGTTATTAAAAGATGGCTAGTTTTTTCTGCATTAAGAAGTAGCTTATTTGCTGTAAACCAATCTTTTGCTAACTTTAAGCACTTGTCTCTTTGTTCGATGACATCATCTAGTGTGTTTGAAGAGCAAAGGAACGATGTGTCGTCAGCAAATAGTATTGTGGAAATTACTGGTATTGGTGAAGGTAATGATGGTAATGGTAACTCTCTAATATTTGCTGGTAGATCATTGATGTAAAGAACAAAGAGAATTGGTCCTAAAATTGAGCCTTGTGGCACGCCCTGTGTCACGAGACTGATTTGCGAAAATTTTCCATCCGAAAATACCGTCTGTTGTCTGTCACTCAAATATGACTTCATAAGATTTAGAGCAATACCTCTAACCCCAAGGCACTCTAGCTTGTATAGTAGCAGTTCATGATCTACATAGTTAAGTGCCTTCGTTAAGTCACAAAAGGAGACTGATATTATATTTTGTTTGTTTATATTATCGTAGATATATTCAAGAGCTTTCACTAAGGCATCGTTTGTGTTTCTGTTGGAAATGAAACCGAATTGTGATGGAGATATGACTTTATTTTTATTAAGAAAAATGATAAGTCTGTTTTTATGATATTTTCTAAAATTTTTGATATAGTCGGTAAGATTGATATCGGTCTTTGATTCCCAGGATCTTTGAAATCCCCTTTTTTAGGGTTTTGTAGGTATGACCAAAAAACCCTTATACCGTCATTTTGTCGTCTGTCTGTCTGTCTGTCTGTCTGTCTGTTCGGTAAAAATTGTAGCCAAACGGCTAAACCTAGAGAGTTGAAATTTGGCATGCTTATAAAATTCTTTGACCCGCACATATGAAAAATACTGAAACATCTAAAAAACATACCCCCCTAAAAATATAAACAAATATGCGCTCATCGAAAACAAAAATATTTTTTTTAATTCTGAGTAGGGTATCAAATGAAAGCCCTTAGTACGTGGATTAACGATCAAATTTTTATTTTTGCAAAATAAATTATTTTGAAGCGATTTTTGCCAAAATTGTGCAAAAAAATTTTTGTCCCACACCCTGTAGCCCAGATGGTTTAAACTTAAAATCTAAAAAAATTCTAAGTAATGTATATTGGTGTGAACCGAAATAGTACAACAGGAATTTTTGATCAGATTATGTTTTCGGAAAATAACGCATTTTTTGTGGTTTTTGGTTCACAAAGTACAAAAGTTATACCAATGTAAGACACTCACATGCAAGGCGTGCGATGGCGCAATGGGTTAGAGCACTGGTGTCGTAAGCTAAAATGCGGTGGAACGAAGGGTTTCGGCTACGGAGTGAATTTTATTTTTTCTGTTTTTTTTTTGTATTTTTATTATGTAGTTATATTCTAGTTATATTTTGACAAATGTTGTATTTAATTATTAAGAGCGTAAATTTAATTAATCAGTCTTATTATATGATTAACAGACGATAAATTATTTTTAAAATATCGTTCATTTTGCCGTGATTACTACAAAGTAAAATTTGTCCTACACACTCAGCATACCGCCTTCACTTATTATATACCTGCGAAACCCTGAAATGTGTGAATATTCACACTTCACATCAATTTTTATGTATCGGTACAACTTTTGCTAATTTTAGTTGAGATGGAAAGGTACCTTCTTCGATACAAAGATTAAAAATGTGTGCTAAAGGCTCCGATATTACACTAACCGACGTGCTTGATAATTTTAGTGTTAAACCCATAAATATCACAGCTGTTAGTGTTATTTAAGTTTTTAATAATGTTCTGCACTTCGTACTTATCCACCGCTAGCAAGACTAGCGACGAAGAAATATTATATTTAGGGAGCTGTTTTGCATCAATTACCTGCTTTGGTAGTTGTTTGACGATATTATCAGGTATGTCTATAAAGAATTTGTTAAGGGTATCCGAATCTATTCCGCAACCACCTTTATTACGTTCCTTATCATTTACGTCATTTATAAGTTTCCACAGAGCCTTGTTTTTATTTTCGGATTGTTCGATAATTTTACTAAATTTTTGTTTCTTTACTTCTTTGACTTTACAACGATAATATTTTTTATATTTTATATATAATTTTTCTATGTCCGCATTCCGGTGACACGATAAAGAGTCATACAACATTTGCAGAGTTTCTTTAATGCTATTAAGTTCATATGATTTAACAAACCTTTGTGGAGATCGCTTTATACTGTATTTTTTATTTTTTGTAGGAAAACAGTTCGAAAAATGAAAATTTAATACGTCATTAAAATTATCATAACATTTCACACTATCGTTGCAGTTGTAAATAGTTGAATGCCAGTTAACATTCTGCAAAATATTATTAAATTTGTCAATATTCTTTTCATTGATGACGTAGTTTGATTCGGAGCTTACCTTACTATTATCAGTCAGTTGGTCATCGGCATGAATGGACATACGTAAACTTGAGTGATCAGACAAGTACGGATTGATAACCTGTACAGTATGAAGTTGCTCGTTGGTGTGCATATATTATGAAGACATGTTTTGCTATTTGCTGTTATCCGCGTCGGTTCATAGTTAGTTATGTGCATATTATAAGTTAATAGTAAATTGTGTAAATCTATGTGTTGTTGTGTGCTAGTGAGGAAATTAATATTGAAATCACCAACTAAAACGATGTTTTTATAGTTTTTTACTGTATTTAATATAGTATCTAAATTTTTAAAAAAAATGTCAGTGGCACCGGAAGGTGATCTGTAAATTGAAATAATTATCAAATTTAATTTTTTAATGTGAACTCCACAAAACTCTGATTCCTTGTCAATACAGTACTTCTTTAAATGGGTAAGTTCATTGTATTCAATATTTCGCTTTAAGTAAATAGCTACGCCGCCACTTCGAAATTTTTTTCTACAATAATATGTTGCTAGATTGAACCCTTTTATGGTAACACATTCATCCTTTGTAAACCAGTGTTCACTAATGCATATTACTTGATATTGTTTTGTTTCTATGTAATTTTCTAAGGCGAATATTTTATTTCTTATGGATTGCATGTTAGCATAAAAGAGTTCAAAATTTTGTCTGTATTTAAGGTTTTGCTGCGGTTTCCCTGAAATTTTTTATTGTTTTCAGAGGTACCTCGAAAAAATATGAATTTTCGTACAATAACACATGTAGGCCAGAAATTAGCATTTTCTAGTTGTTCTTTCTTTGAAAATTTTGTACCTATTCTGAAGGTTGCATTTGCGCCTTCTTGAGATATTTTTGTACATACTATTTCTTCTTTCAATTTATTTTTTGGGTACCGTATGATGTCTTCAGCGGTAGTCTTCGGGTGTAGCCTTCCTAAGTAGAACCATGCTTTTCTGGGGGCTGTTAGTAATGTAGTTTCCTCCCTGTTGGTACCGACTACTTCCGGAATCTTGCTTCTCTTCTTCTTCTTCTTTACTAAGGTGAAGCCATCATTGACATTAACATTAACATGTTCTTCAAGATCTTCTTGGATTGCATTAACCGTTTTATTATCTGAATTTGTATTTACAGATACATTGTTATTCTTTTGTTTTTGTGCTGCCCTCTTTTGGATGTTTATTTTAACAATATCGGTTTGAGCTTGTGTTTTGGCCGATATCGCTAATTCATTGCCAAGTGTTGCCATCAGGTAGTTTTTATTTGTACTAAATGACAGTTCATCACCTGTTTCTGACGTTTCGGGTTCAATGACCTGACACGTACAATTTTTTTCTCTTTGGAGAAATTTTATTTTTTCTTGTAAAAGAATATTCTTTTCTTCCATTTCTCTTATTATTTTTTTTTAAAAGCATGTTTTCTTTAATCACATAACTTTCTTCTTGGACTGTTAGATCTTCACCAAGGGTTTGATTGAGATCTTTTTCACTAATACATACACAGCACTGCCACGTATCAATATTAATTTCATTAATATCAATTATGCCCGCGCATTTATAGTGGAATTTTTCATTGCAGTTTATGCACTTTACACCATTCACTGTTTTTCTATTACAGATTTTACACATCTGTGCTTTAACTTCACTTTGAATAATTTTTTTGTCGGAGCGACTATCACACACTCTATTCGCTTCCGCCATTTTACTTTTTGTTTATATATAATGATAGTAAAACATTAATGGTAGTAGGTTTGGGAATATTTTCGTAGTAAGATTTAAAGTTTTCATTAAAGCGCTATGCATTGTCAAAATTGTTTTCTCATAACTCTCGTTGAGCGCTAATTAATCATTCCCTGGACTCCACACTTGTCTTCCGCTGTGTGGGTGTGGGGCTCGGCGAACAGTGACCAATCATGTTGTTGGCTATGGACCAGCTTTTACTCTGGCCGATTGAAATTTACCATACATTTAAGAAACATTCTCGCAAAATTACTATTTAGATAGTAAGATTTTTAAAAAGAAATACAAGATTTGATTTGTACCGACTTTTGCATTACTAACGTATTGATTTATATGCAAATATTAGTTCGTTTCTTACATTACTAGTGCACCCGTTGCCAACTGAGTTGGCAAACACATCATTACCTTAATGTGGAACTTGCTCGATACCTCAGACTTCTTTCTCTAACCATACGCTTTACTGCATCCAATTCAAATTGAATCAACTCTTCGCCCATTATTAAGAACTGGACAAATAATACATATTATTCCGAATTATTTATTCATAAACTTTTTAAGACGGGAAAACGATTCATTTTTACGCAGTGCATTACATTTATATTGTTAAAACTAAAATGTAAATATATTCGTAGATTCTTAGAGAATAAATCTGCAAAATATTGTTCATATCGGTCAAAACATATAGGAGTGACAATAGTTTTTCGTTTATGCCTACCAAGCTCTAGACATTTCTGTATGTAGTTATATTCATAGATTCTTAGAGAATAAATCTGGTAAAAATTGTTCATATCAGTCAAAGGATATAGGAGTGTCTAGAGTTATTTGTTTATGCCTACAAAACTCTATACATTTCTATATGTAATTAATTCGTAGATTCTTACAGAATAAAACTGCGAAATACTGTTAATATCGGCCAAAGCATATAGGAGTGTCAAGAGTTTTTCGTTTATGCCTACGAAACCCTAGACATTTCTGTACTT
The DNA here is from genome assembly GCA_963971575.1 of Liopterus haemorrhoidalis. Lineage (NCBI taxonomy): Eukaryota > Metazoa > Arthropoda > Insecta > Coleoptera > Dytiscidae > Liopterus > Liopterus haemorrhoidalis. The sequence goes on along the minus strand of OZ020614.1, from coordinate 40,171,408 downwards.
TATTATATTTGTAGATTCTTAGAGAATAAATCTGGTAAATATTGTTCATATCGGTCAAAGTATGTAGCGGTGTCTATAATTTCTTGTTTATGTCTCCGAAATCAGACGAATCATCTCGAATTATTCCGACTGGACGAACAGACATTAAGCTTTTTATATTATAGGGATTATTATTTTTATTTTATTTAAATGATTCAAAGTTCTTTGTTATTAGCAGTGTCGAATAAAGCTAGAGCGGGGTCTTTCATAAATAAATAATATTTAAAAAATAATTCAGATAATTACAAATATCAAAACAAAAGTGCAATTTAAAAATTACATTTTCAAGATTTAGTACGAGAGTTACCTTTTATGTTTTTACAAACGACCACTGGATGGCGATATTGAAATGTGTCATTCCTATATTCGTAAAATTTGACATTTGTTATTGTGAAATCAGTGGCAGCTTATAAATTAATCGAGTAGTTTACAGTGAGCGTTTAAAAGAAACAAGTTTTTGAAAAAATTGATATTACTCGTGAAGGTTTTCGTTGGATGCTTTTTACGATTTTAGTAAAGGCCTAACTCAACAACAATGCATAGATTCGCTTTTATCAACTTTTGTAATAAAGCACCATCAGAAAAGACTGTTTACAATAATTGGTTTGCAGAATTATGCGTCCCTCAGTAATGAATCACGTGAAGGTTGACCAAAATCGGTTGTGATTCAAAAAAAAAAAATCGATGCTGTGCGCAAATTGATTGAAGAAGATCGGCATGTGACTTACCGTGAGATAGAGGGGTAACCGACGAGTTCATCGAAAATCAATTCATCGAAAATCAATTCATCGAAAATCAATTCATCGAATGATCAATTCATCGAATCGTCAATTCATCGAAAAAAAATATTTTGTAAATATTTGAGAGGAATGCCGAGGGGATCGGAAAGTCAAAAAAGCAGTGGTCAATAAAAGTAGACAGACTAAGAAATAATTGCATAAAGTTTTTTATATGGTTTAAAAAAAGGTAAATAAAGTTACATAGTGTTTGAAAATAAATAAAGAATTATAATAAGAAAACTTATATAATAAAACAAATAAATTTTTTGTTTTTAAGGTTTAATATGACAGGTTATGAGCAATTGCACGCAAATAATTTTTATAAATTCATACACAATAATACGCATTTTAATTGGGCTAATATGGGGGAAATTAAAGTACTATGCATCTAAAAACGAGGTAATTAGGTTAGGTTTAGTTAGTAAAAGTCTAAAACCGAGCGGAGCGAGTTACCCATCTTCTAGTTTAAGGACAAAGCACTATTTTAGGTTAGGTTAGGTTAGTAAGGGTTTTGTTAGAAGAAGCCGAGCGAAGCGAGCTATCCATCTTCTAGTTTAATGTCAAAACACTATCTTACGTTAGGTTAGGTTAGTAAAGGTTTGGTTAGAAGAAGCCGAGCGAAGCGAGCTACCCATCTTCTCGGAACAGGCTGTTCAAAAATAATACTGATTAATTATAATGCATTGTTAATTGTTAGCTTTTATATTTATTTCACTAAGACTGAATTTCTTAAACATGTTTTTGTATGGTATTTTCATTTTCAGTGTTTTTTCAAAAGTATCTAGCCGTATCTAGATACAAAATGTTTTGGCATGTATCTGTATCTAGTAATTTTTTATAATTCTGTATCTGTATCTGTATCTAGATATATTTTTTCTTAGGTATCTGTATCTGTATCTAGATATTTTTTTAAATGTATCTATTACAACAATGAACTAATTTAATTTATTGTAGTGTTATTCGTCTGACAAATTTATTTCTAAATGTAAATCGAAACGAAGTTATTACTGCAGGCAGTGACATATAAAACACAGTGGAACAGAAAGTAAATATACTGGTTTTTAACCCAGTCAGCAAATATGTAAAACATTTTTCCCTTATATCATGAATCAGGAAAAAGCACAGCTTTCGAACATCCAGATGACTTAATCCGCCAGTTGCTGCAGAGCTTACCAGCTCAAATTTCCCCCAATCAAGGAAAACACAAAAAATAAAGATCGTAACAAATTCTAGGTCAACGTTTAGTTTGTCAGTTTAGGAACCAGTAAGGAGTATTTGTTTTTGTAGTAAATAAAATTATTTTGTAGCGCAGGGGTGCCTCACACAAAGTTCACAAGTCATGTGTGGCTCTTAATATCAAGTTTTAATTTACTGTAGGGTAACGATTTTCATTTTATTTATTTTTTTTATTTTAATGTGATTATGACCATTGATTTATTCAGGTCTAAACTCAACGGAATGACATTCCAGTACTATTTGCAGAGAGGCAACGCGTTCCGGAATATTTTTCAAAATGAATCGCAAATGTAAGAACGGGGTATCTCAGTTTTTTGAGTTTCAAGAGACATAAAAAACTGTTCAGCCATTAGAGAACAATTATTAACCAGAAACAATAATTGTTAATGCATACAGAATCATTGTTATAACACAATTAATTACTATTCAAATTTTTATTTATTTTATTTTAGCCCAAATAAATAAAAATTTAGTAATGACATGACCCCTTTTTACATTTAACCTTCTTATTGAACCAAATCTGTAAATGATAAAGGCTGGCATTTAATTGATCAAAATTTAATTCAGTTTTTGATTACAAAATTTTGTGATATTGATCGAAAGTATTAATTTTTTTGACTAGATAGCAATCACTTGATCAAAAAACATAATGCCTTGATCAGAAAAAATATTGCATTATTATATTATATAAATATGCACAATTATATTATTTTAATATTTATAGGTTTATTAGCCCGGTGGGGGGGGGGGGGGGGGTTATGCAAAAATTTGAAGACGAGGGGGGTAGAAAATCAGAATATTAAAAGGAGGCGGCAGGCAACACAAAAAATCATTTGAAAGGTGGGCAGAAGTATAAAAAAAAATACTTGAGGGTGGAGGAGGTAAAAATTCAGAAACTTAACTGGGGACATGGGGAGCAAAAATTATAAAAATCACTTTAATGGAGAGCAGAAGTAAAAAAAACAGAAAAAACTTGAGGGCGGAGGAGGTGAAAATTCAAACAATAAGCTGGGGCAAGGGGGCACAAAAATTCTAAAAATCACTTTAAGGGAGAGCAGAAGTACAAGAAATAAATCACTTGAGGATGGAGGAGGTATAAACTCTGAAAATAAGTTCTATATATAAATCACTAAAACCGGAGAAGTGGCAAAACTTAAAAAAATCACTTGAGAATCAAGCGCAGAATTCAAAAGATCACCTGGGGGCGGGGGGTAAAATTCTGAATATCACTTGGTGCTGGCGAGGGACAGAAATTCAAAATATCAAATTGGGGAGGCAAAAATTTAGTATGGAATAAATGGATTGTAAATAAAATAATATGTTGACAGATTGAATTATTTCAATTGTCAGGAAATACTCTTATTTGATTGACTGAAAGTAAAAAATGTACAAAGTTCTACAGAACGTATTAATGTTGGCGTGAATTAACTGTGGACAGGTCACTCTGAGATTTAAGAATACCGATTTGACATTTGATCGTAACTATGGTGAGAGTTATTTAACATACATGTAACTTAACGCCAGCTTTCAGAATCCCACTGATAATCTATTTTACCCATTGCTACTAAAAATATATATTAATAGTTATTTCTAAAATTAACAGATTTCTTTAAAAAAATATTTTTTTAATTTCTTGTTGATTTTGTTTCTACTTTTGAAATTTTTATTTAATACAATAGTAATAAAAAAATATGTATAATTTTTGACATTTATTCCTGCAAATTAAAAAAACGGAAGTAAATATTTGTAGTCAATCTGCAAGCGTTCTGGTACTATTTTCTTACACCACTTATAAAATACCAAACATATACCTGGTCCAGGGGTCGGCAAACTTTAGAGGCGAAAGAGCCAAATTCACCCTTTTACGGCATCTGCACTGAGAAAAATTGGTACTAAAAATGGTGTATTTAAATTTTGTATTCTTAATTTAAAAATACTTCTTTTTAGTTTAAGTTTAAGCTTACTATATTTTAGTAGAATTTTTGAGTTAATTTTAATACACCTGTTTGTTTAAATACTTTCTTTTAAAATTAAATACAAAATATACTTAATTTAAGTGAATAATAACTGGGCATGCGCATTTCGCTTTAATGTACATGTGACTAGTTTAATGTACGTACTCTGCGTAGGAGCCAGTAATGGCGTGTTCCACATGATTTTATGTTGAAGTGTGGTCTTTGAATGTTGTTTAAAAGTTTAAATATAAAATACGTGAAATATGTGTGAAGAAAATATAAATGTTATTTAAAAAATTTGGGGTTTCGAGGATTACCTAGAAAAATTTCAAGGTAAGTTTAGCTATTTTGTATCTTTAAAAGTAAAAAATCTTTTAACGAATATGTCGGTCTATTCTGTATCTTAAAATGTTAAAAATTAACCTCAATGTTCTGTAAATCTCACCTGCACGCTAGTTGCTAGCTGTGTGTGAACATTAATTAATTATACTGTTTGTTGTTATTTGTTTATTTTATATTTATTTTAACAATAAGTTGTTGTCAATTGCAATAATTTTATTTACAATATTACTATCCGTGACTATTTATATTATGCCATATATCGGGGGTCCTAGCTCCTTGATCAGCACAATTTTAGTTTTTCAGTAGCTTTTCATGTGTTTTGCCTATTTTTAATAATAACTTACTTGTGTGATAATGTTTTAGCATTTTATAATTTGTTTACAGCAGAAGATTTTTTTTCAGAATTTGCCAGAATATGAAAATTACAGCAGTAGCAAGAATTCCTTAATGATATTATATTAATGCCACCTCTATAGTCTCCACATTCTTTGCAATAGAAGTCCACACCTAGGTCTGTACCAGTACTGAACTCACACACACCTAGGTCTGAACCAGTACTAGACTTACTTACACACAAAACGGAATAAAACAGGCTGGGAATTTATTATCAAATGTATGTAATTAAAAATTAATAATATACCTAGTGTTATTAATGTAATGTATATGTTTTTTTACAATGTACAATTATTTATTTTATATATGTTATGGAAAAGTGTATAATTGGGCAGTATGTAAAATTCCCGAGCATTATATATAATGCACACTTCAGTTGGGCAATATGACAGATAATTGTACATTTATTTTATTGCGCGGGCATTGTGCTCAGTTCCCTATATTGCCCGAGGAACATATAGCAGTATGCATAATGCCCGGCCAATTTACATTATGTTCGAATTATACACTTTGCCCATAACATATATAAAATAAATAATTGTATATTAAAATTGAATAAAATGCTTATTAAACGTATAATATATTACTACTCAGAGCCGCAGTAAGGAAAACTTGCGCTAGGGGCAGAACCGTGGTTTGGCGCCCTTGGTAAATAAAAACAAGGTTCTTACCTCTCAAAATTTAAGTGATGAGCAAAAAAAAGGTCCTCACCTTCCAAAATTCAAGTGATGAGCAAAAAAAAAAGGTCCTCATCTTCACAATGGCGCCCCTTAGCAAGCCCGTCAGCGCCCTTTTCCTTAGTGCGCTAGGGGCCGTTGCCCCCTCCGCCCCCCCCTTCTGCGGCTCTGTTACTACTCCAATATACCTAACTCAAGTAAACGGTGTATTAGAATTAAATAAACCATATATTAAAACTTTAAGAATATTTTCTTTTTCCTTGTAATATATTTTCTACTTAAATGCGTAAGTATACCAGTATACTTAAATTTATAACACTGTGCAATTGTCACTTGCGATTTAGACCCTATGTTGGTCTATATTATTTACTAAATACCTACGAAATCCTGAAATGTATTAATTTTTGTATTATTAACAACTATCATTTTTAGTAAATGTTAATTTTTAATGATTGTAATTATAAATTAATACTACAGTCATCAAATATAGCATAAATTAAATGGCGTTATTTATATATTAATTTGTTTGAAATTAGCTGTCAGTGACTATATCTGTTCACTGGCGACTGTCAAATAAACGAACCTGTCAAATGAGCTTTATCTTTAGGAATGTGTGCTAAAACCCTCCAGTGGAAAACAACCGCACTCACTTTCATTAAAATATACACATTGCTCAACTAAATTAATCATTATTAAAGTGGGGGGCAATACATATTTTGCAAGTTGCTTTTTAACCTTTCTCAGCTGGTTTGTGAGGCTGTTTTTTGTACAGTTTTTTGTATTTTGACCAAAGATTTATATTTACCAAAGACATTTTTTTAATTGTGTTCATTGGAGTGCGGTTAAGTTAGGTCATAATAAGTTTTAATCCTACTTTATTGAAAAAAAAAAAATGTTCTTTTTAATATAATAGGATTAAAACTTATCGACACCTACATTAACCTCTTTCTAGTAATCATAAAAGATGTATTTTGTACTACGAGGGCTACCTTTTAAGTTTTTACAGAAAGAAAAAATTTGTTTTTGGATCAAACTGTTTTATTGCTTTTCAAAATATTCGGCTTTAAGATTTATACACTTTTGCATGCGTTCAAACCAATTCTCGAAACAGTTTTCCCATTCTGAAGTAAAAGAGTATCTCAAAAACATGGTTTTCGAAGACTTCAATAGCTTCTTGAGATGATGAAAATAGTTGTCAACGCATTTTTTTGATTGACATTGGGGAACAAAAAAAAAGTCGTTAGGGGATGAATCAGGTGAATACGGGCAATGAGATATTAATTCGATGTTTTTCTCTTTCAAATAATCAATTGTTTGACGTGCTGTGTGGGAGCTTTCATTGTCATGATGAAGAATGATGCGACGTTTTTGGTTGTTTTTCCTGATTTTGTCGATGACTTCTGGCAAACAAGATGTTATATACCATTCAGCATTAAATGTTCTCCGATCCTCTAAAGGAAAGATTGTAACATGTTCAATACAATCGAAGAAACAAGCGATCATTTTCTTGTAAGTGCTTCGTGAACGAACAACTTTTGTGGATTTCGAATCTTGGAAGACCCAAACGGTAGATTGTAGCTTAGTTTGCGGTTCATATGAATAAATCCAAGTTTCATCACCTGTAACGATGTTGTATACGGATTTTGCAGTGCCTAGGTTAGGTTAGTGCCATTTTTCAGCATTCCCTTACATTCTTACACCTATCAACACGAGCCTTTTTTTGAGTTTCGGTCAAATTATGCAGAATCCATCAGGAACAGATCTTTTTCACAGCTAAATATTCATGTAAAATCGAATGTATTGCAGTCTGCGATATGGCAAAGGATGCCTCTAACTCACGGTAAGTCACATACCGATCTTCTTCGATCATTTTGCGCACAGCATCGATGTTTTTTTAAATCACAATCGATTTTGGTCGACCTCCACGAGATTCATTATTGACGGATGCACGACCACGACGAAATTCTGCAAACCAATTGTAAAAAGTCTTTGCTGATAGTGTTACATTACCAAAAGTTGAACGAAGCGAATCTATGCATTGTTGTTGAGTCAGGCCTTTACTAAAATCTCAAAAAATCATCCAACGAAAACCTTCACGAGTAATATCAATTTTTTTACAAACTTTCACTTTGTTTTTTTTAACGCTCACCGTCAACAGACCACTCGGTCAATTTATAAGCTGCCATTGATTTCACAATAACAAATGTCAAATTTTACGAATATAGTATTTGACACATTTCAATATTGCCATTTTGTGGTCGTTTATAAAAACATAAAAGGTAACCCTCGTATATATATATATATATATATATATATAATGTTTGTTATAACATATTTGCTAGAAATATTCACGATAACATACCAACTTTGACTTGTTTGTATAAATTGCATTTTTGAGCTATTGATGTGCCCTACTATAGTCTATCTCAGAAAGAGCGATAGTAATAAATCTTTTTGTCAGGCAGTTACCAGTGGCGTGCACATTTTAAACACGTTTAAATTGGGTTTGTGTATTTCTATATTACTATATATCATTTTATTCAACGCACGCCTGTGACCATATTTATCATATCATTAAACGCATGCCTGTGACTATATTTTTCTTCAAAATTTTAGGGTTACATTTTTATGATCTATTGTGTTTAACCCTAGTTCGTATTCCCCTATAAGATGTGCGGCACACTCGGTTGTTTCTTAACAATATATCGTTTCGAACTATTCATATTTTGTGTGCCGCTTCTGTGTGAAAAAACAATAACTTTTTACAAATAATAAATTTTATTACTATCGCTCTTTCTAAGACAGACTATAGGTGATTCAGTGATGCAGAAGACGGTATTTAATTTGCGACAAAGCAGTTTAAAAATGTTCCGAGAGATAGATTCCATCCAACATGCAGCTTTATGTTAGTTTCTAAATATAGTTTCCTGCCCAAGGGAACACTAATTTAAAAAAGATCTGGTGTATAATAACAATACCATTATTTGTATTGTTATCAGTGGCGTACGTAGGGGAGGATTAGGGGGATAAATCCCCCTCGAAAATTCGAAAAGAACCAAAATTATAATTACCGTATTTCAAGATTTCTCGCCTTTTCAATACGTATAAATTCCAATGTTGTGAAATATCCCCCCCCCCAAATATTTTTCTGCGTACTGATTGTTAGAACACATTTTATGTAATAAAATTTTTTAAACTATTTGGTGTACGTATCGTACGTACTTTGTAGTATTTTCCAGTCTGCACATACCAAAAATGTCTACTATCTAAAAAAATTTAACATACTATTTTACACATTTTTTTCAAACTAGCTTTGCAACCAACGTTCCCTCTAAGATAAGCGCGCGCAGTGTTTTCATTCCTGCTGCGCAGTTAAAATATCACTCTCGCACGTAATGTAAGTAATTGGTGCAAGTTTTTGGGCTTAAATGCCTATTGTTAATTACAGCAGTACAATTTGTAATGTATATATATTAATTAATTAAACACTAAAATGTATAAATTTCAAAATTATTTCCTCCTCTAAAATTCTGCCCACAAGAATTTTACATTCGTAAACCAATCAAGTTCTCCGAATGCACTCGACCAGCTGATGAAATCAACGAGTTTTTCTGTAATGCTGCTACCAAATTAATAAATAATATAGCCCCAATAAATTCCTGTCCATCAGACTTGCTATCAAAAAACCTTAAATTAGCTTCCTCCATACCCAGTTTCTCTTTTGAAGAAATTTCTGAAATAACGGTGCGAGATATCATAAATGACCTCAAAAACAACAAAACTCGGGACGCTTATGGTTTAAACGTGGATCTAATTAAGCTGACAAAAAACAGCTCAATTCCCCCACTAACTAAATTTATCAACATCTTCATTAGACACAGTTTATTTCCAGATTCACTGAAATTAGTACGTGTATTACCAGTGCACAAAAAAGGTAGTCAAAACGACCTAAATAATTTTCGTCCCATTTACCTTCTACCTTGTTTTAAAATTTTTTTTTTTTTTTGAAAAGGTCTTAAAAACCAATTGACATGCTACCTCGAGAAACACAATATACTCTCCTCCAAATAATATGGTTTCAGGTCTGGCAAATCTACCACCAACGCGATCCTTGATTTCATGGAATACGTCACATTTTGCTTTGAATACGGACTCTACTGCTCAGGTAGCTTTCTTGACCTGAGCAAAGCCTTTGAGTGCGTTAATCACGATATTTTAACAAAAAAGCTACTATATTACAAGTTTACTCCCAAAAGCATAAGTCTCATAGAATCATACCTGACAAACAGGAAACAATTTGTACACGCAAGAAACGAGACCTCCCAGACATTGTATGTAAAATACGGAGTCCCACAAGGGTCAGTTCTGGACCCTGTTCTATTCCTACTATACATCAATGATCTACCTTTCATTAACATTGAGTTAAACACCATCCTCTTTGCAGGCGACACTACGACCTTAATAGCAACAAATGCCTAACGTCACTTATAGATAATAGAGAATTATCCATGTACTACTACCACAACTGGTTTGTGGCAAATAAGTTAACCTTGAATACGAACAAATCCCAACTTATGGTCTTCTCTACTAGAAATCTACAGGACACGAACAATCTAGTCTCGGTATCCTTTCTAGGTCTAGAAATAGACAGCAAGCTGACTTGGGATCAGCATGCTAACAACATAGCCAAGAAACTTTGTTCGTCTAATTGGTTTTAGAATTGGTAAATTCTATAGTGGTCGTGGAGAAAAACTATTATCAGATAACGTTGTTTTTGACGGTAAATTTTTAAAATTGCTATAATTTATACACGATCTGTTCATAAAGTTGAGGAACTAGATTCGTACTATGAGCACCATCTACTACGCATTTATTAATCAAAATCATTATTTAATACTAGCTGAGGGTCCCGTACTTCGTTCGGGATTAAGGTGAATTTATTAAATATTATAAGCTATCGCCCATAGCCCAACAAATATTTATTTTATTAGAAATGTGTTAAAAAGAAGAAAAAAAAAGGTTCCCAGACGCCTGGATAGGCGCATAGATTTTGAACTCGGGTCCCTGTGCTCCGTAGGCAACCGTCTTACCACGGAGCCACCGGACTCTTAAAAAGAAAAGGCTTGCTTATTTATTTTAAACGACTTTTAATTTACTTATGTTTTCTGTTAAGTAAAAAATAAGTGAGATATTAAAATCTGAATAGGGCAAAGAAGAATCGTTTATTATTTCTAACCTAAAATAAAAAATAATAGGTTCCCAACGCGTCGATATGCGTATTGGGGCAAAGAAGGTAAGTTTTCCGTTTCTAGACCGACGAACATAGATATGAAAGCCATGAGGTTATGTGACGTTTCAACCGGTCCTAGTATCTCTGTATAGACAGGTACTAATTTTAAGAATTAAATACTTGAGGCTGAACTGACCCCAGATCTGACTGCACTAGATTCTAAGGAGGTGTGGGGGAGTCGAAGCAACGTCCCTATGCTCACGACAATTCTATACTACTTTTCTTATATATATTATTGCTGTTAATTAAATAGTGAGCTATTTCAAGGTTTTAGGATGTCCTCCCAAATATTCATCCACTTGAATAAATGCATAGAACAAAAAATAATTATCTACGACCATCAAATAATAAATGTATATAGCACGCCCAGTATAATGGGACACTCAGTCGTAAATAATGAACGTTTTATACACGGCAAGTTTTTTTTTAATAAGTTAGTTTGTTAAAATTTTTGGCGCTCAGCAGTCATAGATATTTGCGGCTCGCACAGCCCATCTTTATATCTAGAGTATTATTTATAAGTAAGAATAAATAAAATAATAAATAAATATATTTTAAACATTTTTGTATTTAACAATCAGCTGATGGTTCGATAGTCATCTTAATGACGTCAGTTTTGAAGTTTTACAATTGACGCTCAGAATTTCTGTGAGACTATTTTTCTGTTAATAAAATTATATAGTTGTAGATAAAATATTTTATTTGACTCGAATATAATGGCTACATGGCTGTATGGTATTTTTATCTAATTGTAAAAATTATATTTTCGCAAGTTTAAAGTGTAATCAGCCGCTGGTTGTTCTTTAGACCAATACATTTTAATTATTGGGGTTTGTCAAGTCTTGACAAGCGTCCACTAATCGTAACAACTTCAGCATCCAACTTCAGCAATCTTTTGAGCCACATCATACTAGAGACTAGTAAAGCTAAGTACACAAGTCTGCATCCCAAATCCTGGCGATTTACAGACGCGAAAATTACGCCAGATCCAGTGCCCACACAATGCGGAGTGACCCGAGCAACACTGCTTTCTGCATCCTGCAGATCAAAGAGGCGGCAGAAGATCTGCAGGCAGGAATGGACTTGATTTCCCTTCGATAGGAGGCTTTTATGCCACCCAAAACACCAACTATCAGCACTAAAAGCTTAACTTTATACCTTGGATACAGCTTTTTAGGCTCGGACAAGAGATCCAAATATTTGAACTTCTTTTACTCCTCCTTGAGAGAGATATTTTCCACTACCGATTCTATGTCAGAAGGGACGTACGGTATAACTGGTATTTTATTATTATTATTATTAATACAGTTTAGGGAGGAGGCAGCTGACAGCTGGTATTACTTCCGAATATACAAGTTGACACATTACAATTATTATTTTAAATAATACTTCATTTTACAATAAATAAAATCAATCCACACAGGTATTTTCTAAAACAAAATTAAACAGAATTATAAAAGTTATAAAAAGTTCCAGTCCATGTTAAGGTCATATCACCAGTTGCACATATCAGTCCATATTAAATTCACTTGACAGTCCATCTTACACTCACCAACTGATTCTGTAGTTATCACTTATTTTTTCTACAGTTGTAATTCTATGTCCAGCTGGTTTTTGAAAATGTTTATGCTAGCTGATTCCGTCACGAGCGAAGTAAGGTTGTTCCATCCATTCACGACCCAATTGGAGAAGAAGTACTGCCTGATAGCTAACCGAAACGTTTTCTTATTTAATTTGTAATTATGTCCTCTTAAGTGAATATTGTAGTTTCGTATTAAGATATTTATTATATCGTTGCAGTTATAATGCCCATTTAAGATTTTATATGTTTCTATCAGGTCACCTCATCTTCTTCTGTCTTGTAATCGTGGTAAATTTAAGATACGCAAGCGCTCATCGTATGACTTCCTTTTTAAACCTGACACTGATTTCGTAAATCTTCGCTGTACCTTTTCGAGTAGATCAATGTCTTTATTGAGATATGGTGACCAGATCTGAAATCCGAATTCTAGTATCGGTCGAACATAAGTTTTATATACCTTCAAGAAGGTGGTTTTTGTTAGTTTTTGGAAACTTTTTTTAATTAAATATATTACCATATTTGCCTTTTTAATGATTTTTATTATATGAGTTTCCCATTTTAAACTCTTGGAGACTACAATACCAAGATCACATTGGGATTCGACGACTGTTAATTGTTGGTTATTTAAATTGTAGTTTCTTTGAGGATTATTTTTTCCAATTTGTAATAAACAACATTTTTTTGTATTTCCATTCTTCAATATTATTCAAATCTTCCTGTAGTATTGTATAATTTTCTAAAGGATTATTAAATATTTTTACGTCATCTGCATATAATTTCTTTGGGGAGGATACAACATTTAACAAGTCCGTTATGTATACTATGAATAATATCGGACCGAGTACACTTCCTTGTGGAACTCCACTCAGGACAGGAAAAGGGTCAGATTCGGTCTGGCCAACTTTAACAGTAAAAGTTCTACCAACCAAGAATATACCTATCCATCTTAAAAGATTCCCTCTAATTCCAAAATGTTCCAATTTTGTTAATAATCTCTTGAGTGGAACCGATTCGAAGGCTTTGGCAAAGTCTAAATATATTACATCAATTGGTCCATAATGATTATGTTCGGTTATGACATTGTTTTCTAGTAGAAATGGTAGTACCTTGTTGACTATAATTCGTTCCATGCACTTGCAGGGGACACTTGTGAGACTAATACGTCTAAAATTTTCAACACTGGTTTTGTCACCTTTTTTATAGATCGGTGTTACTCGAGCTATTTTCCAATCTTCCGGCAGTATGCTAGTGCTAAACGAAACACTCATTATGTCTGCAAGAACGGGGGCGATGACGGATGAACACTTTTTTAGCAAAATTGGAGGTATGTTATCAGGGCCTGCAGCGGATTGTCATCTAGTGATGAAAGAATGGTACTTATTTCTTCTGTGGTGAACTCTATGTCACTTATCGAATTTTCGACTCTAGGCATGCTAAAAACATTTGGAATATTTCCGTCAGTGTCCTCGCTGTATGAGGATGAAAAGTACTCAGCAAAGGCGTTAGCAATTTTACTATGATTCTGGTCTAAAACATTATCTTTATCTTTAATTACATTTGGAGTTGCCATTTTAGTACTCAACTTCGATCTCATGTAGCCGTAGAATGCTTTTTGCCCGTTGTTAATAAGATTTTCTTCATATGTTCCTCTAACGTTTCTGATTTGTTTTGTGATTTCATTATTAATTTTTCTGTAGGCCTGGTAGTTACTTGTTTTCGAGTCTCTTTTGTATAATTTCCAGGACTTTCGTTTCTTTGTTATAAGAGTTTCTATGTTTTTGTTCATCCATGATGTTTTCCATTTCCTAGTTTTATTTATCAATTTTCTTTGTTCTTCCATACAATTTTTTAATATATATTTAAAGTCCCTCCATGAAAGTTTTCGTGGCGATTCACTAGAGCTACTAAATTTGTTTGCTAAAGTGCAGGTAATTTTATCGTAGTCCAATTATTTTTACCAGTATTTAACCGGTTTTCTAAGGTGGTAGTAGAGCACGCGGAGAGCAGTATTATGTCGAGACACGTAGCTCGACGCTGCAAGAGATGGACTAGCAGACAGAATGTGCATTGTGGCTTCAGGATGGTGGTGGTACCTAATTATTATTATTATTTGGGGTTTGTCAGGTCTTGACAAGCGTCCACTAATCGCAAACTTCAGCAACCTTTTGAGCCGCGTTCTACTAGAGACTAGTGGAGCTAAATATACACGGCTGCATCCCAAATCCTGGCGATATGTAGATGCGAAAATTATTATTATTATTATTATTATTACTGACGTATTGACAGTAATTACCCCGTTTCTGTTTCGTCATATGATATTATATACCTCAGAGCGGCTTGTATTATAATAATCTGTTCTTATAAAGCTTTGGTTTTTGTATTTATAACCAAATTACAAACAAGTGTGTGAGACATAAATAGGTACACACTTGGTATTGTAATAATATTAAGTGTTTTATTTAAAAAAATCAGTTACCTGAGTATACGTCATTGAAAATGACGTCGTTGTTTTTGTGTCATAATGTGGAAGACTTATAAAATAATCTAAAGATTTGGTAGTGAAAATCACTCAAGATGGAACTCTAGACAAAGTGGCCCAAAAAGGATATACACAGGGTAGAAGAATTACAGAACTGTTAAATAGTGTGTTGTAGGAACAAGTTTAATGAACACAAGCAAAAAAATATTCTGCATTATTGAAGGGCAGCGGGTATATCAAGGAGAGGAAAAGTGAGGAATGAAATAACTCGGGAATATAGGTGATGATTATATAATATTGCAGACATAAGAATAAATCAGCTTAGCTGCTACAGTCATATACGACGAATGGGATATGAAAGGTTAACGAAACAAGTTTTATCACAGATACCAAGAGAGTGGAGAAATACCTAGAAAAAGTGACGAAAGAGAAATGAGAAAAGAGCAATGATAGATAGCAGTGGAGAGTTATAAACTGATAATAATAAAATTAAAATAAAATAGTTTTATGACGCTATTCTGGGGATTTTTTTTCCGTGTAATATACACTGTTCGACAATAAAAAAAAAACCGGACACTTTTCAAAATTAAGGTTTATAACGTTTCATTAGAATAAATTATGATATATTTTTAAATTACAATATGTAATTAAATGTTTAAATAGCAAAACTTTCGAATTATTCTATATCGAATTAATATGGGTAAAAACATAGGAGGTAGCTGCACACCTGACGACCTCAATGATGCCAATAACGAAGCGCTCTTGGTAACAAGATTCTGGGAGAAGTGTATATGACGTGGTATTGTGGACACGAAATGATGATGATGAATATGGATTATTGGAAAAATAACCTGTTGTATCTGAGCTTTGCTTACTCTTGCTTGTTTTATTCAAAAAGTGATTTGATTTTGATATTTTAAATTTAAAACAATTGACATATCAGTAGAAATGTTCTTGGGCATTATTTATTATGCGAACTTAAAAATGAGACCTCAAGACGGGACCAAATACTTTCACGAAGTGTTCGTTACATTGATGCTATCTTAAATTTGCTTCGTAGTACAGTGAATGACGCTATTAACCGATATCATGGAACGTTAATTAGTTAGTTAAAATTTTTAGCGCATAACAAAAATGGCTATTGGCGTCCAGTGGCGTACCCAGGGTGGAGGGCTCCCTAAGAAGGAAGGAAATAATAATAAAAACACACAAACACGCAATAAAAATTTAAAAATAAAAATGAGAACCTTTTTTTTAGGTAGTCACTTTGTATTTTCGAAGCGAAGATCTTTGTTTTTTTAGATCATCTTTTGAAATTTAGAAATGTGAGCCTCATGCATAATTTAAATAATTTTGTCTTTCACCCCCCCCCCAATAAAAATTTCTGGGTGCGCCACTGTTGTCGTCTAACACCGCCCATCTCAATTACTAGATTATGTATTAAAAACAATAAATAAAACAATATATAGACAAATAAAATCATTATGCAAATTCAATAAAAGAAATCTTGCCCGACCAGACACAAATAAATTAGAATAAATGTTGAAAAACTGAACATACATAGGGTTATGGCAAGAGGCTGTAAAGGCACCAGTTGTCATCAGATATCACAGATCAAAATAAATGTTTGGCGAAGACCTCCAGAACGATATACTAAACTGTTTATATCACCAACAACTCCATTGTCGAGTAGTGTATATTCTTTACAAAAAGTGAAAAATAGTTCTTGCTTGTTTCACTATTTCAGTGTAACAATCTACAAATATTGCATTACCCGGTAATGAACATTCCGTGTTTTTTTCATTAAATGTTAAAGTTTTCTCTGTGTAGTATTAACCTCAGAGACGAGCTCTTGATCTGTTATAAAATAAAAATACATCAAACAGATGAACAAAATAAATAGTGCGGAACTAAATTCCATTTAATAAAATATAATGAATTTTAAATTTGACAGGATTTATGTTCATTGGTAATTTGATATTCACTCCTGTAATTTTATTTTGAGTGTTGTAATCCGTTCTCCTGTCAAATGTGCATGGATTTGTGTTTTGTGTAACTATGATTAATGAGTGTTGAATTGAAGACAGCTATTGCAGACGTATGGTATACAAATTACATATATATATTTAATATAGTAATTATTATAGTTATACTATTTTACTCACTCTCTTCTTGGGCACTGTCAATCAGTTACTGGCCAAGCTCACATAAATCCTTCATCTTGATCTATTTAATATCAAGTCTGGTGTACCTTGTCGGGCTTGTTCTTATACCCCGGGCGGTTGCCTTTTTACCGTTGCGGGCAACATTCAGTAATATTTTTTCAAATTTTAGTCATGGGCCGCATTCATTAATTTTTTTCGGACCGTACTTCCTTTTCTAATTTCTATTTTTACGATTTCAACAGAGATGTACAGGTCCAAAATAAGAAGCTCGGAAATGAGATTTCTAAGGAAAATTGAAGGCAAAACAAAATTAGACAGAATAAGAAATGAAGTATTTAGAGAAAAACTATACACAAAGCCAGTGGAGACCATAGTAGAAGAAGGACAGCTAAGATGGCTGAAACATATATACAGAATGAGTGAAGACAAAACAGTAAAAATAGTTTTTGAAGCAAGAACATTGAAGAAAGTTAGACCAGGAAGATCGAGAAAAACTTGGCACCAAGAAACAAAGTCAGTGGTGAAGGGAGACTTCCGCTAGACTTGCTTGACCATAAAAACCGAAAACCTCAAAACCTATTCCTCTCACCAATTTCCAAGACCAAGTAATAAAAAAAAAATGATTTAGTTAAGTCTTCAAACATACATCAAATTATGTTCTATACGAATTTTTGTTTAAGGGTTTACTAGTTACGAATTCTAGTTACGAAAACTTAGTTACGAAAAAAGTTTAATAACTTTCATATCCGGTTTCGGATCTTTACAATAGGGTTCTTCCTAATTAATGAGATTTTTTTTTTAGTACCAGAATAAACTCTCTAATTTGAACCGTTCTTGAGTTATCGTGTACATATGCACACGCACACGCACACGCACACGCACACGCACACGCACACGCACACACACATGCACACACACACGGACGGACGGCACTTTGAAAATAAGTTTCATCAAAGCGTGGTCATCAGTCAAAGTCTCGACATCGAAAATTTTCGCGATTACAATACTTTCCCCTTATATATTAAGGTCGAGCAAGTCAAAAGGCAATGCAACGAAGAGAGGCGTAAAGTGGGAGGAAATAAGGAAATATACAAAGGACAGAACATAATGGAAAGAAGTATGGAGAACAACACCAGAAAATAACTAACTCGATTATAGCCTTACACCGCAAGGTATAAATGCTTCAGGATTTCAAATTTAAATTTAAATTCAAATTTATTTTTCAATTAGAATGAACCCTAAAATGATTTTAAGTTCTTATTTACGTAAGTTTACAAGTATTTACGTCGGCAAAATACGCCTAGTGTGTAAGATGCCTAAAGCACAGTAATGTGCTGGCTAGGCAGAATAAGAAAAGTAAACGTTCTATATTCTTATTGGTGGGTCGCAGAAAATTATTTGCCGGGTAGCATTCGTCCCATGGGCCACCGGTTGCCCCCTCTTTGGTATAGACCAGTGGTATTCAATCTGTGTTCTGCGGAATCCTGGAGTTCCGTGGAACATTTTCAGAGGTTCCGCAACTTTAATTAAATGGTTTTATTCTGTTTTTTTAGTGACTCTTTGCTTGGGTATAATGATTTTGATAAATTTTGAAAATTCAATAACTTTAAATCTGAGGGTACTACAAATTTCTTAATCACCATTTTCGTCATCTGTAGGTCATGTTTATTCCAAAACAGCTAATTTTACTCGACAAAAAGTTCAAATTTGTTGAGTAGTAATTATTATTTACTTCTTCTATAACCTACCTTTTAAATATGTACTTTTTTTTTTATTTTAAATTTAATTTAAAAATTTAATTTTTTTTTAATTAATTTTATTTGAATTTTATATTTATAAATTACTATATTACTTTGATTTTATGTTTATAATGATTCCTAATAAATGTTTATAAAAGTAATAAATAAGTAAGATTCAAAACAGGTACATCGTTAATTATTCGATTCAATTTTTATTTATAATTTGCATTAAACATTATATTAGGTAGGTATTGCATTATTTAAAAAGTAAAATAGTATACCTACATTTAAAAAATATAGAAATATAGTCAGCTATAAAATATCAATTTTGATCAAGACTAAATTCAATAATTAACATCTAAATTATTATTTTAAAACGTTTGACCTTAAAATTTTAAAAATACAGCCTATTGTGACTTTTTCCCTTAGGGTTCCAAAGAAATAGCATTTAAACTGTAGGATTCCGCAGATGTAAGACGATAGAAGACCACTGGTATAGACCAATACTCGCTAGACGCTGTCAGTTGATCTTTGCGAGGTCTTTTCACGGGTTATATATTTTATTATTGGTGCAATAATAGTATTTTATTTAAGAAGCATATAATTGCGGTTATATTACACGAGGAAGGAGTTTACCACCCGGGCCGTAGGAGAAGGTTGTAATTATACGAGTAGGTATAATATAGCCATTATATGCCAGTCAAATACAATATTCTATCAACAACTATATAACGTGTGATTAAAAAAAGAAAATACATCAGAGTAGGCAGGGAAAAAAATTAGTGTCTTTGAATAAGTTTGGAAAGTTAGAACTACTCACATAACCTTTGCCACTTCAGATCAATTAAGCAAAGTTAAATTTTGCTTTTTAATTTATTTTTTCATAAAATATTAAGTAAAAATGGACACAAACACTTAAAAAACAATCTAAAATAAATAAAATAATAAACTTATATAATAATGTCTCTTTATATAACATATTACAGAGGTATAAATTGGTTCATTTATATAGTAGATGCAATAAGAGATTAAACCCCAAATAGAAAAAGCACAAATATAAACAGAAATATTAAGTTAATAAATAATATCTGCAAAGCTAAAACAATTTAGTAGATATACCACTTATTACTATGCAGGGGAAACACCACATATACCACAAAGGTATGTGCGTGGTATCAATGTATATGGATTTTAAGTAGTGAGCGATCCTATGTATATATTATATATTAGTTATTTTAACTTTTATATAATGGTAAAGTAAAAATAAAAGATGTGCAATGTATTTACAAAATATTAACAGTTGTTAAAGATTATATCTAGTTCGATTTTTGTTAGATGGTTAATCCATTTTTTGGAAATTTTGATTACACTATTTTGTTGAATATTAATCTGATGTCGTGAAGCGAAATTATGCAATTTATTGTAGATTTTTGGTACAAAATAATTAAGATTACAGTCAATCAATATTCCAAGATATTTTACAGAGTCAGATTTTTCAATAGTTACAACACAGTTGCAATTAACGTTAAATAGAACAGTTACTATGAATTTTGATAAAATCAAAGTTGGGCTGAGTTTTTTTATTGTTGCTAAATGCTACAAAATATGATTTTTTATAATTAAGGGAAAGGATATTTGCATCTATCCAATTTTTTTTATCAATTCCAGATCCCTTTCAACCATATTTTTAACTTCATTCCAAGTGCTAGATTCGAAAAACAAAGCAGTATCATCTGCATAAGAAAAAATAGTACTTTTTAATTCTTTTAAGTTCAATAAATCATTAATGTAAATTAAGAAGAGAACTGGTCCCAACACCGTACCCTGAGGCACACCACAGGATATTAGGAGTCTAGAACTAATACTGTCTTCTATTTTTACCGCTTGTACTCCATCTTTCAGATAACTCCGAAAAAGTTTGTTGCCTGTTCCCCTTATACCATAAATTTCTAGTTTTTTTAAAAATACAGCATGGTTCACAGTGTCAAAAGCCTTTGCGAGAAGCCTTTGCGAGTGTCAAAAGCCTTTGCAAAACAGCTAAACAAGGCCTGGAATTGTCTAATGATTGGTACATTTTTTCAGTAAGTGTTGCTATAGCATCTTCGGCACACTTATTTTTAGTAAAACCAAATTGATTATTTGCAATAATATTGTGCTTTTCGAGAAATGATAACGTCAGTTCTGAACAACATATAGGCTCCGTGAAATTAGCAATCCACTGAAAGCACTAACGAAAATTCGTTGGCCATAAATAATGCTTCATAAAAAATCGAATCCACCCTAACCGTTTTCGAAAAAAAAAGCAATTCAAAATGGACTGCTAACTTCACGCTTCGTTGGAAGCACTAACGAAAATTCGTTGCCCATCCGTTAGTGCCTGTTAGTGCTTCATTAAAATCGGAATCCACCCTAACCGTTTTTGAGAAATTGAGCATTCAAAAAAATAAGCGTAAAGTTAGCACTCCACTGAAAGCACTAATGAAAATTCGTCGGCCATCCGTTAGTGCCTCGTTAGTGCCTGTTAGTGCTTCATTAAAATTTGAAGCCACCCTAACCGTTTTTGAGAAATTGAGCTTTCTAAAAATCGACCGTGAAGTTAGCAGTCCACTGAAAGCACTAACGAAAATTCGTCGGCCATCCGTTAGTGCCTTGTCCGTGCCTGTTAGTGTTTCATTAAAATTTAAAGCCACCCTAACCGTTTTTGAGAAATTGAGCTTTAAAAAAATCGACCGTGAAGTTAGCAGTCCACTCAAAGCACTAACGAAAATTCGTCGGCCATCCATTAGTGCCTCGTTAGTGCCTGTTAGTGCTTCATTAAAATTTGAATCCACCCTAACCGTTTTTGAGATATTGAGCATTAAAAAAAATAAGCGTGAAGTTAGCAGGTCATGAAAAGCACTAACGAAAATTCGTCGGCCATCTGTTAGTACCTGTTAGTGCTTCATTAAAATTGGAATCCACCCAACCCGTTTTTTAGAAATTGAGTTTTCAAAAAAAAATATGCGTGAAGTTAGATGGTGATTGAAATACTATATTTTTCTATAGACGGGGGTAGATTTATCTAAGATATGTTAATTTATTTATTTATTTTACATCTGCCTATTTCTGCAACGAGGCTAATCGCCGATGCCAGGGGGCGAACTCCTACACCTGGATGAGGGGTGAATGATTGTGAAATGAGAGTAATGTATACATATTATTCTCGCCTGAATAATATCACCAACGGAGAATCGAACTACCGACCGCACAATCTAGACTGTTTTCACCAGTCTAAACTGCACGACTTAATGCGCTCGACCACTCCGTTGGCATCTAAGATATGTTAAATCCCAAGATATTTGAGAATAATTTTTACTACAATTTTATGCCTTCACACATATCGTTGTATTTTCAACCCTATCTAATTAATGTAGGGCGAACTTGCAAATTAACTTCGGTCACAGAATAAGTACCCAGAATTATCTGATAAGTTGAAAAAGGTATGAATACAACTAATTAATAATATCACAAGTAAAATTTGAAGAAGTCAATAAATATGTAATCTGTGTAAAAAAATCGTCTATATCGTCTAATGTAAATAAGCAATTTTTAATAAGTGTTGGACTAAATATGACTGACGATTTAGGTTTGAGAAATGATACGCAAAAGATCTAGTGTAAAAAAACACAATATTGAAGGAAAGTTTCGATGTTAGTATTTAATTTAACTTGTCAGCTGATTTGATTGGTTTTCATTACTGTCCGCAACCCGTAGAACCTCCTTCTTTCTAACGATGAAACTGACTCTCAGATTAATTTATTTACTGTGATGTTCTTTCTTTGATTACCTCTGACCTATAAACGATAGGTACATGGGTCAAAGGGCTTTTAATTCGTTAGTAAATACTCCGACTTATTTCCGTCCGTAGGCCCTAAAAACATGTACATCATATAAAAACCGATTAATTTTTGCACCATTAGTTCCGCAGGGTTCTAAATAGTAACTGTGCAAAATTTGGTTTAAATCGGTTAAACGGCCTAGGAATGTATAGCGAACAAAGAAACAAACAAACAATTTTCCTCTTTTATATATATAGAGAAGAAGAAGATGTCCAATGTGTGTGTGTGTGTGTGTGTGTGTGTGTGTGTGTGTGTGTGTGTGTGTGTGTGTGTGTGTGTGTGTGTGTGTGTGTGTGTGTGTGTGTGTGTGTGTGTGTGTGTGTGTGTGTGTGTGTGTGTGTGTGTGTGTGTGTGTGTGTGTGTGTGTGTGTGTGTGTGTGTGTGTGTGTGTGTGTGTGTGTGTGTGTGTGTGTGTGTGTGTGTGTGTGTGTGTGTGTGTGTGTGTGTGTGTGTGTGTGTGTGTGTGTGTGTGTGTGTGTGTGTGTGTGTGTGTGTGTGTGTGTGTGTGTGTGTGTGTGTGTGTGTGTGTGTGTGTGTGTGTGTGTGTGTGTGTGTGTGTGTGTGTGTGTGTGTGTGTGTGTGTGTGTGTGTGTGTGTGTGTGTGTGTGTGTGTGTGTGTGTGTGTGTGTGTGTGTGTGTGTGTGTGTGTGTGTGTGTGTGTGTGTGTGTGTGTGTGTGTGTGTGTGTGTGTGTGTGTGTGTGTGTGTGTGTGTGTGTGTGTGTGTGTGTGTGTGTGTGTGTGTGTGTGTGTGTGTGTGTGTGTGTGTGTGTGTGTGTGTGTGTGTGTGTGTGTGTGTGTGTGTGTGTGTGTGTGTGTGTGTGTGTGTGTGTGTGTGTGTGTGTGTGTGTGTGTGTGTGTGTGTGTGTGTGTGTGTGTGTGTGTGTGTGTGTGTGTGTGTGTGTGTGTGTGTGTGTGTGTGTGTGTGTGTGTGTGTGTGTGTGTGTGTGTGTGTGTGTGTGTGTGTGTGTGTGTGTGTGTGTGTGTGTGTGTGTGTGTGTGTGTGTGTGTGTGTGTGTGTGTGTGTGTGTGTGTGTGTGTGTGTGTGTGTGTGTGTGTGTGTGTGTGTGTGTGTGTGTGTGTGTGTGTGTGTGTTTGTGTCCATATACTATGTGCGGCACACTCGGTTGTTCTTAACAATATTTCGTTTCGAACTATTCATATTTTGTCGCTTTTGTTTTACCGCTTCTGTGTGATAATACAATAACTTTTTACAAGTAATAAATTTTATTACTATCAGTCTTTCGGAGATAGCGTATAGCTCGATGTATAGCTTGATCAGCGTAATCAGAGCCGGCGGAGCACAGCATGCAAGGCATGCGGGCGCCGTTGCGAGGGGGGCGGTGACGTTAGATTCAAAAGGGAGCCAAATGCCAAATGAATGTGAAAGAAATTTTAGAAGGGAGAACTTACATACGGGGGATTGTTATAGTCATGTGTCTTTGTGGTTATGAGTAAGCTTTGGGACTTGGTAGTGTTCAAGGATAGTTTATTGATGGTGAACTAGGAATTAGCTTTGTCAAGTAGTGAGAGACTTTCAGATAGAAGTACGTTTAAATTAGAGTTTGTAGTCAATATGGTTGCATCATCCGCATACAGTATTGATTTAGAATCCATGAAGGAGGGGAAGTCATTAATATATATTAAGAATAGTAGTGGGCCAAGTACGGAGCCTTGGGGAACGAAGAGGAAGGGGTTTAGATTTGTTACTGCCCATTTGGGTAAACTGCTGTCGATTAGATAAAAAGGATTTAAGCAAGGCACAGCTATTGTCATCAAAACCATAAAAGGGAAGTTTGTCAAGTAAAATGTTGTGAGAAATAGAATCAAAGGCTTTGCTTAGGTCAAGAAAAGTACTGAGACAATATTCGCCCGATTCGAGTGCGTCAGATGTACAGTTAATGAATTATAAAATTGCATGGGTTGTGCTTAGGTTGTTTCTGAAACCATATTGACTATTGGAAAATAAATTATGATTCGTGAAGTGTTATTTGTTTATAAAGAATTTTTTCAAAAATTTTGGAAAAGATAGGAAGTATAGATATAGGTCTATAGTTGTTGAGGTTGTCAGTGTCACCTTTCTTAAAAATAGGCAGGACTTTTGTCAATTTTAGTGTGTCGGGAAAGTAATTATGTTTGATACAGGTGTTAAATACCTTTGTTAGAACAGGAATTAGGGGATCTTTGACTACTTTTATAATTTTTACCGAGAGCTCATAAGCATCACGAGTCGCTATTTTTTAAAGACGTGATAATATCTCGAAGTGAAATTTCGCTCACAGGTTCAAAAGAGAATTTAGATAAGGAATGGTTAAGGAGGGATTCAGGAGATACATTGAAGGGAGGTAGGTTTTCAGTTAGTGCTTTGGCAATAGTACAGAAGATTTTTGACTTGTTTCTGCGCTTATTAATAATTTGCCATGCTGATTTATTTAAATTGTTAGATTCCGTAATGTATTTGGAGTGAGCTGCAATTTTGGCTGCGGAGATTTCATTCCTGTAGATAATTTTGTAATTGTTCAGTGCTGTTTTATTTTGAGAGTTAGGGTTATTCAAGAAAAGCTGGTCTAGGTTGTGGAGGATATTCCTCATATTTCGAAGGTGATCATTGAACCAATTAACCATGCAGGATTTACATTTGTTTGAAATTTTATTTTATTTTTAAGGGAATATCTTATCAAAAGCAGAGAGGAATAACTGGAAAAATTTATCGAAATTATCAATTTTATCGGATGTCAAAATTAGCTGATCCCATTGAATCGAGTCAATTTTGTTAAAAAATTGATATAAACCTAAGTCGGAGATCTTTCTGTGGAAGCTGTATGTAGGTATGGTGGATTCGGAGGGATCGTAGTTACATTGAAGAGAGAAAGTTGCCAATATACCATCATGATCAGCCAAACCCGGAATCTTTTTCATACTATTTGCATGAAGATTCATATTCTGAAAAAGATTGTCTATTCTGTTATTAAGGCGGGTATTGAAGATTACTGTGGAAACTAGATTGAAGCTACCAAATAAATCAGTGATATGAGTTACATCGCAGTTATTCTTATTAAAATTAACATTAAAATCACAGCAGACAATAATATTCCTTAACTATCTAGAACATTGAGTATTTTATTAAGATTTCTTATAAAAATGGCCATGTCAGAAGATGGAGATCTTTATATACATAAAATGGTTAAATTGTACACACTAAGAAATACTGCACTGACCTCACAGTGTGACTCGATGCAGCACTTATTTATTTGGAGAAGGGGAATAGCTTTGCAGTTGGTCTTGGTTAATATCATTGTGCCTCCACCGTCCATTGTTTTCCGGCAGTTATGGGCTGCACAATCATAGTTTAGAAGACGAAAAGAATCCATTTCCTCTTCCTTCAGCTAATGTTCAGTAATGCATACAAAGTGGAAGTTTTTATCAATTAAGTAGGCTTCTATTATTTCAGTTTTATTTCGTATAGACCTCATGTTCATGCATAGAAGATTGGCTGAAAGGTGTTGACCGTTGACGAAAAAACTGTTTTTGGACTGGTTGTCCTCCATGAAATCTGACTTGTGTGGATGGTAATAAAATGTGATATTTGATGTATTCCATCAGTTTACGTTTGCCATCAATATTCAGGTGAAGTCCATGGCGTGTAAAGTCGGTGCTGTTGAGAATGGAGCTGGGGTTTATGACGACAGAAGATTTAGCAAAAATAGAAGATAGAAGAAAATTATTTTGTAAGACAAGTGAGTTAAAACTGCAGTGGTTTGTCCAGAGAGGTGTTGCCAAAACTTTAAGATTGGTATGTGGCAGCTTGCATTTCAATTCAAACAAGAACTCTTGAGGTATGGCAATATTGCGAAGAGCGTTGTTTGTGCCGGCATATAAGATAATTAGGTCTTCTTTGTCAAAATCCAGACTTAATCTGCAGGCGGTTTCAGCCACTTCCTCAAAACAGGCATTAGGCAGTGTGTAGCATGTTGGTTCGAAGATGTTCATGTCCAATATCTCACGTAGGATTTTACATTTTTTGGGATTATTTGGTGAGATTATTATTTTATACCACTTTTGGAATGTGAAGTAGCATGGTTTAGGGCAGAAGAAGATTTGTTAAATGCACTGACTTTATCCTCTAATTTTTTTATTTCGTTTATTTTGTTTGCTTGTTCAGTAGTACCTAATTGGATGCGTGTATTAAGCTCAGAGATGGTACGTTCATAAGCTGTACAATTGTTGCAAACAGATGTAGCCTTTGAGATATTTGAAATTTTCAGTTTTAGGGCATTTATAATTGACGACTGCTCCTCTATTTTATTGTTGAGTTGATCTTCAGCTTCCATGGCCAGAGACTTGAATGATTCAAGGCTTTCTTTGGCTCTATTGAGGTGGAGGGATTTGTCATTAAGGTCATATTCGAGTTCCCTAGTGCGGTCATGTAATGTGATGATTTCATCCTCAATATCTACGACGTCAATAATTGGGTGGACAGTGGTATTGCCATGATCTAAATATTTGAGTAAGCTTACAAGAAATTGTGTCCTAATGTTTGAGACTGTTATCCCTTTAGTGCGCAACAAATTCAACAAATTCACAAGTTCAGATAAATTAAGATTGTCATAACAGGCCATGATTAATAAAAAAGTTGACAAAAACAGGTTACTTAAATATGTAAAAATAAATAGTTCAAAAACTGCAAAATAGATGCCTGTAAAAGAAAATGATAATAGTTGAAATAAAGTTAATGGATTTGTAATTAAAATTATAAATAATACAATGTAATAAATTGAGTAAAATAAATAAATTAAATGAAACTAAATGAAACTCATAAAAATATATACAGAAGTGATTATAATGTTAATTTAAATATACATAAATGAAAGACACAGACATTCGTTAACAGGTTAGAATCACAGTTTGCAGTATCACATTTGAAATTACAATATTGCTGGGATCTAAAATTACTAGATCTAAAAAATTTTAATAAAATTTTTATAGAGATATAAAATTAATAAAATTGAAAATATACATGTTAAAAGATAAATAGATAAATAAATAAAAACGATAGAAAACTAAAATATATCTCTATGATGTAAATATGTTAAAATTTAATAGAAAAGTTTATGTAATATATTAAGTAAGGTTATTGTTACAAAAATATATAAGTCAAAATTTGGATAAAATGGAAAGTTAATCATACAAAATGTATAATTATAGGTCTGAATTAGATAAAAATACAATTATTATAAATAAAAAATGATAATTTAGAGTAAGCTTGAGAGCCACTGGGCCAATTGTCAACTGATAATAACTGAAGCGCCTCTAGTGAGATTTTGAGAAACTGACGGTTGTAGGATAGTCGAGTTTGTGACAAGCATTGGAATATGTTCTTAGAAGTGGAAAGACAGTTAAAGACCATTTTAGAGTGTGTTCCCGTGTGTTTCAATAAATATCACATGAAGATACCATTGAACCTGTCAAAAATATCCTACCAAAGTCAGCCATGATGTGAATGCAGTAGCGCCTCTATCGGTAGTGTCAGATGCCAATACAGAAAGAGTGACAAGTATTCTGATTAGAAATGTCAAGAGTAGATCAAAAAATTGAAAAAAAAATAATGAAAATTAAGATAATTCGTTAAAACTTACAACTTGTTACTGTCCAGAGGTTATAAACTGTAAGAAACACAGAAACTGAGAAATTAAAATATACAAATAACTGAAAAAAATTATAAATTTACAACACGGTAAACAAACATCAGTACAGTGGCGCTCGCTTGAATTTTGCCAACTTTAAATCCTTATGCCTTTAAATCTTGCCAACGGGCGCCGCAGACCCTCGCGCCGGCTCTGAGCGTAATATTAATAGCATGTTGATATAACTGTCTTGACGCAGATGGCGCAATATTTTCTAAGTTCGCGCCGCATTTTATTATTTTTTAGTAAGTGAATTAATTTATTTTCAGGTAACAAACAAAAACTGTAACACGGTAGGAAAAATCTTATAAATTTAAATAAACTGCAGCACTTTATATTTACCTATTAAATCTTTGGCCATACCTACTTTCGTTGACAGCAAAAACCGCTCTATTTTTCAATTCGATGGCCCACCTGCACTTTTCCCCTTCGACCGTTAGGTTTGTGTGCCTCGTCTTGAACGCGAGAGAGAAAATTCATAGTAAAAATAATTGGACATCTTCTTCTTCTCTATATATATATATATATATATATATATATATATATATATATATATAAAAGAGGAAAATTGTTTGTTTGTTTGTTTGTTTGTTTGTTTGTTCGCTTTACATTCCTAGGCCGTTTAACCGATTTAAACCAAATTTTGCACAGTTACTCTTTAGGACCCTGTGGAACTAATGGTGGAAAAAATAATCGGTTTTTACATGATGTACATGTTTTTAGGGCCTACGGACGGAAATAAGTCAGAAAAAATATTGCGTGCGGAACATTAAAATCAGATTTAATATTACTAGAAAAATGTCCGGGAGAGCATATATCGTAGGTGAATAGATAACTCATTTAATTATCAATCATCATTTATAATTTTCATTTTCGGCGAAAATTATAACGCTGTTTGCTGTGGAATATCATCGTTACCTTTAAAGATTTACAAAGAAAAATTACTTTAATGGCAAGAGTATTTACTAACGAATAAAAAGCCCTTTGACCCATGTACCTATCGTTTATAGGTCAGAAGTAATCACAGAAAGAACATCAAAGTAAATAAATTAATCTGATGAGTCAGTTTGATCGTTAGGTGGTAGCGCGGGCTGCCAGCGGATTAACAATACTGCTGGTTCAAAAATTCTGCTTAGTTGAAGTAAATTTTAAATTGTGTTTTGATGATTTGTTATTTGTATATTATTATATTGATAATATTAAATACTAACATCGAAACTTTCCTTCAATATTGTGTTTTATTACACTAGATTTTTGCTTATCATTTCTCATACCTAAATCGTCAGTCATATTTAGTCCAACACTTATTAAAAATTGCTTATTTCCATTAGACGATATAGACGATTTTATTTTTACGCAGATTACAAATTTATTGACTTCTTCTAATTTTACTTGTTATATTATTAATTAGTTGTTTTTATACCTTTTTCAACTTATCAGATAATTCTGGGTGCTTATTCGGTCATCGAAGTTAATTTACAAGTTCGCCCTACATTAATTAGGGTTGAAAATACAATGATATGTGTGAAGACGTAAAATTGTAGTAAAAATTATTCTCAAATATCTTGGAATTTAACATATCTTAGATGCCAACGGAGTGGTCCGGAGTGGTCCAGTGAGCGCATTAAGTCGTGCAGTTTGGACTGGTGAAAACAGTCTAGATTGTGCGGACGGTAGTTCGATTCTCCGTTGGTGATATTATTCGAGCGAGAATAATATGTATACATTACTCTCATTTCACAATCATTCACCCCTCATCCAGGTGTAGGAGTTCGCCCCCTGGCATCGGCGATTAGCCTCGTTGCAGAAATAGGCAGATGTAAAATAAATAAATAAATAAATAAATTAACATATCTTAGATAAATCTACCCCCGTCTATAGAAAAATATAGTATTTCAATCACCATCTAACTTCACGCTTATTTTTTTTTGAAAGCTCAATTTCTAAAAAACGGGTTGGGTGGATTCCAATTTTAATGAAGCACTAACAGGTACTAACAGATGGCCGACGAATTTTCGTTAGTGTTTTCTATGTTCTGCTAACTTTATGCTTATTTTTGTGAATGCTCAATTTCTCAAAAACACTTAGGGTGGATTCCGATTTTAATGAAGCACAAACAGGCACTAACGGTTGGGCGATGAATTTTCATTAGTGTTTTTCATGACCTGCAAACTACACGTTAATTTTTTTGAATGCTGAATTTCTCAAAAACGGTTAGGGTGGATTCAAATTTTAATGAAGCACGAACAGGCACTAACAATGCACTAACGGATGGCCGACGAATTTTCGTTAGTGCTTTTCATGACCTGCTAACTTCACGCTTATTTTTTTGAATGTTCAATATCTCAAAAACGGTTAAGGTGGATTCAAATTTTAATGAAGCACTAACAAGCACTAACGAGGCACTAACGGATGGCCGACGAATTTTCGTTAGTGCTTTCAGTGGACTGCTAACTTCACGGTCGATTTTTTGAAAGCTCAATTTCTCAAAAACGGTTAGTGTGGCTTCGAACAGGCACTAACAAGGCACTAACAGATGGCCGACGAATTTTCGTTAGTGCTTTTCATGACCTGCTAACTTCACGCTTATTTTTTTGAATGTTGAATATCTCAAAAACGGTTAGGGTGGATTCAAATTTTAATGAAGCACTAACAGGCACTAACGAGGCACTAACGGATGGCCGACGAATTTTCGTTAGTGCTTTCAGTGGACTGCTAACTTCACGGTCGATTTTTTGAAAGCTCAATTTCTCAAAAACGGTTAGTGTGGCTTCGAACAGGCACTAACAAGGCACTAACAGATGGCCGACGAATTTTCGTTAGTGCTTTTCATGACCTGCTAACTTCACGCTAATTTTTTTGAATGTTCAATATCTCAAAAACGGTTAGGGTGGATTCAAATTTTAATTAAGCACTAACAGGTACTAACGAGGCACTAACGGATGGCTGACGAATTTTCGTTAGTGCTTTCAGTGGACTGCTAACTTCACGGTCGATTTTTTGAAAGCTCAATTTCTCAAAAACGGTTAGTGTGGCTTCGAACAGGCACTAACAAGGCACTAACAGATGGCCGACGAATTTTCGTTAGTGCTTTTCATGACCTGCTAACTTCACGCTAATTTTTTTGAATGTTCAATATCTCAAAAACGGTTAGGGTGGATTCAAATTTTAATTAAGCACTAACAGGTACTAACGAGGCACTAACGGATGGCTGACGAATTCTCGTTAGTGCTTCCAACGAAGCGTGAAGTTAGCAGTCCATTTTGATTTTTTTTTTTTTTTCGAAAACGGTTAGGGTGGATTTGATTTTTTATGAAGCACTAACAGGCACTAACGAAGCACTAACGGATGGCCGACGAATTTTCGTTAGTGCTTTCAGTGGGGTAACCGACGAGTTCATCGAAAATCAATTCATCGAAAATCAATTAATCGAAAATCAATTCATCGAATGATCAATTCATCGAATCGTCAATTCATCTAAAAAAAATATTTTGTAAATATTTCAGAGGAATGACGAGGGGATCGGAAAGTCAAAAAAGCAGTGGTCAATAAAAGTAGACAGACTATGAAATAATTGCATAAAATTTTTTTATATGGTTTAAAAAAAGGTAAATAAAGTGACATAGTGTTTGAATATAATAATAATAATAACAATAATAATAATAATAATAATAATAATAATACATAGAATCCCTTCTGACATAGAATCGGTGGTGGAAAATTCCAAGTGCCGAATTTATTGGAATTACTCCTTCCCCACCTCGAGGTTACTGACAGCCACTAAGCCGGACATAACCCTCCTGGATATCGAGACCAAACAGATGTTTG